>BTPG01000003.1:116732065-116944565 GCA_036245525.1 Semisulcospira habei | reverse complement strand
ACAGAAGGGAGATTGGACGATAGTTATTAATATCTTCAAGATCTTTTGATTTAGGGATTGGGATTACCTTTGCTTCTTTAAGAATGGTTGGAAATGTACTTTGCTTTATACAGAGGTTGAAAATATATGTTAGTGATTCTACTGTATACGGTAATGAGATTTTTAGGGTTTCATTATCAATACCATCAATGCCAGCAGACTTTTTGTTGGGCATGCTAGAAATATATCTGCCGACTTCCGCAACTGTAATATCAGGGATGGTGAAAGTATTTGATATAGTTGTTTTTTTTTTAAAGTGTTCTCTGAGAGAACTCGGCACTTCATACGGTTTACTGTTATTTGCAGCTGACAATGCCAATATTTCGGCTGTCGTTAAGAAATGGTTATTTAATATATCAGCTGACATATGAGATGGGATTTCGGGTGCTGATTTACCCTTTGTTATGACGTTCAGAGCTTTCCAAACAGATGCCGTGTCCTTTTTGTCTCGAATCATTTGTTGGAAAAAAGACTTCTTAGACGCTCTAACTAAATATTTGACACGATTGCGTTGTGTTTTGTATTCTTCGTACTTTTGCTCTTTTTTCAGTTTGTCTCTAAATGACATGGCCTGCTTGATATCTGCTGTTAACCACGGTGGTATGGTGGAATGTTTAACTCGTTTTTCACGTATTGGCGCATGTTTATTGAGTACACTGAGAAACAGATCCATCCAGCACGACAAGGCACTGTCAGGAGATTGGTGATCATAAACCTCAGTAAACGAAGCATTGTGCAGGTCCCACAGAAATTCGTCTTTATTAAAGTGTTTAAAGGAGCGATATTTTATAGTTTTATGTCTTTTAGTTTTTTGCTTGTCTAGTTTCATGGAGACGTTACAACATACTGGGTTATGATCGCTAACAGCTAAGGAGGGAACCTGCACATTTGATATTGTATCGTCATTTGTCACGTAAATGTGATCAATTAAGGTTGAGGATGTAGATGTGGTTCTAGTGGGGTTTTTAACTAATTGTTTTAAACCGAATAAGGCTGTTGTTGATGCCCATGCAGCATGGTGCCCTTTGGGCTTAAGTAGGTCAATGTTAAAGTCGCCCAGAAGAACAATGTTATCTTTACTTTGATTAACTTTATCCATCATTTCTACGAAGTCATCATACCAGTCCCAGTTGGCTGTTGGATTTCTATAGATAAAGCCAACCAGGACTGTGGGGGATTTAGATGTTTTCACCTCGACCCATAAACTTTCAACTTCGGCTGACTCTAAGTCCTGTCGTCGTTTAACGTTACTAATTATCGAATCATGTATATATACTGCTAGTCCAGTGTGCTGGGGACTTGAGGCATCTCTGCGGAGTACTGAGAAGTTTGGAACTGAGATGGAGTTATCCCTGACAGTGCTTTTGAGCCTCGACTCGGATACACCAAAAACATGAAAATGTGTTGGCGTGTTTAAGAACACAGACAAATCTGGCACCTTATTAACTAAATGGTAAATGTTGAGGTGACCAATTCTCAACTCATCAGGTCGTTGTGGGGCAGTTTTTACATTATATTTTGGCATGTTGGTAACAGAACAAACGTAGCAATAATATTCCAAAAAAAATAATAAAAATAATGTCAATGTATAATGAATAAGAAAGCGACAAGAAAACGTAGGAAAAACAACAGCAACAACAATAAAGCAAAATTAAAATGTTTTTGACTCTCGTGGTCAGAGTCCGCTGCGAGTTCGAATTGCTTGGTAATGTCAGATACAAAATAAAAGGCTCGACAGCTATGTAGAAAGAATCAGAAAATAAAAAAACACTTCCAAGAGAGAGAGAGAGAGAGAGAGAGAGAGAGAGAGAGAGAGGGAGAGAGGGAGAGAGAGAGAGAGGGGTGGGGGGGGGGGGTGGAGGAGAGAGAAATTTACAGACTTCCGGCCAGCACCTTTGTGCGCGGCTCAGTGAAGTTCATTACAAACTTCCAGAACTTTTCCCCCCAACTCTAATCCATTGATGTACGGCCAAGAAATCTGCTCTTTTTTGGGTGCAGGAAGACACTTCTTCCACCCCCCCCCCCCGCCCCCCCTTCCAAAAAAAAAAAAAAATCTATGCTGACGAGCTAAAGAAATGCGACGTTTTTGGAATCAGCGGAAACACTAAAGTGTATACTAACGAGCAAAAGAAATGCGACATTGTTGGAATCATCAGGGACTAAAGTGTTTCCGATAATTAAAAAAAAGTGGTTTGTTTTTAACGCTTTGGCTGTCGGTAGCGTTTTTGGGCGCGTTGCAGAAATCATCGCGACAAAAACTGCTACCGGCAGCCAATGCCAACTCTTTAGCAGCGGGCACGAAATCTCCCAAGTCGCCGCAAGTCAACGCGTGATTACCCCAAAGACCGTGGATATACAGTAAACTTTAGATGTCTAGGAAAGTGCCGTGGCAGCCAAACTCTTTCGTTGTTATGTGCGAATTTTGTTATAAGCGAAGTGGACTAAATGGATGTCACTCATGAGTGTGTATGACGTCTCTGTTCATCACATTAGAGTCGAATGCCCTATTATACTCGACTTATAACGAGGTCGAGGTCATTACAAAAGTCTGATATAATATAACAACTCTTTTTCCGAGGACCCTACAACACTGTTTTCTCTACAAATTGCTTTGCTTATGAAAGTCTTCGGAAATAATAACGAATAAAAACATTCTCCTCAGAGGATTTGATATATCGGAAGTATACTGTGTGCAAGAAATTTGCCGAGACAAAATAACGTAAATGTTAGAGGTCTAGCTATAATGTGTCAACGAACTTTTACGTAATAATATTGTAGTTTAATGAATGTGTCATACTTCTGAGAGATCTAGTAGTAAAATATCGGTCAACCTCTGCGTAATAATATTGCTACACCTGTAGTTTAATGAATGTGTCATACTTCTGAGAGATCTAGTAGTAAAATATCGGTCAACCTCTGCGTAATAATATTGCAACGCTTACAGTTTCGTTAAAATGACATAGTCCATAAGGTAAACTTTTGTAACCTATATAAAGTTTCAAGTTGTTTCTGGTTTTTGTGTGTGTCTAAAATTACGGAGTTGCGAACAGACATAATAATAAATAATAATAATACATAACTCTTGTAAAGCGCTCTTCTCCAGGAAAACACTGGACTAACTGCGCATGCACAACACACTCTATCTCTCAGACACACGCACAATAATACACTACTTTAACCCACCCCATTCCTTCCCAGCACCTTACATTGACGTCCCTGTCACAATAGATCCAGAATCAGAAAAAAAGGCAGTTAGCAGTTCGCTAGGAGAAAACAGTGAGTTACATGTTAAAAGCCTGACAAAAGAGAAAAGCCTTTAATTTGAATTTTGAACTGGGATAATGTGGGCAGACATGATATGAAGTTCCGATCCGACCTCAGCTGAGTCAGGGCGATTCGATTCGATATTAGAAAGGGAAATGACTTCCAGCTGTCGCTGATTTCGTCCTGGGGGGTGGGGGGGGGGGGGGGGGGGGGGGGGGGGGGAATTTTAGCTATTGCTTATCGCCAATGTTCGTTCATCACTCACTACATCCGTCTACCATGTCTGGCCGCGCCTCAGAATGCAGCGCCTGTTGAATGGGCGAATCCTTCCCCGCCGCTTAACGCCGCTCCGTCCCCGCGTGAGTCCCAGTCCAAGGCCTCCGCCGCTCTTGTTGGGTCCCTAGGTTTAAGGTTGGGCCCGGGGTTCATTTTACTAACCCACCTATACGTTTTCGTGTTCTTTCAGAGTGGGTCAGTGAGTCAGGGCACCTGAAAATGCTCTGTTAAATCAGACTTTTGTTACATCATACCTTCTTACAAGCGAAGCGTACTGCAAGAGGTGAGAGAAAGAGGCACAGAACCTCGGCATGAGCCCCCGCAACTGCGGGGGCTCATGAGGTTCTATGCCTCTTTCAGCTGGGCTGCAGTCGTTTTCCCCCGACTGTGACATGATTGACCCTTTCACCTCCAAGGTCCCATTTCTCAAATTCTGGAGGTGTTGCCTAACGACTATGTACCAGTTGCAGGACATGGCTTGACCATGATCATTCAAGGGTAATGCCAGATTAGCTTGGCGCCTGAAGGCGCCAAGCTAATCCGGCACTACCCTTGAATTGTCATGGTCAAGCCAGCTTCTGCTGTAGGGATCCGGGGCTAGAAGGGTTAAGAATTTTTTTTTTTTTTTTTAAACCAGCAGCTGAATCCTTGGAACGGCCTTAGATTATTTGCTGTCGGATGTCGCAGGAGAAGGGAAAAAATGAAAGATTTCTTTGCTGCGTAATAGCGCTGACAGGAATAGTTTCTAATGAGTCCGCACTACGGCTGCAAAGTGAAGAAAATTGCCTCATTTCTAGCGCGATTTGAGTCCGTGTGAGTGTGTGCAGGCGAGCGTGAGTGCACATGTGTGCGTGCGATTTCTTTTGTAGCATTTCACACTTAGTGCCTGTTTATTTGTTTTACATCTAACACGGAGCACCTGGACAAATCTTTCCTTTTCGTCTTCTCAGTCTTCTGCGGTGAGTCCTCGCGCACCAGGTACAAACGCACTCTAGGGGTTCTCCTAAAGTGTTATATGCACCGGGGGCGCGAGGATTCACTTCAGTGAAGAAACCGTACTAATGTGTAATAGTACTAACCATCTACTACTAATTCGCCGAATCCTATCATGCATCGATGTACAGCGCACGAGTAACAAGCGCCTTTGCTTTCGGCGTATTCCGACTGTGTTCAAAACACGGTTCTTTTGACCCTGATTGACTTCTATATGACCTTTCATTTGGCTTGACCCTGATTGACTTCTATATGACCTTTCATTTGGCTTGACCCTGATTGACTTCTATATGACCTTTCATTTGGCTTGACCCCTTCACTGCCGATGAAAAGTGAACAACAACCAACTGCCAGAGACATAGATCCACATGAGCCACCGCTGTCTCGGGGGCTCATGAGGATCTATGCCTCTTGCTGAGACCAATTTGTGTCCATGTTTCTTGGACTGTTGTGGCGTTTGGTCGGTGAATGAACAAACACTTCAGAGACGGAAATGTGCGTACAGCGGCAAGGGAAAGGGTTTAATTTGTGATTATTTGCTTGCTTAGTAAGCAAAGGACCATCGGCCCGAGGTCGACGACATTCAGGCACTCGCGCATCCTTGTGGCCGACGTCGGCCAGACTGGGTATCTCTTGCACAGGTTTACCCGCTGTGGGATAACATAACTCAAATGAAGTTCAAAACAGACAAAGTTACTGTATCAGATTCCTTTTGATATTTTCTATTTCACTGCCAGTCAATGTTTTAGACTTACATCATTAGAAAAGGATGTTTTAATTACCGTGAACTTGAAGGCCCACTACCGCCCTTACTGTTCAAAGATACACTTCTGTAACAGATGGTTACGAAACGCTACAACACAGGTCTAGATTTGGTTCATTTAGACACAGGACAATCCAGTTCAGCACACGTCGTCTGTATATCAAGTAATCTGACAATGACTACGATCTGTTCTAGAAATACAACGCTTTCAGTACGAGAAACAGTTAGAAATAGATTGACATGCTTATGGCAGCGCAGAATAAATAAGTACGATTACGCACGTGCTTTTGCTGCGTGTCCAAACTGTTGTTAAAGTTCATTAGGTGTGTCGACAAGGCATAACAAACACAAATGGTGTTGAAATGTGTCTTCAGATTTATGCGTAATGCTTCTTTAACTAGGCCATGCTGTAATCTATGTGAGTGCCACAGTGACTGATTTTGTATCACGTAAAAGTCGTTGAAGACTTTCTACTCTAGACACCCAGGAACACAGGAAACGAGGTTTGCGAACTGTGGTCAGGTTTGTAAGACTTATTCGCAGCGCATTCTAATGTAAAGAAAAACCCAACGGAGAAAGAAACACGCTTAGAAAAGACAGTTACAACACAATTATTAAAACTAGTATTTTTTTGTCTATTTCAAAATAGACCAACAAACAAGTATACACATTAGTCGCTACGTATCTTCTCAGCAGAAAAGCAGAGAGGTGTGTCAAGCGTGACGGATGGTAGATTAAGAAACATTATCACTGTCGTTCGAGATAGCTCCAAGGCAGTGCTAGTGCCGAATTCAAAATAGTTGTTCATCTCCAATTTGTTTACTACGAACTTTGAATAATAATTAAAAAAAAAAAAATATATATATATATATATATATATATATATATATATATATATATATATATATATATATATATATATATATATATATATATATATATACATACATTCAGAATGATTACAAAAGAAAAAGAAAAATCCCGTTAGCTTAGGATATATGACAAAATGCCAGGGCGTCCCAGAACATTTTTTTTCTTCTTGTATAATTCGACTTTTTTTTTCTTTTTTCTCCAGCGAAGCATTATAACCCCACCGCACTGACATTTTTCCCGTCCAAGAAACATAGATACAAACTGGTCCCAGCAAGAGGCATAGATCCTCATGAGCCCCTGCAGTCGCGGGGGCTCATGAGGATCTATGCCTCTTGCAGTCGGATCGTGTTCACTTTTCTCTGCAGTCAAGGGGGTAGGGTTTAAAAGGTAGGCGCCAAGCTATTCTGGCATCACCCTTGAACTATCATGGTAGCTGCGACCTCTGCTGCATGTGACTTACGCCAGATCCGACCTTGTCACTATGAGAGAAGTCGACTGTGAATGGGAAGTTTCAGAGGCCAATCGGCGAAGGTTCGCAGAGATTCACGTTTATGGCCAAAGCACAGAGTGGGCCTCCCCTGCAGTCCCATCTGTTAAAATGCCCTTCCCAGTCATCCCCTAATTTTTCAATCCCCTAAACAACACTACCGCCCACTTGCTGCACATTTGCCATGCACAAAATAAAAAAAAGGACATCACCAGTCTCATTTCCTGGCTATTAACGTGATTCTGTACCAACTCTACATCCAATCGCAGCGAAAACTGGTACACACCACAAATCATCATCCGCTTGGCAACTCAACTAGGATAAAAAGAGTCCGCAGGTTAAGCCAAGGCTGGTATGAATCAAAGCACCAAACATTGTCTCTTCTCATCTATCAAGAGGTTTTAAGCAAATTCCAGCAACTGCCTCTTTACAAAATGCCAAAGAAGGCAGAAGATTTATTTTAAAACACCGGTCCTCTTACTGCCTCACCTACCTCATTTGAATATGTAACATGACCTTATGCAAAGCGATCCCGGAGTGAATTTCCGAGCGCTAAGATGGCTGCGGTGATAGAAGCGGAAGGAGATGAAGCGTAGTCTCCCTTGATTACGTACTAGGCGGCCTGATCAATCCTGAAGTCTCCGTGATCCCGCTCCAATAACCAGAGGTCCCGCGAGACTTGCGGTCTAACGAGATCTCGTGACGAGGTGCGCGCTGGACCGTCAAGCCCCAAAACATGTTTTTAACGGGATGAAATTCCTAACCCAGAGCAAAAATATCCTTGGTGAAAAACAAAAACAACAGCATCATAATCATCATCCTGATCCTCATCAACAACAACAACAACACAGCTATATAACTTAAGTGGGTAAGAGTTTTATGTTGTTGTGTTTGTCTACCGTATTGAAAATACTGTAGACTTTGAGATGGGGCTGGGCGGAGCACTTTCCATAGCATGCAAATGACGAACATAGGTGGGCACACATTAGACTCTGACAGTGAAGTAACACGATAAAAATTAATGTCATGCCTAGCTAAGCGAACCGCTCTGTTGAACGTACATAAACGCCGCGTGTGTGTGTGTGTGTGTGTGTGTGTGTGTGTGTGTGTGTGTGTGTGTGTGTGTGTGTGTGTGTGTGTGTGTGTGTGTGAGTGTGTGCGTTGACACGAGTACCTCCGGTGTTTGTGTATGTACAGGCCTGTAACTTTAGGAAATGCTTTGATTGAGTTGTATTTCGGTGATTCTCCGAGCATATTTAAATGGTAGACTCGTTAAAGAGAAAAAAATTGCCGTTATATAAAGTGGGTTGACCCGCATTTTGAGTCCCTAATTTTTGTTTTATTCACAAGGATTGTTGGATATAGCTAGCTTGGATATATACACTGGATGAGTTCGTTAGCCAGCTTTGTACCTTTTCAACTTTTTCGTAAAAAGTAATTCATTGTAGAAACAGGATGGGATGAACCATTACCCACAATGTCCCTTCTATATGAGAGCTGTCTTCGCTGTCAAGGGTCTCTACCTTTTGTCTTTGACTTGATTCTGATGTTGAAATATCTCCTTTTGAAAAAGCCTTGCAGATGTGCCAATGCGCCATAGTGAACTCTATAAGGGGCGTGCGCAGTGCATATGCGTCATTGGTTTGTCAAACGTCATTTGTCATGACTTATTTTTGTTATTTTTACATAATTTTATATTTAACGTGATATAAGTTTCGCTTTCGCTTCAAGACTTGGGAAAATGGTGACAAAACTAGAATTTCACGGTACAATTTCAGTCTTGCAATACTTTGTGTGGAGGCAGGTTGACTTTACCTAGCTACATGATATACTAAGTACACCTGCATGTTCTTGTGAAAGCGCGTCGATGATGTGTGTGTATGTGTGTGCGTGTGCGTGCGTGTATGTGTGTGCGCCGGTGTGCCTGCAGTGCGTGCATGCGCGCGCTCTAAACATTCTCAAGAGGCATAGATGTTCATGCGGCCTCCGGGCACATAAGGATCTATGCCTCTTGGAGATGCACGCATAAGTGTGAGAGAGAGCGAGCAAGCAAGAGAGAGAATTACATCATATTTAGAGCATGTCTGCGTGCTGACGGAGTTACTTCTATTACGTCACCGGCACTGTCTGACTTTCTCCGTCTGTCAAGGTTTTTTACCGTTTTAATTTGTTTCTGAAAAGAATTATTTTTTACTGAAGAAGTTGAAAGGGTACAAAGCTGGCTCATAACGAACTCATCCAATGTCTTTCTCCAAACTAGCTATATCGGGTCACCTGAATGCTCTTCTGAAAGCGCGACGATGTGTCTGTCTGTGTGTGTGTGTGTGTGTGTGTGTGTGTGTGTGTGTGTGTGTGTGTGTGTGTGTGTGTGTGTTAGCTCCAAACATCTCCAAGAGACATAGATCCTCATACGCTCTCCTGGCGTATGAGGATCTATACCTCTTGGAGATTACCGCATGTCTGTGTGTGTGTGTGTGAGAGAGAGAGAGAGAGAGAGAGAGAGAGAGAGAGAGAGAGAGAGAGAGAGAGAGAGAATTACGTCATATCATATTTTGAGTATTATGTCATTGGTGACGGAGTTGCCTATCTTACGTCACCGCCACTGTCTGACTTTCTTTAGAAGTCAAGTTTTTTTTTTTTTTTTTTTTTTTTTTGTTTTTTTTTAACTGCTTTAAATGTTTTCTGAAAAGAATTAATTTTTACTAAAGAAGTTAAAAGGATACAAAGCTGTCTAACGAACTCACCCAGTGGCTTTCACCAAACTAGCTAATTCCAAAAGTTCAATTAAATATGACAAATATTACGGACTCTAATCTGGGTCAACCGACTTCCTATAAGGGGTTATTTATATCTTAAATGAGACATTCAATTACAATATGCTCGGAGGCTCTCTTAGCCACCCAGTTTAAGAAAGTATTTCGCCAAGTTTCAAGCTTGTGTGTACAGAAATTTCGGAGATTCTCTTGTTTACACACACACACACACACACACACACACACACACACACCACACACACACACACACACACACACACACACACACACACGGCGCTTCGCGCCAAATGTACGTTCAGCAGCAGCGAGGTTAGCGTAAGAAGACATGACGTAATTTTTATCTTGTTACTGCAATTGTGAGAGGTTTAGGCCTGCCTGCCTTTGACATTGGCTATTAAATTCGACCCACCGCGAGCCGTCCTAACAAGTCCCTTCTAAAAATAGAGGGACTTAAAAAGAATAAAAAGTAAGAATTATCGTCCCTCCAGATGGATCAGCGAGTGACGGTGATGTAAAGGCGCCAAATACGTCAGTGTTACACATTGTTCCTAAATTGTCGCAAAGCATCAGATGTCAGTGTCATACAATGTACACGGCGTCGTGGAAGTGGCGATGTCATGACGTGAAGCTTATAGTGACGTCATTTTGCTGCTCGTGCTATTCTTCCTCTTCAGAATTCCTGTCGCTACTCGAGCCCACAGATCGTACTAATGGCGGGAAGCGTCATGTGTCCGTCTTTATTTGTGTGCACCGGTGTGTTTTGATCAGAGGTTGGGTTAGAGAGCAGGGAAATGGATAAGCTGAAAAATATGAACATGAAAAGAAAAACGCATGTGAGCTCCAAATAATACGGCAGACTTCGGGATGAAATCCTCATCTTGTTTAATTATAAAATTATCAACGATGAGCAAGGCGACTTTTGAGCGAGGGCCAATTGCGGCCGACGTTGTCATGAAGATTTAGCGTGCTGGGCTACAGTAACCCTTTGGCTGCAGCTACCGACAGTAAGGTTTAATGCATATACCCTCGTAAATAGCCTGAATGAGTGGAAATATATATGTGTGTGTGTGTGTGTGTGTGTGTGTGTGTGTGTGTGTGTGTGTGTGTGTGTGTGTGTGTTGTGTGTGTGTGTGTGTGTGTGTGTGTGTGTGTATCATAGTATGTGTATGTGTGTGTGTGTTATGTGGTAGTCGTAGTATGATATCACACCAGATGCGCGCACGTAGGGTTCTTGTAAAGAAACTTCACTCAGCTGCAACTCGTCACACGTGGCACAAGGTTGTAGACCGCTCAGGAGTAACAGTTCCAACAATATTTTATTGCAGCGATGCGTTCTCCACACAATGCATTCACAAATGCACCAACACTGATACACTGTCTCCTCTACAATGCCTGACACACTGCGTCTCTCATACAATGTACACTCATATTTCCTTACACAGTCTTTTATACTATTACAGATTTTCAGAATAATCCAGCAAATTCGCACAACACAACCAATCAGTAAAGAAAACGTAACCAAAAGTAAAAAATATTCATGAAAAAGAACACTCAAGAAATGTACACTACTATCAAAGCGCCTTTAATACAATGTTACGAAATGTTGCCGACAACATTGACGTCATATCTGAGGTCACTAGAAAGATCGCGACTCTGCTCGAACCTTCCAGCCTAATGTAGGCGAAACTACGCGCCACAACAAAATTACTAAAAATGTACGTAATTCTTATCCAAAATAACTAACATGAATATCAGATCTTTCCTATGATTAACACGCACATGCTCTCAAAGAATAACACAACCACAAACGTAACAGTGTGTGTGTGGGTGTGACGGGGTGGGGGGGGGGGGTGTGCTGGTCTGCGATTTGGGATCTTACGGCTCTTCGTCGTAAGGTCCAAGATCACGAACCAGCGCATGTAATTACTACCGCTTTGCTCGGACGTTGATCGTGACCTCCAGCCTGACTGTGGTGTCGAGTCCTGTCCGGTTCATTTTGGTATTCGGAGCATGCCACTGTACAAAGCTCCCCACGATCAGTCGCCCTGAAGCTTCTGAACTGACCGCTAAAGACAGAGTGGGCCACCAAATCCACACACTGGTTGTCACCCTGGATTCGCTACCGCTATGCTGTGCGGTAGCGAATCGAGGGTGACAACCAGCGTGAAAACTTCACCTCTATGAATATCTCTGTCGTCTCAATCACAAAGTACCTAGATCGCGGCGATACAGTGCAGGGTTATAATGTTACTATTGATTTCGTGTGATGCCCTGCAATTGATGCGAGGGTTCCGCTTTCGGACGGAGCGTCATAAAGTAGGTCAATGTCCACTAGCGTGATGATTCACCCTTTCAGTGTTGAGAAAATCTAAACACCATCCGACTGCAAGAGGCATAGATCCTCATGTGCCCCGCAGTTGATGAGCCCCCGCAGTTGCGGGGGCTCATGAGGATCTATGCCTCTTGCTGACACCACTTTGAATCCATGGGAAAGCTAGGACATTTCGGTGTTGAATTAACGAAGAATGCAAAAACAGTTTGCGTCGGTTGGCATTGAATAGGTTAACGTACGACTGCATGGCGAAATGAAACTGCATTTTCCAAAGATAAAAAGAGTACGTGCGCAGACCTTTTTTCATTCTCGTCCTTGCTACACACTACAGGGGTGGGGGGGGGGGGGGGGAAGCCCGCATACGTACGCACGTGAATATGTGGTCATGTTTTAGTTCCGGGTTTGGGAAAGTGTCGGCTTTTTAACTTCGTTAATACTGGCCAGGTGGCGGTAATTGTCGTATCGAGCGATCCTATATAGATCCGCCCACCCCCTCACCATGGTCGTGCTTTTAGGGGAGTTGTCAGTGGACAGGCATGGCTTTGGAACTGCTGAAGCTGCTGACGTGTTTAGTTTTCATACTTCAGCTAATAACTCTTGATATTGGACGTGTGTTGCTAAACGGTCTTAGGTTTATTTAGCGTCTTAGACCGGCTGCGACATACATTTAATATTCTGTTTAGTTGTTTTTTTTCACAAGTAGTGCAGGCACGTCCTGAGAAAGTCTTGTTGCTGTTGGGACGTTAAGCAAAGTACAACCAAAACCAAACCTCCCCTACCTCTTCTAACACAACCACCCTCCCCTATTCCGTTATTTAGCATGTTAGACCGGCTCGCAACATACATTTTACACTGACAAGCAGCGCAGGCACGTCCTGAGAAAGTCTTGTTGAGTAATTTTAAAACCAACCTCACAAAATCCACCGTCACCCAGTCCACATGCGAAGGCCCCGTTGCATGATATTTTGAGAGTCTAAAAAAGAGCATTAAAAAAAAAAAATCTTAGCTGGACCCTCTCCCCAACCCATTCTTGACGTGTAAGGGGTCCTTTGACTCACTGTATGGAAGATACGTTCGCTGTGACTGTTTAACTCATTCGCGGCCGGCCGCATCCGGATGCGCGGCATAAGCCGCGGATGCGGCTTGCCGCGAACGAGTTAACCCCTTGACTGCCAGTGGACGCCGGTCACGTTTCTGAAACCTTTCTTACTTGAACGCCAGTCAACCCCAGCCACCCAAGGAACGTGGAGGCAAAGTGGTTTCAGCAAGAGGCATAGATCCTCATGAGCCCCCGCAACTGCGGGGGCTCATGAGGATCTATGCCTCTTGCACCTGGATTAGGCTCACCTTTTTCTGGACAGCAAAGGGGTTAAAGTGATCATGATTAAAATATTATTAAAAAAAAAAAACCCAACTTATTCGTGGTTCTGCTATCAGTTGTAGTCGTAACAAATCAAAATAACTGGATGAGTTACGGCATTCGTCAACATCTCCCCGTGTCCTTCCCAATGAGCAAAGGTCCTCGGGCCGGACCGATGACCTTTTGCTCACTAGGTAAACTGAGACGTCCGTGCCGAGCAGTTGCCTGATTAATTGGGACAGCTATACCGTGTAGTCAGACAGTAACTAGTTACGAACGCCGCGATGATGGCAAGTTTCTAAGTGCCCCCGCCGATTTCGCTGCACGTGCGACGCGACAAAGGTCGCGCGAGGTAACAGTATTGGCTGCGTCACCTCCGCTACGCCGCGATAGAAACTCCGAAAAGCACCAACAGAAAAAAAAAGTAAAAAAAAAAAAAAAAAAAAAAAAAAAAAAGCCTGCTCATGCCTGGAGGTCACGTTAAAATGAGCTTGGCGTCCCAGTAAGCGAGAAACCCTCGGGCCAATGTCAGGCCGAAGCTCGCCCACGCACACGGATCCCTGCCAAACCTCGGCCGGCGTAAACCCGAAGAATTTTTGTGTACCCAGGGGTCTTTCTTCGTAATGCTCAGTTGCTGAGACAGTGCAACGTTTGCATCTGCAAAATGGATAGATCCTCATGAACCCCCTTCATCTGCGGGGGCTCATGAGGATCCGTCCATTTTGCTGGGCCCCTTGTTTTGAAATGAGCTGTCTTCCTTCGTAATGGTCAATTGCCGATACAGCGTAGCATCGAACCCGTTTCACCTCCAAGAAGCATAGATCCTCATGAGCCCCTTGCAAACTGCCGGGGCTCATGAGGATCTGTGCGTCTTGCTGGCCTCGTTCAAACCAGTATTGATCATCTCTGGCAATGAGGGATTGATGGGGCGGCTGAGGCATAAGGCAAGAGACCATGAAACGATTTTCTCTCCTGTTTTTTTCCCCTCCCCTCTCCTCTGCAACGCTCAAACTGATGCAGTAATCAGGCCTTTAACCCCGTAGTGCCTGAGCCTTTTTTGTGTGAAGCCCATCCCCTTCGATATCTTTGAGACCTTGGCAACTGAAATAGAAAGAAAAGATCCCACACAAGAAATACGGATTGAAACGGAGCCCGCAAGAAGCTAACAACGTAATGTATCCCCCTCCCCCGCATTAGCTGCTATTCCGCACAATGCTTCAGCCATTTTAACTTATTCGAGACGTGCCGCGTCCGTTTCGAATGTGTTAAACCCTTAACTGCCACTATCGCAAAGATTGTTTTTGAAATCTTTCGGCTTAACTCTTTGCCTGCTAAATGTAATGTAATTTTCCACTGAGTGATTTTCTGTAAAGAGTTTATTTCCGGATCCGGTGCGCATGTCAAGTAGCGGCTTGTAAGTTGTAACAGCACGTTGAGGGCTAAAAATGGCCAAGCACACACACTGCAAGCGAACGTTGGCTGGACGGATCCCGCCGCTCATAGTGTGCTACTGGAAGATGTCTGTAGGCGGCTGGAACCACCAGCCGTAGGCAAAGAGCTACTTCAGGGCCAAAAGACTTCAGCCGACCACGAAACATTGATGTAAAGTGGGGTCAGCAAAGTGGCATAGATCTTCATGAGCTCCCGCAACTACTGGGGCTCATGAGGATCTATGCCTCTTGCTTTTGGTATTGCATGTTGCGTTCCGGCAGCGAAAATCTTAAGGGTGGTGCGAGAACAGCTTGGCTACTATAGGCGCGAAGCTGTTTTGGCACCAACCTTCAGCCAACATGGTCGCGATACAAATCTTGCATTGTTTCTGGCTTCATTGCGTTAACTCATTCGGGAAGACATTATAAAATGTATTTTACATCCTCTGAGGTCCACATCACACTTCTGACAGAGACCAAGCGACCATGATAATTCAAAGGTGGCGTCGGAATAGCTTGGCGCCGACCATTGTAGTTCAAGGGTGGTGTCGGAATAGCTTGGCGCCTACAGGCGCCAAGCTATTCCGACACCACCCTTGAAATGTCACGGTCGATCCACATCCTGTCGTAACATGACAGGGCCCATTGGGTTAACCCCCCCCCCACCCGAGTCTGCCCTGGGGGACTTGGGTGGGGTTAACTACTTTTTAGTTCCCAGGGTCACCCTGGTCAGCCCCACAGGGTGGAGTTTCCCCTCTATTCTGGGGCATGTGTTTCTGTCTACCCTTGGTCCATTCACCTGTATTTTCCTTTATTAAACTCTCCCTACTGTCTGCGCTGCCTGCAGCTCTTGATATTGGATGTGTGTTGCTGAATTGTCTTAGGTTTATTTAGCGTATTAGACCGTATGGCGACATACATTCAATATTCTGTTTAGTTTTGTTTTCACAAGCAGTGCAGGCACGTCCTGAGAAAGTCTTGTTGCTGTCGGGACGCTAAGCAATGTACAAACCAACCAACCAACCAACCATTGGGTTAAAAGGAATTCCTTTCCCAAACTTTCTCGTCTCCCTTGAGTCCGGCATGGGAGGAAATTCTCGAGGTTTGAGCCGTGTCAAGAGCTTCTCCCCTTGTAGGGGACACCACTCTGCCTGGCCGCCACGTCCCCTCCATTTTGCTTCATAAATGGCCGAACTCAGTGAGGAGTGGGCGATGTAAAGCACGTCTGTCCAGCATCGTCAAACTGAGCCCGGGAAGTTTACATGCAAGCGATGATATGTTGTTACAAAGGTTTAGGTTGTTTTTAGCTGGACTTTAGCTTTTAAGTGTGTATTAATACATATTTTAGGTGTGTACTAATAGTTCTTATAGGTGTATACTAAAATCTCGAATGCCACACAAGTAAGAGGCACACAGTTGTCAGTCATGAGGGTGGTTCTTTAATTTATTTTGTTAAAGGAGTGTAAATGGCACATTTTGATAAACACATCCAGCGCATTCATTCCCGCAGTGCGATTGCACGAAGGCTAGAAAGTTTGGTTAGAAAGTATAAGTTGTTTTCAGCCTGACTTTATCTTTTAGCCCTTTTGGGTGTCAGTAGCGGCCGGGTTTTAGTCGCGATGATTCCTGTAGGAATCAATACGACTAAAACCGCTACCGACACACAAAGGGTTAATTGTCTTCTAATGTGAAGAAAGCCACAAAATGAGACTCAGTCAGTTGTAACGATGGCGTTTTTTTTTTTTTAAAAAATTGTTTTTAAAGAAGGGTTTGAGGGGGAATAGGCAGCAATTCCCCCCGACAGTAACGGGTTAAAACAGTAGTCCCGTCTCACTCCACGTGATGTGCAACTGGACGGTTGGTCGGTCGCCGCGTAAGCTGATTAAGCGATTTGTCAAGGGAAAGGGGGGGGGGGGGGGACTGATCTTGTTTCCGTGTGTAGGAGTGTTTTTGTTCCGTGTTCCTGGTACCAACTTCACAAGGAGTGGGCGCACTTTCGCGGCGGAGACAGCCAGCAAAAACAAGATCATACTGTTATGATACGCCGGCCGGAGTAACGTTCCAGACTGACCCCTACGTCAGGTAGACCCCTGGGTCACTTTGGTGTGAACCAGGTAGTCTAGGGTTTAAATTGGCTTTGGCGATTTGCATGAGAAACGTAACACGCCAAATTGGCTCTCACGCCAGACCGACTTGCCGTGACTTTGGCGTAAGCCAAAGTGACGGAGAGTCGGTCTGGCGTGAGGGTCATTTTCGCTCGCTTACATCGGCAGAAAGGTCACAAGGCCTCAGGATTTGTTTCGTTGTGTCCAAGACACTTAATCAATTTCATCTTTTGGGAAAACAGTCGAGAAGTATCAGAGGTCATTAGAACTCCATCCCTCCCCCTCCTTCCTCATCCCCCCCCCCTCCACCCCCTTCCGCCACAGCTCCCCTCGCGGTGGCGACTGATTTCACACTTATCCGTACTGTAAGTGGGTTTTGTCTCTTTGAACCTTTGAGAAGTATCAGAGGTCATTAGTACTCCATCTTTCCCCCCTCCTCCCTCCCTCCCCAGGCCCCCTCCCCCTGGCGATTTCACACTTTTTCGGTACTGTAAGTTGATTTTGTCTCTTTGAACCTTGAGGGTATCAAAGTCGACAAGGTCAGACTTAGTTGTTGTTCCTATCACCAACAACACCCGCTAGCTTCGTTTTCTAATGGGATAACGTTGTAGCGCGGACGTGTGCGTAAAACCGATTGTTGTCACATCAAACACTTCTAAGGAACTTGAGATACCCCGAAGCATGTTATACAACCGTGTGCTGGTCTGTGATTTTGGGCCTGACGTCAGGTCTAAAATCACAGACCATCAAACCTTAAATTTGTGGCGTTGTTCGTGGATTTTTTATTCTTCTTCTTATTTTTTTTAAATTGTCGACGGGATGCGCTTGATGTAATTTATTAACTCATTTCCCAAATTTTGGACGCGTCATCTAATGACTATGCACCAGTTGCAGGAGATGGATTGATCATGATAAATTTCAAGGGCAGTGCCAGATTAGCTTGGCGCCGACAGGCGCCAAGCTAATCTGGCACTACCCTTGAATTATCATGGTCGACCCATCTCCTGCTGTAGTGCGTCAGGGCCGAATGGGATAATGCAGACGCTTGACCGAAAAGATTCCGCCCTTTTTTGTTTTCTGTTTAGCTTTTATCGTGGTCCTCTCTACCGGCATGGTTCAGTCTGACTGGTTAGTTCGAAGTTTAACGTCCACGGCACCGAAGTGATAATGGACGGCCATGACGGGCGGGTTATGGGGGGACAGGGAAATCTATTGCCTATGGAGTACGACCTGAGCACTGATCAATTCAGGCGCACTGCAACTGCGCCACTTTGATTTACCAGGACCTTTCAACAGACATGCTATGGAACAAACCCGTCTTTTATCCCTGGATTGCGAGTCCTGGTACCGGGGCCGGAACGGGGACTCGAACCCAAGACCCGGCGATTCCCTTCGCTCTCTTAGTCCGACGCTTAACCGCCTGAGCTATTTCAGACTCAGTGTGACTCTTCCATTGGACTGTTTTTATACTTTTTGTCCCACGATTGGACATTTCAGCTGCCGGCCTCGGGGAAGACGCTTGGCCGCAGTGCATCGCAACGCGATATACTTTCTGTTTGTTTTTTTATTTATAGAAGGGACTTTTAAGGACGGGTCGCGGTGGGGCGAATTTAATAGCATGCCCGTGATGTCAAAGGCGGGCAGGCTAAACCTCTAAGAATTGATGTAACAAGATAAAAATTACGTCCTATCTAGTTATGCTAACCTCGCTGCTGAACGTACATTTGGCGCGAAGCGCCGTATGCGCGTATGTATGTGTGTGCGTATGTAGCTGTGTGTGTGTGTGTGTGTGTGTGTGTGTGTGTGTGTGTGTGTGTGTGTGTGTGTGTGTGTGTGTGTGTGTGTGTGTGTGTGTGTGTAAACAAGAAAATCTCCAATATTTCTTTACACACAAGCTTGAAACTTGGCTAAGTACTTTCTTAAGTGGGTGGCTAAGAGAGCCTCCGAGCATTTTGTAATTGAATGTCCAATTGAAGACATAAACAACCGTTTATAGGAAGTCGGTTGACCCAGATTAGAGTCCGTAATTTTTGTCATATTTACTTGAACATTTGCATATAGCTAGCTTGGAGAAAGACATTGAATGAGTTCGTTAGCCAGCTTTGTATCCTTTGAACTCCTTTAGCAAAAATTAATTCTTTTCAGAAAAGAATTAAAATACTAAAAAACCTTTACTTCTAGAGAAAGTCAGACAGTGGCGGTGACGTAACAGAGGCAACTCCGTCACCACGCAGACACTGACTTAAACGTCATTCTCTCTCGCGCGCGCTCGGCTCTCTCTCTCTCACAAACATGCGCGCATCTCCAGGAGGAATAGATATTCATGCACCCTTCAGGCGCATAAGGATCTATGCCTCTTGGAGGTGTTTGGAGCGCGCGCACGCACGCACTAACACGCACACACACGTCGACGCGCTTTCAGAAGAGCATGCAGGTGACCCGTGTACTTAGTATATCATCATGTAGCTAGGTAAAGTCAACCTGCTTTCACACAAATTATTGCAAGACTGAAATTGTACCGTGAAGTTCTAGTTTTGTCATCATTTTCTCAAGCCTATGAAGCGAAAGTGAAACTCATATCACAAAATACGAAAACTTACGTCATGACAAATGACGTTTGACAAATCAACGACGCGTATGTCCTGCGCCCCCTATAGAACTCACTGACATGACGCATTGGCAGATCTGCGAGACTTTTTCAATAGGAGATAATTCAGAATCAGGTCAAAGACAAAAGGTAGAGACCATTGACAGCGAGGACAGCTCTCATATAGAAGGGACTTTGTGAGTTATGTTTATCCCATCTTGTAAATATTTGTACCTATTTGTTCATTTTTTTCACCTCTGGTGTCATGTGTGGGCTGATTTGTAATTTGGGAACTTGCGGTTTTAGAGCCATAAGGTCAAAACCACAGACCAGCACAGGATAGGTATGTTCTTAGTGGCAAAAGGACTTCGAGGAACAAAACGTAACAAAAAAAAAAACAACACCCAAACACTCCCCAAAAAACAACAAACAAACAAACAAATGAAAACAAATAACAAACAAACACAAAAACAAACATAAACCCTAAACAAAACACACAAAAGAAAAAAAAAAAGAAAAAGAAAAGAAAAGAAAAAACAAAAAAACAAAACAGACAACAAACAAACCAACAAACCAACAACACACAAAAAAAGAAAAAAACAAAAAAAGAAAAGAAAACCCCAACAACAACGAACAACAACAAACAACCAAACAAACCAATAAACAAACAACAAAAGCAACAATAACAACACAAAAAACGACAAAAAAAAAAAATAGAAAAGAAAAGAAAAAAAAAGAAAGAGGCGAAGCTGTAATATGGGCTGAGAGATCCATAGTAAACCAGACCAATATTGGTACGATATCGAAGGAACTCTTGGAAGACTTCTGATGGTTGGGGTGGAGTGCGTATGGGCATTTACGAGCTCAGAGTTTCCAATCTTGACCGAACTGAACTGAGCTGAACTGGTGTGTTGCTTGTAGGACTTGATCGAAGGCTTCAAGCCGGAAGGTACATTACTGTGGGCCTCGTCTGCAATTTTCGACTTTGCGGTCTGCAGCCGGGAGGTCCAGTGTCACAGAACTACACGCACGTCTCTGATAGATACTCTGTCCTATAGTGATATTGACAATCTGATTACCCTTGCAGTCGCAGTTTAAAGACCTTAAGGTTGTAGGACACACCTGTTTCGCGCATCTTTTCTGCGCATTTAGATACCGCTATCTTGCGTCTGCCGTGACCTGAGACTAGAGGTCACCGAAAAAAACCGCCGTACGGCAAGTCGTATTGCAAACAAGCTCAATTTATCGATAATTGACAAAAGATATATACTGTCTTAAATAGGTGTGTACGCTGACTGTTTCTATGCATAAAATGTTGTGTTTCCTCAGAAATAAGATACTTTTGCATAAGTTGCGACAAGTCATCGAGCGTCAGTAGTAACGCATAACCATTTCTCAGAAGAAGAAAAAAAAAATGAACGGGCCAACCGAACGGGAGCCAGGAAAACAACAAAATCTCTTTAAACATCAGGAAGGTAAAGTAAAGTAGAAAAAGAGGTTGGTGGTGTTTGCTAAGTGACTAGAACACGAGTTACTAGTAGTGAAAGAAAAATGTCGTACGTAAGTGGCATATCTGACTGGTTTTCCAACTCTTAGTTAAAAAAAAGAAAGTTTTATGCACCGCCGTGAGATGTCACCTGCACGGCGTAAAACCCCAATAGCTAACTGTCCTTTTATGCATGGAAATTTACAGCCTACCTGCAATGAAGAAGACTACATTTTATTGTGGGTTGACAGGGGCATGCATTCCATGTATGTCAGTCACCACCTAGAAGTAGAACATTTCCATACATTCTCAGAGAGCCTTTACTAATACCGTGGAAGGAATGTAGTCCACATTGTAGTGATATTAAACCAGTGCCAGTGCTTATTATTTAGGAAAACGTACTGTGTGTAGTATAAAGTCCTGCTAAGGGAGAATTTTGCATTACTAACTCAGTAACTGCTTTACTTTCAGTACTTAGTAACTTAGTTTTCTCATCCATTCTCTGTCTTATGAAGGCTATATTAGTTATTACAGATTAGGAGATAGGTCCAGCATTTTTTTAGTTCAAGGATGGTGCCAGAATAGCTTGGCGGATGAGATGCCAATCGATTCTGGCACCACCCTTGAACTATCATAGTCACATTTATTTCAAGCAGTGGGTGTATCAGGATTAAAAGGGTTACCTAGTAAAACGCTACTTTGACTGAAACCCTAATATTTGTTGACTACCATTTTGGATGACCGTAGAATGTGTGAAAAATACAAATTTGACTAGTACAAAAGCAAGCCTGTATGTTGAGACTCGTGACACTTGTGACACTTATTTCAGCTACCGTTTGGAAAGGTCACACAGGTTGTGAATCAGTTATGCGCATGAGGCGTACAGACGTGACTTTGCCATTGTTGTTTGTTCTTTGTGGTTTACACAGTTTTTGTCGCATTTATTTTGAAAGTAATAATCTGCCCCTGCATTTAGTTCACGCAAAGTGAAATTGTCATGCTGCCGAACAAACAGTAATAATCATGTATTTCATTTCAGGCTAATACTGCTGTTGACCTCTCGCTGTGGAGTCTCAGTACTTTCACCCAGAATACATACTTGCAAACAAGTGCAGAAGTATGACGTCTACACCAACTGACCAAGGTCACACTCACAGCTCAAGTGAAGTGAGGAAATGTGACACTTATTCTCCTGGACTCAAGGTAAATCATACCAGTAGATCTGTGATGAGAATCAGGTGCAGAACACAACACAACTATGGTGTGAATGAACACATCATACTGTAATGCCTTCTTTCATTGGCTCATGTGTGAAGCAAGTGTAAGGCTATGTTCTGGGCCATTGGTCGTCCATGATAAACTTTAATGTTGGCATTTTCTCGGAGACTATTCAATCCACAGTCTTCAAACGTAGCCGAAGGATACTTTGTGGCAAGACCTTTCTTACTCTTAGCCTACCAGTTTGAGTTCAGGCCAAGGGTCATGAGAAATCAAGAAATAGGTTTAAAAAAAAAATAGCCATATTTTGACAAAAGATATTTTTTTCTCCAATACTATTCACAACTGTACATAAGCCAGCACTTTACATATGCTTAGCCTCATGGCACTTAAATTTCAGTCACCTTTTGGAAAGGTCACACAGTTCAGATTAAGAAAATGATCAGTTTTAAATGCACACGAGCGATCCAGGCTTCACCATTCTTGTTTGTGGTGTTCACAGTTTATTTCACATTAGTTTGAAGGTAGTAATGTGTAAACTAAATGTAGGGATGAATTGGGTGGGTGGGTGGGGGGGGGGGGGGACTCCCCCCACCGGCCCCGAATTGTTTATAATGCTATAACAAAGTCCCTGTTTGTGGAGTTTGGAACCGACCCACCCTGAAATAAGATCAGAAGTGAAATTGCCATGCTGCCGAATAACACGATACACATGTATTTCATTTCAGGTCAGTGCTGCTGTTGACGTCTCACTGCAGAGTCACGCCCAGAGGGTATACTTGCAAACAAGCACAGAAGTATGACGCCTACACCAAGAAGAGGCAAGAGCTAGTCAGGTCATGTTTGCTCACAGGAGAAGGCCACAGCTAAAAGCAGGCAATTCCAGTTCCAGCGGATCAACTAAAGTGAGAGAATGCGACACTTATTGTCCTGGACTCGAGGTAAAGCATACCGATTGATTTGTGAATAGAATCGGGTTCATAACAAAACACAACTGGTTGGGATAAACACATCACACTGTAATGCTTTCTTTCATTTTGAAGATGGTGTAGTAGTAGTACCAGCATTCTCAACAACACCGAATGCTAAAATCACTTGCTGTCAACAAGTGGCACCATATTGCATTTGATTTGAAAACTAGAGGGTTGGGCAAGTCTCCAAATACTGTCGTTTTCTTTAATAAGCACTTAGTGCATTCAAAAGGACTAGAAAAATCTGAATACTACCCATTTGGTCCAGTGTGTGCAGTTGCTAAACAGCAATGCGTTGTGTCCTGTTTGAAACAATTTCTGCAAGTTACACTTTGAATATTGATGCTGATTCTAGATATATGTATACACCCTTTGTGGTCATTTCAAGCTCAATGGCGTCTAATTTTTGGCGCAAGTGTGATAGCAAAAGTAAGTGTTTGTAATGGGTCGTCCGTCAACTGTCTGTTACCTGTGGGCAACTTTAACATTGGCATTTCCTCGAAGACTATGCAAGCCTCAGACTTCAAACTTGGCACAAGGGTACTTTGTGGTAAAATAATTCTAAACATACCAATTTCTGTGACCTTTCAAAGGTCATCTCAAGTAGTATTTTCAACTTCAAACTCAAACTTGCTATGGAGATACCACATGATAAGGGTGACAAAAGTTAGTTTCGGGTAGAGTTGTAGTTTTTATCAATGTTTTTGCAAACTTTTCAATAAAATTTGGCATGATGATAACACTTTTCTGTGCTACTAATGTAATCAGCCCCTCACAGAGGTCAAGGGTCACAGAGGGTTGACAAATGTGTGAAAAATGAAGGGATTTGGAAAAATACTCAGGTTTCGCTGGTACAAAATCCAGCCCTATACTTATGTTTAGACATTTTCAGAGACCTGTTGGAGAAGTCAAGCCAAGGTAAAAAAGGACAGACATATTATGTGGATTAGTCATACACGTGAACCATAAGGACATTGCCTTTCTTGTTCATGTTCTGACTACTGTCAAATTATGCATGTATGTACTTTGTATAAATACTTGCAAACATATATGCACGCAATATGTGCATGTCAGAAATTTTTTTGATACAAAATTATCTTTTGCAGGTTGTGAAAGCTGAGGGATGAAAAGTTCAGCGGGTACATCTCTCCGCAATGGCCAACCGACGAGAAGGCAAAGGAAGTGAACTGATTGTCCTGTGTAGGAGGGCAGACGTCCTGTTATTTTGATGTCCATCCACCAGGCTGGCCACAGTGTCAAGGTTTTGGACAGTCACATCATTCGCAATGCAGCAAAAGCCTGTGCCTTACTGCCTGAGCTGATGCATAGCCATATATTAGGAGAAGGGCAAGCAGGCTTTAGGCCTGGCTATTCAACTGCAGACACAACAACAGTGGGGCAGTGACAACAAAGTGACAATGACAAAACTCGAGAAAATAGAAATAAAGAGGGAGTGTTTCCATAAGCCTGACATAGAAGCAGCGGGGCAACAAAATTGTAACGTGCAGTCGAGCAGTTCAGGGGCTATTGTACAGTGATGGGGGTGTGCTTTGTGTGTTTTCATATAACAATGTGACAAAGCGATTTGACACCCATGTTGTAATTTGTAGTGCAGTAAAAAGGTGAAAAATATCTGTATTTTGACCAAAAAGATGTTTTCTCAAGTATACACAACTTCAAACCCAGACTTGGTACAAGGTGGTAAGAACTTTTCATGCATACTAATTTCGTATGCATGAAAGGTCAGAAAGGTCAAGGGTCACAAGAAATCGGGAAATAGGTACAAGATAGCCATATATTGCCCAAAGATTTTTTTTCTCAAGTATTCCTAACTGTAACCCTAAACTTGGTAAAGAGATACCTGATGGTAAGACCTTCCTATGCATATTTATTTGGATGACCCCCTCAGAAAAGTTACTTTTTGTCACTCTCCTGTCATGTCGCGATTTGGAAATGCAGCTTAATATGTATTAGTTTTTGATTATCCAAAGAAAACCCCTTTACTGACAATGTGTTCATTTTTCGAAGACATTTCATCATATGAACAGGTCTTTATTGTGACAAGTTCCTAAATGCTGGCATACATCAGTCATTCAAAATATGTACTCCACAGCTGACACGTATGGGGTAGGAAACAGTGGTACAGATAGATTTTGTGCAGCATCGGTGTGAGACAAGGAGAAAACTTATCACTGCTCCGCTTTGCATGATTCAAAATGATATACAGGGCTCATTCTGAAAATGGTCAGTGGCCTCGGAGTATAAAACCCACGGGTCCTTTCTGAAGAGGGGATGTGCGGAAATATAGAAACGTGGGGATGTATATTTATGTCATTAAACCCTCAGCTTAAAATGTTGTGCAAATGTGGACTTGCTCAATGAAAAACGCAATACTTCTCAAGAGTGAGTTGACCATGCAGTTTTTGCATTACCCTCCAGCTGTCACAGCAGATTTAAGTGGTTGGGTATCATAGGCATATGATATGTACTGTACTTTGTGTTTGTTTTGTTTTTTTCTTCCACTGTCAATCTTTGACTTTCAGCTGTGTGGCTTTACTTATCGTATCAGAATTGCTAACCACATGGTTCATTTCACAAGTTTTACAGATGTACTGTACATGACACACGCCTGCAAACAGAATGATCTGACTATGATCCGTGTCCATTTGTGATTTGTGCTAAGGAACATGCGTACAGTGTAGTAATAAGGATAATATTTCATTTCTGAGCACATTCATGTAAGTTCTTTTGTGATTTTTTTCATGCCCCAGCGGGTCCAAAATTAAATAAAGTAAACTGATGCCAACATTGTGTACAGGGTGCTATGCAGCAATTAGTTGTGACATGATAGTCTGCACCATGTTGAGTTTTTGGAGAGCAGCAATGGTATTGCTTGGATTACGGGCCAGCATGGTGCAGACTCTGTTGTAGACACTTTGCCAGCGTAGCACTCACGTCTCATGTATTTTGCAGTGTAATATGGTCCATTTTGTATCAAGAGCAGTACAGGTATTGTTTGGTGTGGATGCCTATATTATGCAGACTAGGTGACACAGTGCATTGTACCCTTGTTATTCAGTTGTTATGGTATTTTGTGTTGACATCAGCATTGTGCAGTGCAAGTTATGGGGCTTGAGACTGCATTTCACTTTGTTGTGCTGCAATTGGACACAGTGTGGTACTGGTAACAGTATTGTTTGATTTTCATGCCAACATTGTGCACAGTATCTGTGTAATGTAGTTTGGTACTGCATTTCACTGTTATTATGTTGTGGGATGTGCAATGTTGAATTATATCAGGACTACAGTGATGGTACATGGTCTCTCTCTCTCTCCCCCTCCCTCTCCCCCTCCCTCTCTCTCTATATATATATGAGCAAAATAATATATGTAGTGCAAGGCTCTAAATGATAAGTCTGTCATTCCTTCTCTCCTATCCCCCTTCTTTTATATACTGTGCATTTGGCTCCCAAATAAATACCTCATGAGCAAGTGGTTGCCGGTGTCGGTCTCCGTTGGCATGCACACAACTAAAAATGACATCAGCTCCACTTTTCTCCCAAATAGCTTGTATACAGTCAGCACTTTGTCAATGTAAATGTGAATAATGTTACATGTAGTTGAAATATGTTCTGCAGTAAAGCTGTATTTTGAGGGGGAGCTGGGTGGCTCGGTGGTAGTGTGTTTTTGTTTCCTTATAATTTGTAACCAAAAACTGCTGGGAAACTGAGATTCAGCTAGAGAGATAGGTACATCCACTACCAATCTGTTTACAAACATCTTTCAACCAGAGATGTTCATCGACCTGCTTTCACGCAGACACCAAACGAGCATGTATCATTTCTTGCAGCAGGTATATTAAAACAAATTCACATCAATTAATGTTTGTGATGCCAGTAAAAATTATTTAAAAAAAACTGTCTGTGACAACACTCTTTGGTGTGCTTTTTCATCAGTGAAGCTGTGAATGATTGAATGAATGTAAACATGCTCACACAATGCCTGGCTGAAAAAAATGAATGAACAAATGTACCGAGGTAACCAGTGTGCATTTTTATCCAAAACTGAATCCGGTTGTTTGGTTTATGGTTTAACATTCACATTACCACAGTGATGATAATCGCATATTTTAAAAAATAAAAATAAAAAAATAACACGCGTTAATTTTTTTTTTGTTTTGGGTTTAAAGTGTGTTTCATTTAGCGAAGTAGAAACTGTCTGGGTTTCAAATGTGAGCAGGAAAAAAATGTCGCCATCTACGGGACTCGAACCCTGGTCACTGAGTGGCAAAGAAAAGTACTTTACCACTGCACTAACTAAATTACTAAGAAATAGCTCGTGCATTTAATTACTTATAGATAAACGTTTTCATCCCGTATCTGCCGTTGTTGTTTGTTCCAGTTTACTGTCACAAATAGTAATCGAGGACTAGCAGTTTGGGCGTAGTTTGCAACAGTTTGGGCTTAGGTTTTCCCTTGTAAGTTTGGCATAGTCGTTTTCCCTTCTTTCTAATGCCGGCTACGGCGGAGATATGATCTGCCGGAAGTCAGACATCGCTTGTATCCCTTATTGAATACGCACTCGAAAACGACCCAAAGTGCCCAATTTTGTGCGGGACCCCATATTTTTTTCATAATCAATGTGATAGTTATAACATAAAGTACGACTTTATCGAATAAAAAGGGCCTGAGCAATTGCCCAACATTGCAAACACTTGTAATGTTATTGATAACATCCGGGCAATTTGCGAATTTACAACATACATTTTTTTAGATTTCACTTAGAATTCCAATTATCAGAACACACTTTTTTTACGAGAAAATACTAACATACTTTATGAAGTGACCGAAATGTTTCTTTATCATTTTAACACACTATTCGATAAATTTTTATTGTGTTCTGAAATCGGCTATTTTGCGTGTTTTCCCGCGTGGGGTACCTCACAAAAAGGGCTCAAACTTACAAATATGCCCGGGACCATGGGTCTCTCAGGGTGGCAATAGCCTCCAGACTCAACAAGGCTCTCAAAAAACCCTACAAAGGGCAGTTTTCAATTAAAAAATGTAGGTATAGTATACAACCTTAACAGCATCACTGCCTCTGACGCAGATTGTGATCCTGAAATCGTCCTTGATTCCTCCAGCCCTCCCAGGTACCTGGATTCAAAGTGGTCTCAGCAAGAGGCATAGATCCTCATGAGCCCCCGCAATTGCGGGGGCTCACGAGGATATATGCCGCTTGCAGTTGGATCGTGATGACGTTTTCTCTGCAGTCAAGAGATTTACGGTCCGACATCTAGTCCTTCTTAGTACCTAAATAATGGTCTAAAGACCCTTATCATTCGGAATACACCAGTGTGTGAAATACGTTTGACTAAAACAGTAAAAGGGTAATGCCAGAATAGCTTGGCGCCTCTAGGCGCCAAGCTATTCTGGCACTACCCTTGAACTAAAGCCATTTGTCTATTATCCTTATCTGTAAGTACTATAATGTAGCTTGCATATGGCAGTGTACAAAATTGGAAGCTTTTAGCCTGAGTATGATGTGGGTTAATGCCGGGTTACACTTTGTGCCTTTCAAGCAATCACTTGAGACATAGCCGTGTGTTGCAAAATGACAGTTCAGCACGATCATGTATCTCAAGCTGATACGGCAGAACCTGTCTAGAACGACCACCCTCATGAAAAATCACCTACCGTTAGAGGCCATCATTTGGGTACTAGCTGTAGCCACATAAATGATTACCTTTAATGACAGGGACAATTTTCGTCATTCAAGACGATGAAAGTGATACCGCAGAATCTGCTTTGAGCGCCCAGACTTATTAGAGATCGACTGCCATTAGAGACTGTAGTAGCTCTAGCCACTTAAATGATTGTCTATAATAATGGGGCGGTCCGTGGCGCAGTGGTTAAGGCGCCTGCCTACAATGCTATAGGTGCGAGGTTCGAGACAGGGTTCCGGCGTCAGACTTTTCTCCTCTAGTAAGTGTCACCGTTAATTCGGGCGAACCGTCGGGGGTTCTTTCTCCGGGTACTCCAACTCTTCTTCCGCCTCCCCTTTGGTACCGGTTTCAGGCCACTTTATAAATTTCAAATACAAGCGATCAAAATTTCCGTAACATCAGTAGCTAAACTGACCCTTCGCACCACGTGAATGTCTTGTGTCTGTCTTGTACTGTGTGTGTCTTCAGAGTGAATGCGTGTGTGTCACGTGAGCGTGCGTGTTGGGTGCAGTTCGCGGCGCTTTGAGCTGATTCGCAGAATTGGGAAAAGGCGCACAGGTATTATTATTATTATTATTATTATTATTATTATTATTATTATTATTATTATTATTATTATTAATGACAGGTGACAGTTTTTGTCTTTTCTCTTTGAGAAATCATCAGACTTTTAAGACCACTTTTTTTCTCTCGCGATAACTAGTGGTCGCTAAAAACAGGTTTTCATTTATTGTACTGTAGTAATGGTGAACATTTTCAACATGTTCACCAAGAGAGGTTAAAAAACATGCTTTGATTATTTGTTCAAGATCGATATTTATTGTCCCGAAGGGACTTTCTTCAATCTTGAATCTAATTTTGTCGTAGATCCATCGCAGAATTCATCTGAGTTTTACGGATGTGAATACAAACGGCAAGAGGTATAGATCCTCATGAGCCCCCGCATCTGCGGGGGCTCATGAGGATCTATGCCTTTTGCATTTGTACGGTGTTCATTTTGTTCTCGGTACCGGAAGTCGTTGTCACAAAAGGACTTTAACACTCGGACCGGCAGTCGTCACTCTACTTTAGGTGATCTGCGCTGTGTGTTTGAACCCTTGAAGACATCAATGACAATCGTTAGCACGCAAGCCCTGAAAGGTATCCGCTCTATTTGACTGGCAGAGTTCGTGTTTAGACAGCATTCAGTTATCCGCGTCAGGGCACACAGAGAGAGAGAGAGAGAGAGAGAGAGAGAGAGAGAGAGAGAGAGAGAGAGAGAGAGAGAGAGAGAGAGAGAGAGAGAGAGAGAGAGAGAGAGAGAGAGAGAGAGAGAGAGAGAGAGGAGAGAGAGAGAGAGAGAGAGAGAGAGAGAGAGAGAGAGAGAGAGAGAGAGAGAGAGAGAGAGAGAGAGAGAGAGAGAGAGAGAGAGAGAGAGAGAGAGGAGAGGAGAGGAGAGGAGAGGAGAGAGAGAGAGAGAAGAGAGCGAGGAGAGGAGAGAGGAGAGACGGAGAGAGAGGAGAGACGGAGAGAGAGAGACGGAGAGAGAGAGAGAGAGAGAGAGAGAGAGAGAGAGAGAGAGAGAGACGGAGAGAGAGAGAGACGGAGAGAGAGAGAGAGAGACGGGGAGGGAGGGAGGGAGGGAGGGAGAGAATACCTTAAAGGTACCTACTCTTTGAAATAGTTCGCAGTTCATAGTTAGCAATATCTCCTTTATAAATGTTCTCAGTATGTCGCACAATAGTTCTGGACGAAAGGCTTGATTTTAACTGATGAAGATTCAATGTCGTAAATTGAAAGAGTACGCCAAAGTGAGCCCGGGTCGATATGGCGTGAGAGTCATGTGTTATGTTACTGCCACACCAAAATAACCTCGGACCCATTTTACGAAACACCGTAAAGAACTGACGTAGGGGCTCGTTTTTGTCGTGTTACTCTGGTGACTGCAACAGCAAAAGTCATCTGCGCACAGCTGTAGTAACAATTACGGCAAATGACCACATAACGCTGGTCTTTTCTTGCGATAACGGCCGATACATGTTCAGTCCTTCACTAGACATGTAAACATATGACTAGTTATTTCGATAGAAGAGAAATCCAAACCAAAGGAATATCCTACAAAGAAAGAAACTCAATTTCAAAGGTCGAGTGCACCACGATAGACGGGACCCAATGCGAACAAGGTCATCGGGCCGACGTTCGGCGGTTGGACGTCGGCCCGATAACCTTGTGCGCACTGGGGAAATATCAAGAAAAATAGAATGTTGCTCGGAAATCGGAACTAGGTCAGAATGAGGCGTTTCGGACTAAAACGGATGGATTTAAAAGTGCAGACAAGCATGCGGTATCGAATGCTCGTCCCGTGGAATATTCGTGTTTGTCCGGGGTTTTAGCGCTTTCCCTGCCACTTTACGTACACTGTACGTACATTTTTGTTTCTGAAATCTTTGATATTTGTCTTTGTTTTGTTTTGTTTTTTGTTTGTTTGTTTTTTAAAGATGTCTGTACATCGCACAGCGATGGCTTGATGTGACCAGCCGTAGTACAGGAAATTTTAGTACAGGAAATTCACCTATGGTGAAACTTGCAGGCACCCAATCACACTCGCAGACCACGGTAATAATATTACTTTCCTAGTAAGGCCAAATAGCTATAGCCCTTTTTTTTTTTCTTCACTTACTAAACTGTAATGGTCACTAACTGGTGCAGAAAAAATAAACAAAGCCATCTTAAAGCTGTCCATAACCGCCACCCATACCCTCCCTACAACTGGTGCATTGAAAGGGACGTTTGTCATAAAGAGCTGGATCTCACGAGCCCCTTTGACATCAGAGGCTATTGTGAATCTATTCCTTTCGGGCAAAGCGGGGCAGGATGGAAAACTGTAAGCCATCTACAACTACCACTCATTCCCTCCCAGAATCTCCCGCATTGAAAGGGACAGCTGGAGGAGATTATGTTTGTCATAGAGAGCTGGATCTCACGAGCCCCTTGGACATCAGAGGCTAATGTGAATCTATTCCTTTCGGGCAAAGCGGGGCAGGATGGAAAACTGTACAGAGCTGTAGGGAACATGTCGGCGGCATATACCAAAATGTATCTTCGTAAGGTACAAAATCTTCAGTGATTTAACTCTGCCTGCCCATTTTATTTAGTTCTGTTCCCTTGTAGCGTACCAGAGAGCGCTTTCCACGTCAGTGCCATAATGAAACCGGCGGCAGTGTCTATGTTGCCGGGCGCATATACTTTCATGTCTCTTAAAGGCTCCGAAACCTTTAGTGATTAATATCTCCCTGCAAGTTTCATTTACCTCTGTTTTCTAGTCATAGAGTACCAGAAAGAGTTTGGCTTGTTAGTGTTCGAGCTAGCCGCTCAGGAAACCGTGTGGAATGTGTCGGTCGGTTTTCGATTGCTCACATGTGTAAGCCGAAAGTTGTAACTGACTGGCTACTTTGAAAAGTGTATGAGCCCTTACATTCATACTTCAGTGCACAGTTCAGTTCTGGTCTGGAATCTTACACATGCACCACGTGAGGCAGCCAAACAACACTAAAAATACATATACACTCAAAGCCAAAGTATTGTATCAACCGGCTGTAGATCATTCTAAGCATTTTAAATAAAATGTTTATATTGAACCATTTTTTAAAAATATTTTACCATAAACAAAATACTGCAGTATAATAACAATTGCCATAATATCACATTTTTTAAAAAGTCGTGAGAGGAGAGTAAAAACAAAATGTCGGACAGCGTCGTTAGCAATGGCGACAGCGATCGCTTTGCCGACTTGAAAAGGCTGGAAAGTAAGAAAGTACAGGCCAGGCCGCGATCGGAAGTTTTTCTAGTGTGACACTTGACGTAGCCTGGTCTGTTTCAAGCGTTTTCACGAAACACTGGGGCCCATATATCCGACTGCGTCGTTAGCAATGGAACCCCATTACCGACGTGAAAAGGCTGAGTTTCAGTGGAATTTTTGGAGAGGAATGTCTCAGAGTCAGTAGTGACCAGACTTTGCAGCCGTGAACTAAAGATCTGGGTCAGTGCAGGCCACTGCTCTGGTTGTGTTTCAGTACAGGTCAGTGTTGACCCGTCACTGATACCTACCGCCGCCCAACCCCCAACCCACCCCTCTCCGGCCCGGCCGATTCAGTGAAACCAGATGGGAGGCGGCGCGTGCCGTCCCTATTAAGAAATTTCTGTCAAAAAGAGGGCTACTGGGACGACGTGTGATGATATGACGTTCATTCAACGACCGAAAGCCAAACCCGTCCAAGACACATGGACACAAATTGTTCTTGAGCAAGAGACATAGATCCTCATGAGCCCCCGCAGTCGCGGGGGCTCGTGAGGATCTATGTCTCTTGCATTTGGATCGTGTTAACTTTTTGTATATATACCTCGGGGGGAGGTCTGGATATTCTCCAGCGGATGTCGGGGCGTCTGGGGGTAGTCCCTACTGCTTTATGTAGTAGGTGTTCAGTGGAAGGCTCAAAATGATAGGTCTGTCATTCCTTCTCTCCCTCTACCCTCTCTTTTTCTGGAACTAGTGAGCGATGCAGTCACAAAAAGGGCAGCTGATGTCCTCATGACACAATGCAAGCTTACCAGCCTGGAATTTCATGGCATTAGCACAGCATTCTCAGAACTGAATGAAAAATTACGTCCCTTGGTGCTAATCTGATTGAGTGCAATTTTTGGCTTTGGGCGACGCCTTTGTTAAAAGTAAATAATAATTGCACCACAAAATTGCCTAGGTGTTGCCATTTCAAAATTAGTCTGTCTTCTTCCACTGCAACTCCTCATACAGCTTTAGGGATGCAATCCGCGCTGTACTGGCGGTGCTACCAGTAAATTCTGGAGGCGTCTTCTAGTACATGCGTTGTGTTTGCAATCTTTGGTTACGCCCCGATCACTTTGTGCCAGTGGGACATAAACATGGATTAACGAACGATTGGATTTTGGTTACGCCGTATGCCTACCTGAAGAGCCCCCCCCCTCCTCCCTTTGGGTCGAAACCGGTCGTAGGCGGCAAAAACTTAAATCTACTCAGCGGGTCCAATATCTGTTTAAGAATTTTCTAGCATATCCTGGGTCTGGATATTCTCCAGCGGGTTGTGGGGTGCCTGGGGGTAGTCCCTGCTGCTTTATGTAGTAGGTGTTCAGTGGAAGGCTCAATATGATAGTTCTGTCATTCCTTCTCTCCCACTACCCTCTCTTTTCTAGAACTAGTGAGAGATGCAGTCACAAAAAGGGCAGCTGATGTCCTGATGACACAATGCAAGCTTACCAGCCTGGAAATCCATGGCATTAGCACAGCATTCTCAGAACTGAATGATAAAATACATCCCTTGGAGTTAATCTGATTGAGTGCATTTTTTGGCTTTGGGCGACGATTTGTTAAAGGTATATATATATATATATATATATATATATATATATATATATATATATATATATATATATATATATATATATATATATATATATATATATATATATATATATATATATATATGTTCTGAAGCGAAAGTAATGTTCGGTAATCGGATGTAATTCACTGAATTAGAGAGTTGCGTCCCCTGAGTACCAAAAGTACAGAGCAGGGGTTCTTTCAAGGGGATCCTTCGCGCATTTATCTTGTTACAATTGGAGACAAACTCGCTGTATTACGAGTCAGTCTTTGCCAGTGGTTCTTGTCGCCTCTTGGGCTCGATCGGGCAGTGTATTTACTACATACAGCCCTCGACTTTTTATCTTCGAAATAAACTTCCTGATCAGACCCGAGAGGCGACACGAACCACTGGTAGATAAAGCCCTGGAACGAGAACTGAAAGGCTGCAGCCTGAGATGGGAAACAGCTGTGAGGGAGGCTGCAGACCATTGTAGAGATACTTGTGGATGCCAGCATAGGCACCACAGACTCTTGAGGGAGTGCGTGTGAACTCGTTGAAAGTATTAAGTCCGCAACATTTTTTTTACATACTGCTGATAATAAAATAGTGACAGCCTCTATTCACAGCAACTCATTGTCAGTTCTAATTGAGAACCTTGGCTGATGCTTGCAGTAAAAACAATAAAGAAAGCATAGCATACTCGTCCTTCGCCGATGTTCTGTGAGCTGTTTCCCCCCCCCCCCCCCTCCCCCCCCCCCCCCCCCCTCGTGGAAGAAGATTAGCTGATAATGAAGAAGGAAATGCAAAAGAACTCCGCATGAACTTTCCGCCTGGGCTTCCTATAAGGCCATTCCTTTCTTTGTTGTGTTTAGTTTGTTTTGAGGCAGTCGTCACTTTTTAAAAAAAAAATTGTCATCTTAATGCAAATGATCTTAACACCTTTAACGGCGGCCCGTATCAATAGCTGCGAAAGTGTCGTATAGCGTTGCCGGCGGCAATGCTATACGACACTTCCGCAGCTATTGATGCAGGGCCCCTTGCGTCTGTTAAAGCTATTCGCTCAACGGTAGGTTTGGATTGCTAAAATTTGCTGATGCACCGGCTTATCAATGTTGTCTCGAATGAAACTAAGACTTTCTACCATTCTTTTGACTATCTGGGTTTCTACTGCCGCTTAGGTGTGACGCAAGAGCTCTGTTACGTCAAAAGGAGTAGAAGAGCAGGAAAGTTTTACATGATACGACATTCAGACTGTGTCAGTAAAGTTTGCCTCTTATGTCCAGTATCCTTGTCTGACGTACCCAAAATATTTATGGAACAAATCGCGAACTGACAATTTCAGACACATTGTTTAAAGTACAATTACGCATAAATCTGAAGACACGTTTCAGCACCATTTGTGTTTGTTATGCCTTGTCGACACGTCTAATGAACTTTAGCAGCAGTTTGGACACGCAGGAAAAGCACACGCGTAATGGCGCTTATTTATTCTGTGCAGTCGTTCGCGTGTGAATCTATTTTTAGCTGTTTATCGCACTGAAAGCGTTGTATTTCTAAAACAGAGTGGAGTCATTGTCAGGTTACTTGATGTAAAGACGACGTGCGCTGAAAAGATTGTCCTGTGTTTAAATGAACCATAAGTAGACCTGTGTGTAGCGTTTCGTAACAATCTGTAACAGAAAAGTATCTTTGAACAGCTACGGCGGTAGTGGGCCTTCAAAGAAAATATTGCGAACTAGTAAACCTTTATTGTCTAGACCAGGTCCCTTTAACTTTCTTGCTGCGTGCACAAGAGTGTGAACGCTTTGGCTGTCAATTCTGTTTTTGTTTTGTCGCGATGATTCCTGCAGGAATTCGCTACCGGCAGCCCAAAGGTTCACTCATTCGAGACGGGCTGCCTCCGGATACGCGGCTTATGCCGCGTATCCGGAGGCGGCACGTCTCGAATGAGTTAAGAAGAAGAAGAAAAAAAAAAAAAAAAAAAAAAGGCGTGAGAAGGCTCTGCCTGGTTCTGAAACGATTTACAGACCTAATTTTGAAGACTGAAGTCTGGCTAAATACAAAAGCTGAATACATTCACAGCCATTGTCGAACTGAAAACCACGCCTCTTAAAACCAAATTGCAAATCCACTCCAGATGAACTCCTTCCGCGTTGAGGCACACGATACGAATGACGGCAGAAAGAGGCATAGATCCTCATGAGGCCCCGCTTTAGCGGGGGCTCATGAGGATGTATGCCTATTGCATTTGGGTGTTCATGATTCAAGATCCAATAAACTTGATTTATGTCTTGAAAAGGTCGATTTGCGCCAGGGTGTCGGTCGTTGTGTTCGCGCAGAGAGAAGGTGAAACCGACCTGCTCCAGGCAATTAAGGTTAACAGTTTTCAATACTTTCTTTATACATGTTCTTAAAGTATCCGAAAATAGCACAGCCAACTTAACTGATGAGCTTCGGCTGTCGTGGGCGGTCCGTGGCGCGGTGGTTAAGGCACCTGCCACCAATGCTAAAGGTGCCGATACCGGGTTCCGGCCGTCGGACTTTTCTCCTCAAGTAAGTGTCACCGTTAATTCGGGCGGACCGTCGGGGATTCTTTCTCCGGGTACTCCGGCTCTTCCTGCCCCACGACTTTGGTATCAATTTCAGCCCACTTAATCAAATTTCAAATATAAAACGTTTTGAATTTCCAAAAACGTCAGTAGCTCACTTGCGCTTGCCCTTAGAACAACGTGAATGTTCTGTGTTTATGTACAGTGTGTGAATGAATGCGCGTGATTCACGTGAGCGCGCTTGTTGGTTTCAGTTCGCGGCGGCGCTTTGAGCTGATATTCAGTTGGGTAAAGCGCCTATTTAATGCGCTGATTTATTTATTTATTTATTTTTTTAAAGACGTTCCGCTCGTCTTCTCCACACTGCTGTACGCAGGAGATTTTCTCTTCTGCAGACGCACAATGGCCAGTCGCTCACGCCTCACGTGGATTGTGCAGAGATGTGTAGGAAAGACTTAGTTTAACCCTTTCGCTTGCTGAAACACAGAGTTACTCACAAATGCAAGAGGCATAGATCGTCATGAGCCCAGCAGTTGCGGGGGCCCATGAGGATCTATGCCTCTTGTCCTTATTTTGCAACCACACTCTTTGAATGAGTGGTGGTGGTGAAAAGGGGGGGGGGAGGGGGAGGGAGGGGATGGGGATGGTGATGTCTTTCACTTTGAATTAACAAGGATTTAGAAGCACGGTTTGCGATCACCGCAGTGAAGGGGTTAGGCGAAAACAAACATTGAGAGCATTGTCTTGACCAATGTTAACAAACAGAGCCCGCCCTGGAGGAGACAGCTTTAACTCATTCGCGGCCAGCCGCATCCGGATGCGCGGTCTTATGCCGCGCATCCGGATGCGGCTGACCGCGAATGAGTTTAGATTTGATCTACTACAATGTTGTCACAGTATTTATTTCTAACGGATCACGGATCGCGACGACGGTTTTTGGTTTTTTTACGTCACAAAAATCTTAAGACAGCGGGAATCACTTGTTACGCTATTAACACATACTCCCCTTAAAAAACCCATAACAAAACAAAAACAAACAAACCAACAACAAACAAACAAAAATAAAAACAAAACACAAACCCACTCGCACGCAGGCACCCACACACGCACGCGCACACACACACACTCAAAGAATGTGGCAATAGACTATTACTTGACTTTTACTTGAGAAAGACAAAAGACAGCAAGTCCATTTGTGTGAAAAGCGAGATTATTATAGTATTGAAAAAAAATCGTGCTTTTCAGCAGAATGGATTTACTCTGTTCTTGTGCTCACACTGGGAAACACCATTGAAAGAACTGCACCCTCGCTTGTCGTAAGCCTGACATTATGATGGACACTGTTCTTCTTCTGGGCCCGTCAGATGACCCACGTGGGGAAAGTTACATCGATTGAGTCCTCCAAGTTAATGTTCGGTGGAGTGGCGATTCACAGCCTCTGTTAGGTCTTCCCTAGAATTCAAGAGGAAAACGGGGTCGATCTCTTTCATCAAGAAGCGTAGAATCTCATTTGCCGCTGCAGCCTGCAGGGGCACATGAAAATCTGTGCTTCTTCCAAATGGCATTTAGGTAGATGTCTTCATGGTCGTTCGCTTAGCCTGGATGTCTTGCCTCAAACTGAGGATGAAAATGGGGCCGAATTCTTTCAGCAATAGGCGTGCAATCTCATGAGGTCCCGCAACCCTCATGGAGTCACGAAATTCTATGTCGCATGCAGACTAGAGTCTCGGAGACTCGGTGAATTTGGCAAATCGCTCAATCTGATTGACTTTTCCGCAAATGTTAAGATGAAAATGTGCAGTTTGTTTGCCAGCAAGATGCATAAGATCTCATGTGCCCCTTCAAACTGCAGGGGCACATGCAATTCTATGTCTCTTGCAGACTGAAGTTGGATACTCGGTGGAATAACTTTGCACACGAACGTTCGTACAGAGACTTCCCTCTCTGATCTTAGGTGGAAAATGGGGTCGACAGTTCATCAGCAAGATGTATAGACTGCGCGGGCACATGAAATTCTGCGCCCCTTGCAGATAAAAAAAAAAACTTGTTCTAGGACAGCTGAGGTAAAAGTCGGACACGTTTATAATTTCTTTCGCTGATGAATCACCAATCTGGGTATATCAAGATTGGCTGCGTTTTCATTAGCGGAAAGGAGAAGGCTATAAAGTCTTTTGCGGTATTCTTCTATGTATACAAATGGCTATGCTTATATTTGACGTATTTATTTATGACTCCCTGTATGATTTTTGTCCGGATCGAGACAAAGAGGATGTATGCATATTACACATTGGCTGTCTCACTTTTAGTCTTAAAAGAAAAACCCACCGCAATCCAGACCAAAAAGATGAATGCCAAGCGTGTAAAATGTAAAGAAGTGCCCAACGGAGAAAGAAGCACGCTTAGAAAAGACAGTTACAACACAATTTATTACTATTTCGCCACATTCCTTCTGCGATAAATGAAGATAGGTAGCGACTGATCTCTTTAGTTGTTTGTTTGTCTATTTTGAAAAAGGGTATTTACCCGAAATATTAACCCATTCAGCCCTGACGCACTACAGCAGGAGATGGATCGACCATGATAATTCAAGGGCAGTGCCAGATTAGCTCGGCGCCGACAGGCGCCGAGCTAATCTGGCACTGCCCTTAAATTATTATGGTCCATACATCTGCTGCAACTGGTGCATAGCCATTAGACGACACCTCCAAAATTTGGGAAATACGGTCGTCGGGCTGAATGAGTTAATAAATTGTGTGTGACTGTCTTTGCTAAGCGTGTTAGTCTGCCTTATTGAACATACGACAGACTATTGAGGTGATCGCGGTGGAAGGCAATTGAGAAGCGAATTGAGAATGTTCGCGAACGTTGGACAGTGAAATGACTCTCTTGTTGTCTCTCTCTCTGTGACCTACTTCTGATTCAGTTGTAGTCTCTCTTTTTTTTTAATTTTTTTTTAAAACTTATTTCTGCAAGTGCGTTCTACTACATTTATTTTTACACTGCGTGCGAGCTCATACGGCAGACGTTAGGATAAAATCCTTCTTTTATTTTGTTGAATATTGTCTGGAGACAGTCTTATCACATCTTCTCCGTCAGGAAAAAGACATTACATCCATTTTTGTGAGATGCAAGATTTTCATTGTTTGACTATGAAAATCTCACAATAATGGAAAGAAAAAAAAATTGTTTCCTCCCATTTTCTGGGCAGATATGCTGTTTAACTCATTCTACCCCTGACACATCTCAGCAAGATATGGATCGACATGATAGTTCAAGGGAGATGCCAGAATAGCTTGGCGCCTGTGGGCGCCAAGCTAGTCTGGCATCACCCTTGAACTATCATGGTCGATCTGTGTCTTGCACTGCAATCTTCAGTGGACAACGGTAAAATTTAATGATTTCGGCCTTAGGGTACAATGAGTTAACTCATTCGTGGCCAGCCGCATCCGGATGCGCGGCTTATGCCGCGCATCCGGATGCGGCTGGCCGCGAATGAGTTAAGTGTGTCCACAGTTTTCCTAGTGGAATAGCCGAGGCCATATTCGAACACTAATGTTGGTGAAATAGGTCTGTACACATGCACTGTTAGCCCTTTTGGCTGGAGTGTTTTTTTTTTTGTCGCGAAGATTCCTGCAGGAATCACATCGACGAAAGCGGCTCCCGACAGCCAAATGGTGAGCCGTGCCGAAGGTTGCTCTCACAGGAGGATTCAACCTAATTTGAAATGGACCATGAACGGGTGTAAGAAATGCTATCTTGCGCATGCGTGAAGACGTTGTCGGGCTTAACGTCTTCTTCCATCACGAAGGTGACTCCCATTAGGAAGACCTAGGCACACAAAATAACACAGTGACGTAGGAAGATATTTTTCAAGGGGGGTGCTGGGTGGGGAGGGTGGCAGCGTGCCTCACTCCATTTACTTTGTCCAAAATGAAACATAGGGGTTGGAAACAAGGGGGTGAGGGGGGAGGAGAGGTGGCGGGCGGGGGTGGATGGGGAGGGTTTGGGTGGGTGGGGGGAGGCATGCGTTGATAGGCTTCAAGAAGATAGTATCAAACATGATCTTACGGTATAGCATACCCGTTTGGTTGGCAAATCATCCCTTCTTGCTCCCCCCCCCCCCCCCTTCTCCGCAACCCGGTTCCACCGAAGCAATAGCAAAAGCCAGAAGAAAAACAAAGCATGATTCCTTCGCATGACAGATTTCCCAGTTTCTCGCTCTGGTAAGTCTCATCCAAGTGCGCAAAAGGTCATCGGGCCGACGTCGGCCCGAAGGCATTTGCGCACTGGGATGCAGGCACCATAAATATCAAAATGCGAGAGAAAACAAAACAGTGATTTCTGCCCCATCACGGATTGTTCTTTCACCTTCTGGTCCATGGGTTCATCCCGAGTTCTCTCGCTTGCCTGGCGACGGCATCAAGACCGGGCGTGGCATGCAGTTAACCTTTCTGTCCCCCGACGTTTTTGGCCGAATATTTTACACCTTGCCTTTCATGCTCTGATAAGAGTGCAGCCTTGCGCAAGGGGCTGGTAATTAAATGCATTCGTTGGCATTCTCTCCCATTTCTCTTCATCGCGCTCCGTGCTCTCGCTGGGGCTGGCAGGCAGAAAAAAAAAAGTGATGGACTGGACAGATCGCCGTTAACTTGGAGATAGTTAGGTGGGTGGGGACTCTCAGTAAACTAGACACCTTCGGATCGACGTCAGCAGCAGTGGGCCTGCGCACAACTGTGCGCGGGCCCTCTGCGGCCGACATCGGCCCGAGGACGATGAGAGGGGCATCAGGTTCTCCGAAATGGCAAATGAAAAAAAGTTTCAGCAGAATTCAAATGGCTGTTTTTGAGACTCTTTCTCTCTACATGCAACGCGCAAACACATTCACTGACCTTTCCACCCTACCCTTCCCCGCCACACACACACACACACACACACACACACACACACACACACACACACACACACACACACACACACACGCACACACACACACAGTACACACACACACAGTACACACACACACACACACACACACACACACACACACACACACACACACACGCACGCACGCACGCACACACACGCACACACACAGCGTTTATAGCGCTTAAATCTATAGCAAATTATGCAGTATGTAGTGTATGAAGAGTTTCCTCACCTCAAACCATTCGTCATGGCGATTCTCTTTGCGAAGGATAGACATAACTGTGAGAATTAAATTAAAAAAGTATTTGGAGATATACACTACATTAACCATGCGTTTTCTGTATGTGTTAAAACCTCGGATAGACTACCATTTTCATTTTCACAGTAACAAGGAGTACACTGCGAATCACCAAATCAAACCGCTTACAGTTGCGGCCATTTCCAATCTCGCTTTCAAGGTTGCGCAGAGTTGACAGAACATGAGAGATCAGTAGTAAAGGAGTCTTCCCAGAGTTCCTTTCGTTGTACCAATATTGGTCAAAGGACGCTCGGAGCCGGTCAGGGGCACACAACTCATGAATTTCCACGCCCTGTGGTCATAACAGGTAGAGATAGGCGCCAGTGACGGAGAGCACTGATCACTTTGCCGTCATGACAGTTCTCTGTCTTCTCTTTCTCGCCACATGCTACTACTATTTCCATTGACACATTTTTTTTTTGGGGGGGTGGGGGGGGGGGGGGTCATCGTTGTGCGCGCAGGTACCAGTGCCGTTTACAGTACCAGTGGCTGCGATCACAGATGGAGTTAAGTTAAAGCACGTGAAGCTGATTCTAAATTGGATTTACTTGCGACAGCTTCTTTGTATCGAATTTCAAATAATTCTGTTTTAGTCTATATTTTTATGCCAGCCAGAGAGCGATTCATCATCTTTATATTTCCGCCGGTGATCGAAGCCATCATTTCAAGAATCTTGACAGGGCGCTGCATCAGGTAACTGCATCCTTCGCAAGGAGATTCTGATTACAATTGTGAGCTGCAGGAAATCTTTACGGTCTGTCTCTGTGGCCACATTTTTACATATGTGTCCCTTAGTTGGGCTTTCGAGGAGGTATGTCTCTTGGTGGTTGCATTTCTACATGTGTCCAAGAACCGTTAGGGACCATCTGGCATTATGGATAAGAAAGATTTATTGCTACTTTGCTGACATGCAAAGGGCAAAGTTTATCGCATTCAAAACCAGTGGGCGCAGGTTGTGTTTTTGAAATCATTGTAAATTCAAAATGTCAAAGCAACAGCAAGTGGCATAGATTCTCATGAGCCCGCGCGACAGCGGGGGCTCACGAGGATATGTAACTCTTGAAGTTCGGGTGCTGGTATTTCTTTTCTCGGCAGTAAAGCGGTGGTTAAATTACACTTTATCCTAATTGAGTCAAAGGCGGACGATTGCCATCTACGAGATGACACTGAGCAAAATATATGACTCTTCAGGGCTCTCTCTCTCTCTCTGTGTGTGTGTGTGTGTGTGTGTGTGTGTGTGTGTGTGTGTGTGTGTGTGTGTGTGTGTGTGTGCGTGCGTGTGTGTGTGTATGTGTGTGTGTGTGTGTGTGTGTGTGTGTATGTGTGTGTGTGTGTGTGCTGATTGTGAAATTGAATCTGGTCTTGGGCCGGAGTCGCATATTACATTCCAATTGTTGTGTGCTTCCTTGTAGCGCGTCACAGAATTTGACATCTTGCAGGGGCGGATCAAGGTGGAGGGGTGGTGGTGGTGGTGCTCCAAAAGTGCCGGATCCCTCCCCTCCTCCCCCATCAAAAAATAAATGTGCATCAAAATCGCCTAATTCTCTTTGTAAATGCCTCCCCCCCCCCCCCCTCCGGTCTCAGCTTAAAAAAAAAATTTGGCCAGTGGGAAGCAAGGTATGCCCTCTAATCTCATCCAATCTGTCTCAGGCTAAAAGTCCTAAACAGAAAGTTGCCCCCCCCCCCCCAAGGAGGTAGCTGATCCGCCCCTGTTCGAGAAAGGTCCTCGGGCCGATGTCGGCCGCAGTAGGCCTGCGGACCCACTGCGTCTGTGACGCCGGCACGACCGGCTTGTGCTTGCTGGGTCACATTCAGCTGGCAGGTTGGAACCGGTTGATTCATTGTACTTGTTGGAATAGTGCGTCTGGCTTTGTACAGCCTTCCACGCACAACGTGCTTATTTATCTCATTCAGCCCGACGGCAGTATTTCCCAAATGTTGGAGGCGTCATCTAATGACTATGCACCAGTTGCAGGAGATGGAACGACTATGATAATTCAAGGGCAGTGCCAGATTAGCTTGGCGCCGACAGGCGCCAAGCTAATCTGGCACTACCCTTGAATTATCATGGTCGACCCATCTCCTGCTGTAATGCGTCAGAGCTGAATGGGTTAAAGTGGGAGATTCATCGACAATATTAAACAAGATGTGATGAACCATAACCCACAAATGCCCTTCTATAATGAGAGCTGTCTTCGCTGTCAAGGGTCTCTACCTTTTGTCTTTGACTTGATTCTGAATGTTGAAATGTCTCCTTCTGAAAAAGCCTCGCAGATGTGCCAATGCGTCATAGTGACTTCTAGAAGGGGCGCACGCTGTGCACTCGCGTCATTGGTTTGTCAAACGTCATTTGTCATGACCTATTTTTTTAAAAAGTTTTTATGTAATTTTATATTTAACGTGATATGATCTTCGCTTTCGCTTCAAGACTTGTGAAAATGGTGACAAAACTAGAATTTCATGGTACAATTTCAGTCTTGCTGTAATTTGTGTGAAATCAGGTTGACTTTACCTAGCTACATGCTATACTAAGTACACCTGCATGTTCTGATGAAAGCGCATCGATGTGTGTGTATGCGTGTGCGTGTTTGCATGCGCGCGCTGCAAACACATTCAAGAGGCATAGATGTTCATGCGCCCTCCGGGAACTTGAGGATCTATGCCTCTTCGAGATGAGCGAATATGTGCCATTGGTTTCTCAAACGTCAGTTGTCATGACGTATTTTTTTGTTCTTATGTAATTTTATATTTAACGTGATATGAGTTTTGCTTTCGCTTCAAAACTTGGGAAAATGGTGACAAAACTAGAATTTCACGGTACAATTTCAGTCTTGCTATAATTTGTGTGAAATCAGGTTGACTTTACCTAGCTACATGCTATACTAAGTACATCTGCGTGCTCTTCTGAAAGCGCGCCGATGTGTGTGTTTGCGTGTGCGTCAGTGCATGCGCGCGCTCCAAACATCCTCAAGAGGCATAGATGATCATGCGCTCTCTGGGCACATGAGCTTCTATGCCTCTTTGAGATGCGCGTATATGTGTGAGAAAGAGCGAGCGAGCGAGAGAGAGAGAGAGAGAGAGAGAGAGAGAGAGAGAGAGAGAGAGAGAGAATTACGTCATATTTAGAGTATCAGTGTCTGCGTGGTGTGACGGAGGTGCTTCTTTTACGTCACCGGCACTGTCTGACTTTCTCTAGAAGTGAAGGTTTTTTTACTGTTTTAATTATTTTCTGAAAAGAATTAATTTTTACTAAAGAAGTTGAAAAGATACAAAGCTGGCTATCGAACTCATCCAATGTCTTTCTCCAAACTAGCTATATGCAAAAGTTCAAGTGAATATGACAAATTACAGACTCTAATCTGGGTCAACCGACTTCCAATAAACGATTGTTTATTTCTTCAATGAGACATTCAATTACAATATGCTCGGAGGCTCTCTTAGCCACGCACTTAAGAAAGTATTTCGCCAAGTTTCAAGCTTGTGTGCAATCAAATATCAGAGATTGTATTGTTTACGTACATACGCACATACATACATACATACATACATACATACATACATACATACATACATACATACATACATACATACATACACACATACGCACACACAAACACACATACGGCGCTTCGCGCCAAATGTACGTTCAACAGCGAGGTTAGCGTAACTAGACATGGCGCAATTTTTACCTTGTTTCTTCAATTGTTGGAGGCTTAGCCTGCCCGCCTTTGACATCATGGACATGCTATTAAATTCGCCCCACCGCGACCCGTCCTAAAAAGTCCCTTCTATAAATAGAAGGGACTTTTAAAAAAAAGTGGTGCTCTTTGTTTGTTTATTTGTTTTTAGAGCTTTCTGGTGTACGCAGCGTGCGAGGCTTGGGACTAGATCGATCGGTCTTGCTGTTCTAATTTTTTTTCTTAGTTCACGTATTTAATGAAGGCAGACTACATGAAACAGACAGTAGTTTTCCTTGGTAATTCTTTTTTTTTACCTTGACATTTGATCGGTCTAGCATCAGCGCTTAATATTGCTCGTGTGCGTTGTGTGTGTGTGTGTGTGTGTGTGTGTGTGTGTGTGTGTGTGTGTGTGTGTGTGTATGAGCGTGCGTACGTACGTGTGTGCGTGCGTGCATGTGTATGTTTGTGTTAGTTGTGTGCGTGAGTATTTGCTTGCGTGCCTACGTATGTGTGTACAAATCTGTGTTTACGTTCCATATCATCTATTTCTGCATTATATCGCTAGTTGTACGAGAGAGAGAGAGAGAGAGAGAGAGAGAGAGAGAGAGAGAGAGAGAGAGAGAGAGAGAGAGAGAGAGAGAGAGAGAGAGACAGAGACAGAGACAGAGACAGAGACAGGCAGACAGAGAGACAGAGACAGACAGACAGAGAGACAGAGAGAGAGACAGAGACAGAGAGAGACAGTGACAGAGAGAGAGAGAGAGAGAATAATGATGATGATGAAACGTTTTTAGCGGGATAAACATTTTAGACATAGCAATGTCTATCGTCCAAACTGTCCTGCTACGCTACATATATATTATAATCAGACGATGCAGCAAAAGACAAAACAGAAAGAGAGAGAGAGAGAGAGAGAGAGAGAGAGAGAGAGAGAGAGAGAGAGAGAGAGAGAGAGAGAGAGAGAGAGAGAGAGACAGAGAGACAGAGACAGAGACAGAGACACAGAGAGACACAGAGAGACACAGAGAGACAGAGAGAGAGAATAATGATGATGATGAAACGCTTTTAGCAGGATAAACATTTTAGGCATAGCAATGTCTATCGTCCAAACTGTCCTGCTACGTTACATATATATTATAATCAGACGATGCAGCAAAAGACAAAACAGAGAGAGAGAGAGAGAGAGAGAGAGAGAGAGAGAGAGAGAGAGAGAGAGAGAGAGAGAGAGACGGCATGGGGGGGCGGTCCGTGGCGCAGTGGTTAAGGCGCCTGCCACCAATGCTAAAGGTGCGAGGTTCGATTCCGGGTTCCGGCGTCGGATTTTTCTCCTCTAGTAAGTGTCACCGTTAATTCGGGCGGACCGTCGGGGGTTCTTTCTCCGGGTACTCCGGCTCTTCCTCCCCCTCCACTTTGGTATCAGTTTCAGCCAACTTAATAATAAAATTTCAAATACAAAACGATTTCCAAATACCGTCAGTAGCTCGCTTGAGCTTGCCCTTATCACCACGTGAATGTTCTGTGTTTACGTACAGTGTGTGAGTGAATGCGTGTGATTCACGTGAGCGTGCTTGTTGGGTTCAGTTCGCGGCTACATTCTGCGCATTGAGTTATATTATAAATATGAGAAATGCGCCATATAAATGCTATGCATTATTATTATTCACCAGAGACCTAACACATGCAGGAAACGTTGGGAGAGCACAAAAAGAAAATACCGCTGGAAAATCATGTGCGCACAGTTTCATCCGCAGTTTTTGGCCAATTTAAATGCGCAAGTTATTTCCAGCCAGGAACTCTCCCCTCCCAGTAAGCAAAAGGTCCTCGGGCCACGCCGGCCACAGTGGGCCCGCACGCAGCGGGCCCACTGCGGCCGACGTCGTCCGGAAGACCTTTTGCACGTTGGGCAAGCTCGCCCTGGCCACCGTCATCGTGACTGACAAAAGCGAAATACCTCCATGAGTCTGTCTCGGTCCCCAGGACGTAAAAGGGCATGGGGCCGAGGTCGGCTGCACTCGGCCCGCGAACTGCCGTGCGCGGGCCGAGTGAAGCCGACCTCGACCGAAGGACATTTTGCTAACTGAGGTATTCACCAGGGTGTGTTTTCATGCGCGCTTTGAATACTGAAGAGGAGAGGTGAGAATAGAGAGGAATGCTATAAAAGGAAGAAAAGAAACGAAGAAAGGCACTCACGAAGAATAACAACGAGACGAACTGCCGACAATCCCCCCCCCCCCCTCCTCAAAGATGACAACAACAACAAACAAACAAAACAACAAGCAACAACAACCCCACCGAGGTTTGATTGTAGTTTGCATAAAATGGAAAGTTCAATCATAAAGCCATTCTATTAATAAAGTTAAAAACAAAAACAATTACAGACGGTCGACTTATACCTTATTAACATTTTTATTCAGAACGCTCGGATTTCGTCAATTGCAATTACTAGGCGCCACCCAGTAGGCAAAAGGCAATCTGTCCGAAGTCGGCCCGAATATCTAATGCGTACTGGGCATTGTTGTGCACGCCACCTGATCAAAACGCTTGTGAAATTGTCCTTTATTGACCTCATTTGACGCACAACGATTGTTACGCTGTAGTTTCAGATTAGAGTCCGCATTTTTCAGCTTACGGTACTGGAAAAAGACTAAGTTCCATTTTTGTGAAAAGTGAGATTTTCATTGCAAGGCAATGAAAATCTCGCTTTTCACAAAAATGGACCTACATTTTTTGTAAAAATCGATATTTTCATTGCCTCGCAATGAAAATCTCGCTTTTTTTTTTTTTTTTTTTTTTTTTTTTTTTTTTTTTTTTTTTTTTTTTTTTTACAACACAAATGGCTTTAACTCTCTTTGCCTTCATGTTGCAGAGTAACAGTGCCAAAGGGATTTTGCTACTGGTCTTGGTTCCGTAGCGCCCACCCATAAACACGAATCCGATACGAACCCGATCCGAATCCGAAGCGGTTCCGAAACAGAAAAGTTCGTGCAAGTCCTTTTCATGTGTGTGTGTTTCCATATGCCTAATGCGGTACACGAATTCGCATCCGGCTTCGAACGAAAACGACGTAATTTTTAAAGGAAAATTGCATCACCGCATGGGGTTCGGATCGTATTCGTATCGGATTCGTGCTTATGGAATCGTAGCTTTACTGTTCTTGTCGTTCTTCTGGTTTAAACAACATCGCTGTCTGCGGACACAAACGGATGTTGTTGAAAACTGCATCGAAATGAAACTATATAAAAAAAAAATATACAAAAAAAAAAAAAGGGGGGGGGGGGGGGGTGGTGACGGGGAGGAGGGTGTAAAACACACATGCATTTACACCCTACTTTATCCTTCATTTATTGTATTCTTTATATAATTTCTTGCCTCCCTAAATCCTCGTCTAGCTCTCTTGTGTTTTTCTTTCTTTCTTTCTTTTCCTTGTAACCTTCCCGCAGTCACTGAGATGACATTTGTCGTCTGCTCGGCGTTAAACCCTACCTGTCTCTTCAACTGGTATTTCTCAGTTCTAACCGGTATCGCCGACCGGCTGCCACTCTCCTTTCCGGTATAATGCCGGTTAACACTTTCGAGACGTGTCGCATCCGGATTCGCGGCTTTATGCCGCGAATCCGGCTGCGGCACGTCTCGAAAGAGTTAATGCGAACATACACTGATTATTGCATATACGCGCCAAATATATAGCTCCATGCGCAAGTCCAAGGAACACGGGTATAATTAGTTCCAGCAAAAGGCAAAAACCTCATGAGCCCCCGCAGATGCGGGGGCTCATGAGGTTCTGTGCCTTTTGCACTTGGGTGGTGTTCGCAATTTTCAATCACAACAGGGCAGGGCTGGGGTTACGTCCAAACATGAACCCGGACTTCGGCGAGATTTTGAACACCTTACAAGTGCTCTTCGTTAATTTCAAATCAACGGTCGTTACTCCCTATCCAGCAAGAGATTGAACTTTTGTGGACTTAACAAGTTGGTTGCCAGTACCCACGAATTGATTAGGAAACACACACACACACACACACACACACACACACACACACACACACACACACACACACACACACACACACACACACACACACACACACACACACACGCACGCACGCACACACACACACACACACACACACACACACACACACACACACACACACACACGCACACACACACACAATCACGGTCTGAAAATCCTACTACTGTTTCGAGCGATGAAGAAAAAAAAAATATGAATGATTTCAGCAAGAGGCGTAGATCCTCATGAGCCGGCTGATTTGCTGGGGGCTCACTCTGTGGCCTCTCTGTGTCTGCTTGCGGTTGGGTTCTCTGCCGTTGTGGTGTAGTCTTTGGAATAATGCCAAGGACATTGTGCCGCTGGCAGCGATAGGTGTCACACTGACTCCCTATCTCGCCAGATCAGCAGCCCGATTATATTTTTTTAAGGTCTACTGATCATGCGATCGCACAAGATTATCGTCTTTTTGGTAGTCTCTCGTGTACGGTCTTTTTAGTTAACATTTCGCGTTCTACTGTGAACTGCGATCGCCATGCCGTTGGCACCTTTGTATCCCGCCCCAAACGCTTTTTAGCCGTCTGCTGGCCGGTCCTACCTAAGTGAGTTTATCCTATCATTTCCATATTACGGGTTTCTGGTGAATTATCCCGTGCTAGCCGATTGAGCGCCCTGACTGCTCGCTCGCGCATTGATGGAGCGCAGCTCTACGGAGCCGATATAGAACCGGGGGCGCCTTGACTATGCATGCCCCCCGCAGGATACATTTGCTGCTTCGTTGGTGGATTATTGTTCTTCATAGCGAAGCCTTTACAGTAAACAAAAACAAAGAGAGAACAGAAGAAGTTTACATTCGACTTTATACTAGTGGCATCCCTGTAGAAACGATCATCGTATCAAAGCACTACCTGTGGTGGTTCACAAGAGGAATATCGTTTGCGTTTTCTAACTAGCCTAGTTTCAGCAGAAGCATTGTGGCCCACAGTCTGCCCAGAATAGCCGCTACCCGCAACACGTTCTTAACTTATCGATTAATTGACCTAGCCCATAACAAGATATTACACCACTTCATTATACCAGAGAAGAGTTTGCTGTTTCCGCACGTTCCTTTTTCTGTTGGATCGGGCTAAGCTGTTTACCTAACACAGCCATGCGGGAGGACGAGTCTATGAATTTCGGATGTCTTTCATTATTATATGTGCGCTCATGGAGTGTGTTACACTTGGCATCGTATTTTCACCAGATAATATTTCATTGATCTGTAGAAGCTAATGGAGTCATCAAGATCTAAGTGGTAAATATGTAACAGAAACGTCGCTTTCATTAACGAGAGTTATTCTGCTAAACAGCGTCACATGTATCATTGAAAGAACTCTTCGCAGTACCCACCGGTAACATTCCTGGCCGGGAAATGAGAAAACAGATGATAATGATTTTACTCGAGTGACAGACTTAGCTATTTATGAATACCTTACTATGCCAATATTGAGAGTCCAGGATATTTTCAAGGCATTAGCCATCTCCATGAGTCCCCAGCCTTCATAGAAAAGCAGGTTCTATGGCAATCTGTACTTGCATATATGTCAAGTTCCTTTCTGAACTCTCACTCGCCCCAGAGAAGGAGCGGACACAATAGTTTTTATGTGATGTCGACGTACTCTAATTGAGCGACGTAGCTCAAACGTAGCTCAGGGTCGACGACTAAGATGCTGTCATTCCGGGACTTTTTTATTCCAGTGTACGAAGAAGTAGCTAAGCTGTAAATACTTGCCTATCTTAGATGCGACCAGTAATAAATGATTTAATACCTTGTGAATCTTGCGGAGCGAATGGTAACTTCATTTTAATGAATATGTTTATGGGATCGTCTTGATGTAAGTCCATTCGCCAAATCATCTGCGCTCGGCGAATACAGACAGTCACTCAAATGACGACAATATCTTCATGGAATATTTTAACTTGACCTCAAAGAATATGTCCAGTTCAGTGAAGGTACTATACGCAGTGACTAACGGTAACTCTATAGTCATGAATACTTTTTGACAGTTGTATCCCTTAGTGAATCTGCTGGTTCTTCAGAGTATAATGAACAATGCGTACGATATAAGTGTACATATTAACTACCCAGGTTCAATTTCTGAAGTGAGTCGACGAACAAGTTACTACCTTGTGAACCGCATGGTACGTTTCTAAGTTTGATGTGTATAAGTTACGACAGTAGAAGGCAGATGACGGGTTCACTTTCCATATGACATACGTACTGTGATCATTCTCTATTAAGATTGACTAGACAGATACTGTCGCTCTGTGGCCAACCCCCCCCGGCTCATATCAGCTTATAGAAGTTTTAGCTAATTCAGTAGGACCAGAACGTCATTTACATGCCACTGAGTGATCCAAAAAAGAGAGCTATAGTCAATGAACTAAACTAAGCTAATCATCTGAGGTTGCCAATTGTATGTGATTTTCGCATATTTGTAGGCTCTACGTGAAAGGTGCTCACGTGGGACCAACAATCACTCGCCGTGTGAAGACAAGTACTAGTCGTACTTGAGTGTAGTTGTCTGGACTGTTTTTATGTCAGTGTTCTGACAATGGATCATGTCAAAAGGGCCCTCAGTCCAATTAGGTATCCGACTTACTCAGTGATAACGCTATGGTGTAGAACATGCACTACGTCTTTATTGGGAGCGACAGTATCTTGCTTCCTGATGTACAATAGTGCTTCCGCTGCCTTGCCACAATAGTACTTCGAATGAATAAAAATCATAGTTGAGACACCGATAGCCAACAGCTGTTCATACAACACAAATAGTGAGCAAGCGCCTGCATGGTACAATAACAAGCTGCACACAACTCTCTTATGAGCGATTAATATATCAAGCACGCTAATAGATGGATTACTAAGTTTCATGTTGCTTGCACCTTGTGCTGAACCTTGTGCTATGCTTCTTATTAGTGAGTGCGCATAGGCGTACATGATGCTTATAAGCTAGCTAAATGCTGTGCGATCGCTTTCGTCCATCATCAATATGATGCATATTGTGTGATACGCTCAGCCTCTTTTAGTTATATCATGCGTTATCGTGATTTCACACATATCCCTCCGATTTTGTGCGCATAGTACCAATCGCGGACTTAGGATGACGTACTGGCGCCTGCTCGGCCCAGACGCATTCTTAAGCCGTGTGACGATATGACTCCAACGTAGCGCGCATCAATTTGTCGGCACTCCCCTTTGGATTGGCCTTTTTGCCTTTGGAATTGTGGGGTGACGAGTGACAACCAGTCACTAAATCCAGGGCTTACCGACAATAACTCGACTGTTTTTGAACAACAATTGTATAGGTGGTAACTTCATACGTGAAAACACCAGCAGATTCAATCAACGATTGGTACTGTTCGGTGTATCACACAAACGCACATGACGGCTTAGTAATTTGGCACTTCTAAAGTCTACTTGTCTGGTTGGAGCCAATAGCAATACTCCAATAATCGATCTCGTCGTACTCAGCTTTTGGAGGTCCCCCCCCCACCCCCCCCCCTAATGCTGGTGCTTGTGAAAAAATACCTCCGATATGAATTGGCACGTCTACTCCATTAGTGTGAAAAATTACTCTCATAAATGACAATGGTACTACAGCGCGTATTTCCCATTTGTGCACAAAACTGACTTCCGACGCCTTATGAGGAACGTGATTGAGGAACACTCCTAAAAAGTAGAGCACACAATAACTACAATGACGAACGATACTCTCGTGACTTGCGAACAAACCTATGCCACTCCATGACTCGACCGCACGGCCGTTAAGTTCAGCCCGCGGCGGGCTCTCGCCTTATGGTTAGCCATGCACTGCACACAACCTAGTCTGATACTTATACAAGAGTTAGGCCGACAACGTGTACTTACCGCGTTGATGAATGCACAAACTATCTCTACTACTATAACGACTGACGTACCATTACTTAGCGCATACCAAAACAATACAAATGACGACGCCGCACACGCTTCCTATTGGTGACACAAGTTACTTCAGTGACGATCGTCTATTCCGTTTGAGAACATTTTAACTCAGACTACTCGGAGATCAGTGCAGTATTGCAATAATTATTTACAATGATTTGTTTGTTATGCTATACTCACGCGCAAGTAGAGCCTGCCCCACAATCGAGTAGCTCAGTGGCTTCGACAGACGACATACTTCTTATAGTGACGAATGGTATATCACCAAGCGGGAGACCAAACTCCGATTATCATTCATGACCGATCTACTAAAAGTATTGACCCCCCCCCCCCCCCCCCCCCCCCCCCCCCCCCCCCCCCCCCCCCCCCCCCCCCCACATAAGAAAAAGGGCATTATTACTTCAGCTCTAGCGTCTTCTACCACAGCGTATGAAAATTTCAGTTCGCTAAGCACTACATTCAATGGCGATAAATAATTATACTAAGAGAAAACGTAGCCCTATTTGTTGAGTCAGACGCAGCCATAATGAGTTTCAGTGTACGATTTTGTCGTGTTGGTCTTGCTATTCATTTTAGTTGACACTCATGCCCTCAGAACTCTTGCACGAACTGGTGCTTAGGCTCGTTTTCGAAAGGATTCATATGTAGTCACTGACCTTAAATGCAACACGTAGTAACATATTCCAGTACTACTCCTAGTATCTGCAGAACTTAATTCACTTCTATGGCCTCTTCCAGTTCGACTTGGAATTACTCCTTTGGTAGCGTTTGCTTGGGAGTCTTGTAGACTAGTTGATGTGACGGCAATGCTGTATTTGGTTGTGGTTATACACGGTGCGCAGGCCGGAGCATTTGGCGCTAGCACCTGATGCTGAAGGCGTGGATATTTCTTGCTTAGCCAGAGCGGCCAAATAATTACCCTACTCGAGTCTCTTTACTTGACGCTATTTTCTACGTCAGTGACAAGCAGTGGACTCCTGTCGGCAGTCCAGGAAGCTACTGCATGTGTACCTAGTCATGTCGCTTCTGCTAGCAAAGGTCTACTGCTCAGTAGTATGCTACAAGTGCATTCTCTAGTGCAGCGCCGAAGCACCGCGCTTACTTCTCTGTGTAGTCCCTAAGTGTACGAACAGGTATCATGATCTGGCCGTATTAGGCGCCCGCTTCATCTCCAGTTGGCCGACATGATTGCTATTACCATGCTTTGGTGGCATAAGAGTACTCCAGTGGCTGATCTAGTTACTCTGCATTGCGATGCAATTACCTACCGCGGCATTTACTCCATGCTTGATTCGACAGATCGGTGACTCCATTGAGATGTGTTCTATAATGCTACTTCGTTGGATGGGGTGGACCCTGTTTCCTTGAATATTACTACATCGTATTAAATATAAAAATATCTGATATTGCTTGAGTACATAATTAGTACACTTTAATTAGTAGTTTAGATAATTGTTCTAAAAACTTACTGTTCATTCCTAATATAGTTATATAGTGACGCAATACTTTTTACGTGTTTGGATGGTCCTAAATAGTACTCAATTAAAGTTGCGAAACAGTGCTTTGCCCTATGCCAACGCATATTGCTACTTCATGTTAACATGGCTATATCAGTTTCTCTCCTGCTGAGCAAATGTAGATTCTTCCGGGGCGTGTTTTTTTTTTATCCTCAAAGCTATACATGTTACGAGATGACTTGGCAGTATAGTCTTTCTCTCTTGTTGTTAAAGGCATATGCCAGTGAAACGATCTATCCAGTTTAAGCCCTCCTAGCATGATTATGGCTGATAACTCTCCACGGTGAACGACAGTTGCCCTCCTGCATCGAAAACTGGAGTACTCTAGCTGACCTCCCCCCCCCCCCCCCCCCCCCCCCCCCCCCCCCCCCCCCCCCCCCCCCCCCCCCCCCCCCACCATTCCTCCCCCCCCCCCCCCCCCCCCCCCCCCCCCCCCCCCCCCCCCCCCCCAGGACGGTACCATGCTACTCTGTGCGCGCCCAAGGAAACTCGAGTGATGACAGTCAATCTATCATCGCAAGAGGTCACCTTTCCAGTGAAGACGAGATAGACTTACTGTGCCAATTATGTACTCAAGTGACGACGTAGTATTCTTTTATCGGCCACTTATAAGGTTTACTGCGCGCAGTGCACTGGACGCCAGACTCTATGCGGCCCAAAAAGTACTCCAGTGACCGACACCGCTGAGTCCCCCTAATGTACTAGCATATGCGTTTTATTACTAGATGACGACGATGTCAACTTCATTCGTTACGGACTGGTACTACCCTTATGTGGCTAATTATTTATCGCATGAGTCACCCGATCGACAGAGACCTCCTAGTTCGCATCACAGGTACCCTTACATAGTGACAGACAGGCTACCTCTCGTTGGCTACCTGCGACGATATTAGTCACGCCCCCGCTTCGAGTCAGATCTAGACAAGAATACTCCGAGATAGACATCTAAAGTGCCGCGCTGAAAGTTATCTTCTGCAATTAAGATTAAAAAACATCACAGGGGCCGCACAAAACAAGTTTATTCATAACACCGCTGCCCGCGTACATGTTGCACTATACTTGCCTAACTAGCGTATTTTTAGTCTATTTAGTGTACGTATGTTATCACTATCAACTCGAGCCCTGCCTGCGCACGTATTCCTACACTCCCACTCAACCACCTAGTGACCATCAACTTATGACCACGACTTGAAAGTGTATATAACTCCATATAGATGCATGACACTGTAGGGACTAGATTAGACCAATACTCATGATAAGTGAACTCCTATTGCTGCGCACTGTCTATGTCCCGCCCCTTTCGCTAGAGCGACCTATACATTCATCTAGCACCTTTGGAACGGAGATGAGGCGTTAGTATAGATAGTGGCCAATGAATGGTTTACTGCTCATTAAAGGTAAATAGTGCAAGGTCATCAGGTATGAACGATGCACATGGATGGAACCTATTGACAGACATGAAGATCGGTACTCGTAGCGATGTGAGTTCTGCAGTGGTAATAAATGACACTACTTATGTTGGAAATCATTATGATGAAATTACTATGATTGTATGGGGTCTAACAATGAGCACAAATATGTGTCTACATGATGCAACATTATATTAATAAGAGATAGCGCCTGTGTAGAATGTTAGCCCCATACCGCTTAGATGGGCACAAGGACATAACATTTGACATCGAGAGAATCAGCAGGTTAAGGAGACCGCTTAGTTCTACTGAACATTATGTCAACTAATTATATTGTTCAGCTTTGCATACCATGTTCACAGGGGGGCTACCACTCCACATGACATAATTGTGCAAATTCGCGCTACCTGTCTCATACACTAGTACACGCTACGTTTGACTGACACGACTTAGTGAAATTATGATTATACACTGCAAATGGCTATCTAGCTTTAGATTACTGAACTAAGCACCCGCCCCAACGAGATTGGAGATGGTACTTCCAGGAATATTGCAATTATGCATAGTAGGTTATGGGTAGGACACACTACTGATGACGTATGATATATTTAACCATAAAGTACGTCCAACGGTCACTGGGGCCACAAGTATAAATTTGATTCATGACGATCACTCTCATACGGAAATTAAGCATGTAAATATTGTACTCGAGAGAGAACTGGCGCCCATATGTGGGCAAGATTATTTGCAAGTTACTAAACAGAGGTTAGTAATGCGAATACTCATGAAATGCCGCCTAGTTAATAGCTTGAATCACACTTTAAGTTGACTTTTGCCATACATCTAATAATAACTCATTGTTCAAGCCTAGGAATCACACACCCCAGCAATGACACGATCGAGCATGATCAGTTGCAATGCGTGGTTAGCAGCAAGAGCTGGCCAGCCTATTCAATGGCGCCAAGCATCTTTCTGACACCACCCTTGATGCTTATGTCACGACTTGCGATCTCTGGTCTGCGAAGGATCATTGCGAATACTAATCACCTCTTAGCTATAGAGTGCCGCGCCCAATTTTCATATCAAATCTTTTAGGCATTTCGCGTGTTACGCTCTGAATACTGAGATTAGTTAGATCGATGCCCGATGGTTATCAATGTACGCCGACTCCTCAACATTAGATGAACATGCCACTAACATTGAACAAGAGAGGATCTTTGTTTACTCGTATAATATGTGCGCTAGGTTTAAGATGGACACACATACAGTGTTATTCGAATTTTTCACATCCATGAATGACCGTTAGGGACCACTAGGTAGACAAATAACCTCTCCATGACAAGTGCGAGGTACATTCACAAAGATGAAACTTATATTAATAAGCTTTAAGTCTTCTAAGGGTTTTAGAGAGTTGCCTACTGGATAGCGATGAACTATTACTTACTCATTGTCAGAGCATATTGTATGGTACTATTCAAGGAATGCCGGCTAATGTTAACTGGACATCTACAATGGAATTATGAATACGCTACGTGCATGTCATCAGCTCGCAATTGGCCTTTAAGTACTCTGTATGACATGTGACTCACACAACTGAAGATGCATTGATGACTAACTCCAGTGAATAGTGCCAATGTATGCATATCGAATTTTGCATTACGTCAGCTACTGACAGTTGCTACTAGCGTTGCCTACATTCCGTTCATAATGCTAAGCACAACTACAAGAGCGAGTAAAAACTAAACGATACAACAAAAAAAAGCATAAAAAAAATACACCCCCCACAAAAATCGATCTGTAACATGTGAATGGATGCAAACGCATTTAGATCGTCTAAGTGACCTGTTGATATGAGCCGTAATAACTATTCTTATTAAAACATACATTTGAGCCGAACTTCTTTAGTTCCTGTGAACGTCTTGCTGCAAAGCGGCCTGATGGAACGGTCGCTCCGCATGTGCTTGAGCTTCTCTGGACAAGCTGTGCGAAGGTTCTGGAACCGACAGGCTAATGAAGAGGACCTGTAGTAGACGCTGCATGACCATAAGTTTGTCCACACTAGGCTCGTAGGACTGCAACAGCCGCATAATCCATTATGAAACTAGAGCGCTTGGTTTAGCTCCACGTGCTGAGTGTTTACAACTAGTGATATGGGAGTGTGGTACGCACAAATGGGGAAGGCGAAATAAATTGGTCTCTTACATATTAATGTCACTTCTGTGCTCAAAAGCTTAATTTTGATTCGACTTGCTCAGCCTAATAAAAGCTACGCCGCAAACTTACTTGAAGCATAAAAGCGTCACCGCTTGACTGCTTAGTCTTCGATCGACCTACTCGCGGGACTTGACGCACTTAATTGCTTAGATTTTCGTAAATTTTGTCGGGTAGTATAACAGACAAACAAACAAACAGACAAATACAGCTTCAATGGTGAAATCTGAGACCGTTCCGGTCATTAGTGAGTCTCCCCGCATCAATCCAGAGTAAGTAAAGTTCGTGCGCGCTCTGTAGAGATGAGAGTGTATACAAAGTAGCCTTCATCCGTGGCATTGCTGGATATTCGAAAAGAGCAGACGATAATTTTTAAGAAAGATGACAGTCTTTTCAAATACAAATCTTCTTTTGCAGTTAGTACCGGAGCGGACTCCGTGTCTGTGTTACTACCATCTTAGTACGTAAGAATGTTTGTATCGTGTTGAGCCTGATAAATGCATTATAGTGCCTACTGTTCGTAGTGTCCCCTAAGTAGCTACGTTAGACACTTGCGCTTATTACCATTAAGTAAAACAGCTCTTATAGGTAGATCTCCTAGACCGATGTGATGTAATATATTTGTGTTTTATTCTATCCTTTAAGTGACCTGTACACTTAGGACTTGACATGAGTCGCCTTATATGTGTCATGTTTAGTGAATGCTTTAGCTGTTATGTATTTGTTGTTAGTGATGTATTTTTTATCTCGTCGTACTCTTATTGTTTCACATCAAAGGTAAATCCTTCTTGTGTCCGATAAACAGTTGTTACTTGTAAATCAATATCGTTTCATATTAGGGTGCTTATGTGGCTGTATGTCTATTGTTTAAAAAGTGTAGGAGTGCGTGAGGCGCGAGCAGGTTAAATGCGATCAGAATATATTTTTGTGTTAAGAGATATATAGAAGGCAACCAGAAGAAGCAACCTTTAAATGAACATCACTGTGTCATCCATTAAATACTCATGTACACTGAGTTTTATTTAATTTATTTGGCTACAAGTCACTGTCGGCTAGCTGTCGACTTGTGTATAGAATTGAGGATCCTTCCGGCCTCAGTTTCGGTTCACCAATAATTTGCTGATAGAAGTTTGTGGGCGCTGGCATTCCGAGCAGATACACAATTACGATATATAGATTACCACAGTATTTGCTCGTATTTATAAATATATGATGGTAACAGGATTAAAGAACATTTTTACTCTGCTCTACGTGCGACAAGCAAGATTGACACTGTCAAATATTAACTTCATGCTTCATAAGTTCTTTTGCACATGCAGTACAGTGTGTTCGTTGCAATGTACTAGATAATATGGATATACCTACTTGTGACTGTCTTTGAGATAGGCTTTTTACGGATAAGAAAAGATGAAATACTAAGTAATATCTGGCCCATTCTCGATTCCAAGTCTAATATCTTAGACGCAATCCTGCGCGCGCATAGGGTGATATTCATTACCCAAAAAAAATTTCTCAATGAAGCATCTACGCTCGTTCAAAATAGTAAGTGGTTGTTGTTCCATGAGCCTTTTCTATACTGACTGAAAACAGTAGGCTCTACTCATGCGAATTCGTTGATTCTCCGCTTCAATTTCTAGTGTAGCCGCCAATTGATAGGCTGAAAAGGCTACTCATTATGTTATGGCGTTTGGAAAGGTATAGGATCCCCAAAATTATCTTATGCGCACCGATACAAATACATCCGATAGTTTAAAGCGCCACTGATTTCACGCGATTGATTCGGTCGACCTCCTATTCTAAGAGCTTACCCATGATATAACTTGAGGCACCCTCTGACGTGGGTGCATAAATCCAAACCTGCTCAGGATCACAGACTACGCCTAATTCGCTTCTCTCTTCATTACTACTTACTTCAACCTTCTATTCCTTGGCTCCCCCGAGGTGCGCAGAGCCTGACGCTTCTCTCCCCCTACAATCACACCCCCAGTTGCGAAGTCTTATGTCTTGTATTGGTATGTTGCTTATGTGGATGATTACTGACTTTTGTAGTTCTTGGTTTGCTACATACTCATCTAGCGCCTTCTCGGTTCGTAAAATTCTCTTGTTCTCCTTCTATGCTACAATGTCGACATGCTTCCAGTCATTTGCTCCTACTTCGCCCCACTTCTCTGCAACCATCATTCCCACACACGCCGCACACGCCGCACGTTATACTTGCATGTGCTGGAGACGTACAACATTCATGAAACGTTGTTTACGTAATACATAACATCAATAGAGAAACACTGTTTGCACGACTGGCTTAGAAAAGATATATGACATCATCGGTGAAATTAAGAATGACAGTAAACAGCATGCTGAAATCGGACGTCGGCTGAGGTTCAATTTCATCGCCCTTCAGTTTTGCCTTCGTCAATTTAATCATGCCCGTGCTGTAAAGCGCGCCGACTTCATGTCGCTGTAAAGGCTCATCTGAACGTGTAATGCTTAAGTCGACGTCTTTTTTAAAAAAAAGGGTCAGGGATGAAAAATAGTCCCCTTCAAAAAAACATAAGATTACGTGGCTTAGTGCGTGCGGGGTGTGGGTCAGAACATAGGAGGAGAGGTAAAGAAGAAGGGGAAGTCCAAAATGTTTTGTTTAGGGGCCCTTTAAACTCTAGGCTAGCATACAAGCTGCCAGCAGTAGGGCTCTAAAACACACATCTTGATACTTTAGGCCCAAACAAATGCGTAGGCGGTACGGTTGGGTGCATAGGGGAGGTGGTGTGGGAGGGGGCGGTTTTATCGGGTAGCGGATGGGTGTGGTCAGGTAGTAGACACACTAGGGTCGGCTATAAGAAGCTTGGTCAAATAAAGGAACTATTCTAAATAAACATCAATCTCAATGAGTGAAGGAAGTTTGAGGGCCCGCCGAGTGGTATAGGGGCTGCGGCTTTCATAACTGCCCACAATCATGGGATATCATTTTATATCTGAATTTTGAAAGTTGTGGGTGCAGGTCCGCGTGACCGTAATTGCAGCTATCTGAACTCCCCCCCCTTCCCCCCTCCATGTCCGCCTCTGAGTACGCGTGAGTCCGTTGTCTGTTGGTGCGTCTATTTTGAAAAAAAAAAAAGGATCTTATTTTAACTCATTGTGTTCCAGGTACAAAAATACCCACATTTTGGAGTTGGCCTCTGAGGACTGCATTACGATTTAGGAGACAGATCGATCATGATAGTTCAAAGGGTGGTGCCAGAATAGCTTGGCGCCGGTAGGCGCCAAGCTGTTCTGGCACCACCCTTGAACTGTCATGGTCGAGACATATCTTGCTGTGGTTGTGTCGGGACTGAAGGAGGTTAACCCGAAAATTTAATAAACTGTGTTGTGCCCGTCATTTTGTATGCTGTCTTTCTTTCTTTCTTTGGGCGACCCTTTGCATTTTTCAGCCTGGCAGTCACTTATTTCGTCAGGTTCCTGTGAATAGATGCGCATAGTTGCAGAAAACGCATTTTTTTTCTGCTCCTACCTGTGGTGCCAGCTGCCCCCATTAACCCGTACTGTGTGACTGGATCTTCAGATCCTGTCCATATTTCCCCCACCCGGGTCTGCCCTGGGGGACTTGGGTGGGGTTAACTACCTTTTAGTTCCCAGGGTCACCCTGGTCAGCCCCACAGGGTGGGTTTCCCTTCTACTCTGGGGCATGTGTTTCTGTCTAACCTTGGTCCATTCACCTGTATTTTCCTTTTTTAAACTCTCCCTAATGTCTACCCCACCAGGGTCTGCCCTGGGGGACTTGGGTGGGGTTAGGTATTTTTTAGTTCCCAGGGTCACCCTGGTCAGCCCCACAGGGTGGGTTTTTCTCTCTATTCTGGGGCATGTGTTTCTGTCTACCCTTTGTCCATTCACCTGTATTTGCCTTTTTAAAACTCTCCCTACTGTCTGCACTGCCTGTAGCTCTTGATATTGGATGTGTGTTGCTAAATGGTCTTAGCTTTATTTAGGCCCCATGTGTTAGGTTTATTTAATGTATTTGACCGGCTGGCGACATACATTCAATGTTCTGTTTATTTTTTTTCACAAGCAGTGCAGGCACGTCCTGAGAAAGCCTTGTTGCTGTCGTGACGTTAAGCAATGTACAATCAATCAATCAATCCCTAATGTCTGCCCCCCAACCGGGTCTGCCCTGGGGGACTTGGGTGGGGTTAGGTACTTTTTAGTTCCCAGGGTCACCCTGGTCAGCCCCACAGGGTGGGTTTTTCTCTCTATTCTGGGGCATGTGTTTCTGTCTACCCTTTGTCCATTCACCTGTATTTGCCTTTTTAACACTCTCCCTACTGTCTGCACTGCCTGTAGCTCTTGATATTGGATGTGTGTTGCTAAATGGTCTTAGCTTTATTTAGGCCCCATGTGTTAGGTTTATTTAATGTATTTGACCGGCTGGCGACATACATTCAATGTTCTGTTTAGTTGTTTTTTTTTCACAAGCAGTGCAGGCACGTCCTGAGAAAGCCTTGTTGCTGTCGGGACGTTAAGCAATGTACAATCAATCAATCAACCTAATGTCTGCACTGCCTGTAGCTCTTGATATTGGATGTGTGTTGCTAAATGGTCTTAGCTTTATTTAGGCTTTGTTGTAGGTTTATTTAACGTATTTGACCGGCTGGCGACATACATTCAATTTTCTGTTTAGTTTTTTTTTTTTCACAAGCAGTGCAGGCACGTCCTGAGAAAGTCTTGTTGCTGTCGGGACGTTAAGCAATGTACAATCAATCAATCAACCTGTCCATATTTACTCTGCAATCCAGAGTTGCCACATTCCTTCTGCGAATGAAGATAAGTAGCGGCTAACCTCTCTGTTTGTCTATTTTGACAAAGGGTATTTACCCGAAATATTAATAAATTGTGTTGTGCCCGTCTTTTCTAAGCGTGTTTCTTTCTCCGTTGGGTACTTCTTTGCACATTTACTCTGAATACACTGGTCACAAAAAAGGACGCTTGCTTGTCCTCAGCGAGTCTCGATCAAGAGTCATTTGTGTGAGGTATTAGCATCGTACCCAAAGACGAGATCTAGGTTCTGTTTTTTTTACGGAGTGGGCGGTATTTATTATTAGCTATGTACTCGGTGAGCAAAAGGTCCTCAGAGAGACGTCTGCCCGAGGAACTTTTGCGAAATAGGCTTGCTCCCTTTCGCTGCCAGGAAAATAGAAAAAGCAACTAAGTTCAAGAGGCAATGAACCTCGAAGACCAAGTTGAAGAGGCAAAGAACCTCGAAGAACCCCAAGTTCTATAGGGAAAGAACCTCGAAAAACCCAAAGTTCAAGAGGCAAAGAACCTCGAAGAACCCCAAGTTCTATAGGGAAAGAACCTCGAAGAACCCAAAGTTCAAGAGGCAAAGAACCTCAAAGAACCCCAAGTTCAAGAGGCAAAGAACCTCATGAGCCCCCGCTGTCGCGGGGACTCATGTGGTTCTTTGCCTCTTGTTGACTCTGGCTCTGTTCGCCTTCTTCGAACGGACGGTGTTAATTGGAGCGAGGGCTCATAAGATTCTTTGCCTCTTGTTGTTTCAATTTATATCCGTGTTCTTTGTGAGGGAATGCGTTAATTTGGAGCGAGGGCTCATAAGATTCTTTGCCTCTTGCTGCTTCAGTTGATATTCGTGTTCTTTTTGAGGGAATGCGTTATTTGGAGCGAGGGCTCATAAGATTCGTTATTTGGAGCGAGGGTTATACGATTCTTTGCCTCTTGCTGTTTCAGTTTATATTCGTCTTCTTTTTTAGGGAATGCGTTATTTAGAGCGAAGGCTATTGAGGTTCTGTGACTCGCGCTGGTTCCGTTCATATCCGTTGACTTTGACTTTTTTTTCTTCTTTTTGCGGTTAATCGACTATGATCCCAAGGGACGTAATTTGTGTCCGCCGGCTGTGAAGGGTAAGAAGGGTGACCCCTTGATTGCCGAGGAATAGTTAATTAACACGATCCAGCTGCAAGAGACATAGATCCTCATGAACCCCCGCACTTGCAGGAGGCCATGAGGATCTATGCCTCTTGCTTGACACCGCTTTGAATAAATGTTCCTCATGGGACAGCCGGGTGGCGTTGCACGTCATTTACAATAGGCAATAAACTTGCCTGTCATAGTCCCAGCGGCTGTGTCGTGAGCTATTTTTTAGCTCGAAGCGAAAATCTCGCTGCAGTGCAGAGGGACAGTTGGTTGGCATTCCCACAGGAACATGCATTAAAAGCGGTGTCAAGCAAGAGGCATAGATCCTCATGAGCCCCTGCAACTGCGGGGGCTCATGAGGACCTATGTCTCTTGCAGTTACCTGTCACTGGGGTCTGGGGCTCTTTTGCGTTGAATTAACGAAGATTGCAGAGACACAATCTACACCAGCTGGTATTGATGGCAGGGGCGGATCATTTACCTCAGGGGGACGGGGAGGGGTGGGGTGGGGGGGGGGGTAGATTCCAACATTGTGTTTGGGACCTTTAACCTCATACTTTAGTCCTCCCAGACGCTAGACCTTCCTTCCAGGGGCCGAAAAAATCGAAAAGTTGGGTCCTTGTTCAATTATTCCCTCGGCAGTGAAGGTGTTAAACAACCCACTTCCCCTCTTCCTTTCACCTTCCTGCGAGTCCATCACTATGCATCGCCATTAGGAACTCAAACATTAACCCCTTCGCGACGTACCGATTACGAATGCGCGGCAACTCAAATTATCGTTCGAGGCATGCGGCATTTATGCGGCATGTGAAAAATTCGCAGACCAAAATTCTCAAGAAATAAAGAAACACGCTTCAAGAACACATTAGCTAAGCACAGTTTTATTAATGTTCAAAACAGGCGCGTGTGCAGACAGAAATGGACTACAGTCATGCACTTACCTTTTTCTGGAGTGCTACCTAATTTATTTGCCACATGATATCCGCATTGCGGCACGTCTTTGTGCACCAAGCAATTTTAGCCTGACCAACTATCATGGTCAATCTGTCCCCTAAACTGCAATCTGGGCACTTGACCTTAGAACTCAGTGAATTAACACTTTCATCCCTGATTGAAACCGATTTTGTTTTTGGGGTTTGAATTCTGGAGATGTTGTTTGAGACTGAACAGGCGCGTGGTCACTTGTCAAACTTTTAGTTATACGTTCTAAGGAACAGCTGCTAACGAACGCACCATTTGATGGAGCCACTTCTTTTGGTACTTGACTGACTCATTCGAGACGTGCCGCCTCCGGATACGCGGCTTTATGCCGCGTATCCGGAGGCGGCACGTCTCGGATGAGTTAACCCCCTCGTGGCTACATCCACCCGCGGTACCGTTGATTGTGTAGGGGTCTGCTTCCCCCGAGAGCTTTTTTTTTTTTTTTTTTTTAAATTTTTATAAAGAAAAGGTTCTCCATTATTTCAGTTCTAACAGTTCGCATAAACGCGAACATGGAAGCGCTGTCATGTGGGTGAGGGAGACAGACTGGCCATATTTACCCCTTCTCTGCCATTGGCAGCAGATTTTGTTTCAGATATCTTTCGTTTCAAGGTAAACTAGACACATTTTTAACAAATCGCCAAGGGACCCAGTTTTTCTTGTTGTTATATCCGAAGTTTGTTATTAATTTAGTAATTTAGATCAACGATTAACTCATTCAGTCCGACGGCCGTATTTCCCACATTTTGGCGGCGTCATCTAATGACTATGCACCAGTTGAAAGGAGATGGGTCGAGCGTGATAATTTAAGGGCAGCGCCAGCTTAGCTTGGCGCCTGAAGGCGCCAAGCTAATCTGGCACTACCCTTGACTTATCATGGTCAATCCATCTCCTGCTGAAGTGCGTCAGGGCTGAATGGGTTAAATAAGTCTGTTTTCACATAAAGAGTGCTCTGGAGAAGTATTGTCGATCCGTCTGTTGTTATATCCGCCTTTGTTATAAGAGAAGTAGACGGTATAAGAGAAGTAGACGGTATAAGAAAAGTAGACGGTATAAGAGAAGTAGACGGTATAAGAGAAGTAGACGGTATAAGAGAAGTAGACGGTATTTCCAAATAGCCTCAGCCGTTCAAAAACACGTATTCAAAGTGGAGTCAGCAAGAGGCATAGATCCACATGAGCCCCCGCAATTGCGGGGGCTCATGAGGATTTATGCCTCTTGCGTTTGGGCTTTGTACCTCTCTTTACAACACTCAATGAAAAAATTCAAAGACAGCACCCGATTCACACAGCAGCTGTCTGCTCTGTATATTAACACTATTCTAGAAAGATCCGTCGGCTGACATGGCTCATTTGACTGTATGCCCTCTGAGGGTAAATGGAGCTGGCCGAGAGACTTTGCATCACACTGGCTGTCTTTCCCAGTTTGCTACCGCTGAAAGCGGCAGAGAGACAGCCAGTGTGACTTTGGATAGCGTTCTCTTTCTAGTACGGTTTATGGGTTCCTCATCCACCCACTCGACTCACTCCCGGCTCATCAGCCGACAAACCGGAAAAAAACACCACCTAGTCTCAACCATCTCAGTGTCACTCAGCTGTGGGTAATTTGCTAGGAGTTGGTTCTTAATACTGTCTAGGTGTTGGGAGGGGGGGGGGGGGACAACAACAAACAACCTAGTCCACCTAGTCTCAACCGTCTCTATCACTCAGCTCTGGGCAATTTACTAAGCGTTGATTCGTAATACTGTCTAGGTGTTGGAAAACAACAACAACAACAACACACACACACACACACACACACACACACACACACACACACACACACACACACACACACACACACACACACACACACAAAAACAACCTAGTCCACCTAGTCTCAACCGTGTCTATCACTCAGCTCTGGGCATTTTGCCAGGCGTTGGTTCGTAGTACTGTCTAGGTGTTCGGAAAGAAACAAAATCCGACACTAGCGCTGACCCTTAATTCATGAGCCGATCAATGGACATTGGTCGGAAATCAGATTCAGGGGAAAAGTGCACACGTGTCGACGAAAACAGTGGATGAAGAGATGTTGCTTGTTTGTCCGGGCTTTTAACCCTTTTAGCGCCAACACCCTGCAGCAGGAGATGGATTGACCATGATAATTCAAGGGTAGTGCCAGATTAGCTTGGCGCCTTCAGGCGCCAAGCTAATCTGGCAGTACCCTTGAATTATCATGGTCAGCCTACCTCCTGCAAGTGGTACATAGTCATTAAGTAACACTTCCAAAAGTCGGGAAATGCGCCCATGGCGCTGAAAGGGTTAATCCACTGTTTGCGTCAAACGTCGCTCAGTTTTCGACATGCTACTGGTTTTCAGATCGTTTATTCGAGAGCAGAACCCAACGTGTTAATTGCGAAGAAATAACCTACAACGAAAAAGAACCCAAGAATGCCTTAGAAAAAAATCATTTTCTGGTTCTTGTTCATGTCGTCTAAGTGTAGAAGCGAGTGTACGGTTCTAACAGAAAACTATAGCCAAACAGAAGACGCACTGACGCTTATTTTAAATTTGAAACATTTTTGGGATAACATATATCATCAATCTTCCGTTTATGAGGACACTGAATGATAGACCAGAACCGTGATTCAGTTGAAAAGCCATTCAACTCTAAGAAAGTTTGATGCATGGTTATATGAAACTCGGTTGTACTCGGGTGTATTGTACTACTACAAATTTCACAAAAACCGTACACCCGAGTTTCTCAGAACCGTCCGTAAAGCTGGAGCAGTACATCCTAGTTTTTAAAGATTTTTTTTTTTTTTTTTTAATGGAGTTTTATAACTGTTTATTATGGTTTTGGACAGTCATTGCGTCTCGTCAAAAAACTGAGGCTGAAGCGTTATTGAAAATGTTTAACTCATTCAGCCCGACGGCCGTATTTCCCAAATTTTGCAGGCGTCATCTAATGACTATGCACCAGTTGTAGGAGATGGATCGACCATGATAATTCAAGGGCAGTGCCAGATTAGCTTGGCGCCGACAGGATTAGCTCCCTTTGCTGTTAAAGATTTACTTCCCTTTTGCGTAAACCCTTCCCTGCCACTGGACAGTGTAGTAAACATGGAAACAAACAAACAAACATGAAAACTAACAAACATGGAAACAAACAAACATGGAAATATTTTGTCTGTGAAATATTCGCGACCAAAAACCACAACCTCCAAAAGGGGCATGGGTCCACATTGGCCTCAGCAAGAGGCATAGATCCTCATGAGCCCCCGCAGTCGCGGGGTCTCATCAGGCTCTATGCCTCTTGCAGACGGCTAGCGTTCACTTTCTTCTCGATAGTAAAGGGGTTAATGTCGCCATGTTGCTGCGCACGAAGCCTCAGGGTGGTCGCGTTAGCCTGCAACTCACGCGCACTCTCCTCGTGTGAAGAAGATGCTTACGGGAGGTGGATAAAAACAAACAAATGAAGACGAATGGATATCCGAGGCTCACACTCGTGAGGAAAAAGTGGCAGAGAGTGAACGATGTCGCTGGGAGCCAAAGCAATATAAATTTGTGCGATCCAGGGGATTGTGCAGCGTTTCCAATTTACGTCATTCAGTCGGCGAAATTTATCGCGTGTCTGTTTTAACTCCTAGAACTAAATGACTTCCATTCTGTCGAATGGAAGTCATTTAGTTTTGGGAGTTAAAGGGTTATCAAAAAAGGAGCTCTGTCTGTCTGTCTGTCTTCCGCTCTCTCTCTCTCTCTCTCTCTCTCTCTCTCTCTCTCTCTCTCTCTCTCTCTCTGTAAATACCAGATTTCATCATCATCATCATCATCATCATCATCATCATCATCATCATCATCATTATCATCATCTCTTTCTCTCTCTCAGTTTGTCCAGTTTGCCTTTATTCTGTATTCATTGTTTCACTTGCTCGTTGTTTTAATGTTCATTTTGTAACAGTTGCTTATACAGTTCAGTTTATAAAATAGGCGATTCAGCTAAAACTTTACCATGAATAAAACTTTTCAACATCGTCATCATCATTGTCTCATTCTCTCTCTTTCCCTGCTTCTCTCTCTATCTCTCTGTGTCTCTGTCTGTCTCTGTCTCTGTCTCTGTCTCTCTCTCTCTTCTCTCTCTCTCCTCTCTCTCTCTCTCTCTCTCTCTCTCTCTCTCCCTCCCCCTCTCTCTGTGTCTCTCTCTCTGTCTCTGTCTCTCTCTCTCTGTGTAAAGTTTTGCTGCACTATACTTTTAATTTGCTTCTGTTTCTTTTCTATTTCTCTTAGGAAAAGCTGTAATGAAACCCGCGACATTCTAGTTTTCATTCATAAAAAGGTCAATATAATTATCTCTCTCTATCCCTCTGTCTCTGTCTGTCTGTCTGTCTGTCTGTCTGTCTGTCTCTCTCTCTCTCTCTCTCTCTCTCTCTCTCTCTCTCTCTCTCTCTCTCTCTCTCTCTCTCTCTCTCTCTCTCTCTCTCTCTCTCTCTCTCTCTCTCTCTCTCTCTCTCTCTCTCTCTCACTCTCTCTCTCTCTCTTTATCGCTCTGTTGCTGTCGGGACGAGAAGCAATTTACAGCTAACCCGCCCACCATATCCACCAACCAACCAAAACGACAACTAATTAACAACAATCTCTCTCTCTCTCTCTCTCTCTCTCTCATAGAAAGAGAGAGAGAGAGAGAGAGAGAGAGAGAGAGAGAGAGAGAGAGAGAGAGAGAGAGGCAGGGGGGAGAGAGAGAGAGAGAGAGAGAGAGAGAGAGAGAGAGAGAGAGAGAGAGAGAGAGAGAGGGAGGGAGGGAGGGAGTGTCAATGAAAAGCTTTCATTTACTTAAAGGTTTTAGCCGGAAAACATTGTATAAACAAACCTTCTCCATCACTGTCTCACTGTTCAATTGATCGTCTGATTTTTCTTACGATACAAGCCAGTGTCAGAGTCGTGAGTGGCGGACAGGCTTTTGTTCCGGGGACAGATCTCTCAGTCAGCACCAGTCCCTCTGGCTGACGTCGGCCCCAGGACCGTTTTGTTATTGGGTTGTTCCGTGGTCACAAATAAAACCACATTAAGGCGAAATGTCACTCTTGGAAACTAAACAATGCTGAACTTTGCAGAAGATGAAAGAAGGGAAAAAAATGTTATTCGAGTTTATTGTTACGTTTGGTTTGCATGCCTAACGGGCTTTTGCTGTCAGGGCGCAATGAACCCATCTCCCTCTCTCCCCAAGATGCAAGAGTTATATAGATCCTCTTGAACTCTCGCATTCGTGTGCTCCGTTTCCATGTCTGGAACCTTCACTGGCAAGGCGCAACGAACACCACCCAAATGCAAGAGGCATAGATCCTCATGAACCCCCGCATTCGCGGGGGTTCATGAGGATCTATGCCTCTTGCTGGGTTGATTGATATCTGTGTTCGTCACGCAGAACTTTTTTTTTCAGTCTGTGATGCTTTCGGAGATTTTAACCCTAACGTGCATGTAACGTAACTCTGCTCGTTTCATTGCGGTTATTTTAACGTTTGAATCTTACCTAAAAATGTTAGAAAATAAACGTTAAAAATCAGTCACACAAATGAGCAAAATTCCGTAATCCTAACTTAGAAACGAACGTTAAGCTAACTGAGGCACTAACCCTACGCTAACGTTTTTCTAACTTAGAATTAATGCCATCCTCGAGTAAAATGAAAATGATTCGTCTGCAAGATACATAGAAGCGGAGGGGGGGGGGGGGGGGGGGGGGGCTAGTGAGGATCTGTTCTTCTTGATGGCTCCGCTTTGCATCCGTCTTCCCTAGATTCCTGGGGCTGTTTAACGTTGAATGAACAAAGATTAATTTTCAAAAATGCAATCTGCGTTTACTGTCAGCTAAGGGGTTAATGCGCGCCCACGGGCAGTACAAAGGGTTAACCAAGCAGCAGAATAAAATGTCCACAAATATCAAGTTAACTTTGAAGTCTGCCATAGGACGTTATTATATAATGTCAATACATGTTGGGCACTTAAAACTTTGAAACAAATATCACGACGAAGCGTATAATGGTGCATTCTGCGAGCGCTGCACACATTAAATTTGATGTTCACTTCATACGCTGCGGTGGCGTTATGCCGAGTGCAAAAAGCTCTCAAAATGTCAGTGGCAGCTGACACGTTTTTAGATATGACGCAACGCTAACTTATTCGAGACGAACGGCATCCGGATACGCGGAGTTGATGCAATCAAGCCCAAGATCACGGTGACATGCCCTTTGCTGTTTTTGAGAGCAGAGGACACAGAAATAAACAACCCAATAAAGGTCATGTAATTGTTTCGAGAACAACATAACACGTTTGGATGGAAAGGTTCGTTGGTTAGTTCGGGTTTAGCGTCCACAGCACCGAGGTGATCATGGACGGCCCTGACGGGCGGGTTATGGGGGACAGGGAAATTTATTGCCTATGGAGTACGACCTGAACACTGATCAACTCAGGCGCACTCCAACTGTGCCACTTTAATTTACCAGGACCTTTCAACGGACATGCTATTGAACAAATCTGTTTTTTCCCCCTGGATTGTGAGTCAAGCAACCGGGGCCTGGACGGGATTCGAACCCACGACCCGGCGATTCCTGCTCCGACGTTTAACCGCCTGAGCTATTTCGGACTCTCCGGATGGAAACCAGACAACCAGGGTTTTATAGTGGTCTGCTCCAGGGCAGGCTTTGATAAGACATCAGTGAAATTCGCCGATGCAATGGATTATCGTTCTGCCGTTATTGGGCAAAAGTCGATATGAGAAAAGCGAGATTTTCATTGTTGTACAATGAAAATCTCGCTTTTCTAAACAAGATTGGGTGAACCATAACCCACAAAGTCCCTTCTATATGAGAGCTGTCCTCGCTGTCAAGGGTCTCTACCTTTTGTCTGACCTGATTCTGATGTTGAATTATCTCCTATTGAAAAAATCTCGCAGATCTGCCAATGCGCCAGTGTGTTCTATCAGGGGCACAGGACGTATGCGTCATTGATTTCTCAAACGTCATTTAAGTTTTAGTAGTTACGAATTTTATATTTTACGTGATATGAGTTTCACTTTCGCTTCATAGGCTTGAGAAAATGGTGATAAAACTAGAACTTGACGGTACAATTTATTCTTGCTATAATTTGTGTGAAAGCAGGTTGACTTTACCTAGCTACATGATATACTAAGTACACGGGTCACTTGCATGCTCTTCTGAAAGCTCGGCGATGTGTGTGTGCGTGTTAGTGCGTGCGTGCTCGCGCGCTCCAAACATCTCCAAGAGGAGGGCGCATGAGGATCTATTCCTCCTGGAGATGGTCGCATGTTTGTGTGTGTGTGTGTGTGTGTGTGTGTGTGTGTGTATGTGTGTGTGTGTGTGTGTGTGTGTGTGTGTGTGTGTGTGAGAGAGAGAGAGAGAGAGAGAGAGAGAGAGAGAGAGAGAGAGAGAGAGAGAGAGAGAGATTGCGTCATATTTAGAGTATTATGTCAATGTCTGCGTGGAGACGAAGTTGCCTCTTTTACGTCACCACCACTGTCTGACTTTCTCTAGAAGTGAAGTTTCTTTTAATGTTTTAATTCTTTTCTGAAAAGAATTAATTTTTACTAAAGAAGTTGAAAGGATACAAAGCTGTCTAACGAACGCATCAAATGTCTTTCTCCAAACTAGCTATATCCAAAAGTTCAAAAATTACGTACTCTAATGTGGGTCAACCGACTTTTTTACGGTTGTTTATGTCTTCAATGAGACATTCAATTACAATAATTATGCTCGGAGGCTCTCTTAGCCACCCCGCTTGCTGTCGGGACGTTAAGCAATGTACAATCAATCAATCAATCTCTTAGCCACCCGTTTAAGAAAGTATTTCGACAAGTTTCAAGCTTGTGTGTACAGAAATATAGGAGATTCTCTTATTTACATACATACTCACACACATACATACATATGCACATACGGCGCTTCGCGCCAAATGTACGTTCAGCAGCGAGGTTAGCGTAACTAGACATGAAGTAATTTTTATCTTGTTACTTCAATTGTTAGACGTTTAGTCCTGCCCGCCTTTGACAATCATGGACATGCTATTAAATTCGCCCCACCGCGACCCGTCCTAAAAAGTCCTTTCTATAAATAGAAGGGACTTTAAAATGGACATACTTGTTTTTGCGAAATAACAGAATCACTGTTGTCTTGTTTGAACTAAGACTTTCTACCTTTCTATACGTAAGTTTGTATTACTTTTATCATTATTATAAATAGCTTAGTTTCATGGTATGTCAATATCTTGTAAGAGTGTCAAAATGTCCATCTTTTGTTAGTGTGGATAGGTTGCCAGTACATATTCTATTAGTTTTTCATTATGAGTTTGCTTTAGAAGTTATGTACCTGCAAACCCTTTTTATCTTGAGCTTGTTCATAATTATAGTTGTAAGTTAATTCTTTATGTAACCTTTGGTTATATTGTTTTGAGTTCTAGCCTTACATGTTGGTTGTGAGTTTTTGTGTGTGTTTGTTTTGTTTTGTTTATTGTTGTTTTTTTCTCTTCCTTACAAACATGTGAGGCTAGAAGTAAAAAACAATACAACGAAAGGTTACATAGAGAATTAACTTACAGCTATAATTATGAACAAGCTCTAGATAAAAAGTGTTTACAGGTACATAACTTTTTAAAGCCAACTCGCAGTTCCCAGAGGTCCAGAAATAAACGACTTGACTTGTATTTAACAATCAATGTGGGTAGGCTTAACCCATTTGATCCTGAGGCTGATTTTGTAAATGTTGTTTATTGTCCTACGAAGGCTGCATTACTAATTAGGAGATAGATCAACTGTTTTAGTTCAAGGGTGGTGCCAGCATAGCTTGGCGCCTCAGGCGCCAAGCTATGCTGGCACCACCCTTGAACTATCATTCAAATTTATTTCAAGCAATGGGTGTGTCAGGATGAAAAGGGTTAAGTAACAGAAGCACTTTACTGCCCCTGACACGCATCGGTAGAATTCTCATGCATAAGGAAAAAAAGAGAGCGAATAAGTCTTTCATATTACAACATTCGAACTTCTTACGTTAAGTCTTTTAAGTCTTTTGTGAACATTCTGTGACATACCAAAACAATAGTTATTAAGGAGATATTGTGAAATATTAACTCTTTGTCTCTGGGAGCAGGTCGCTTTAATCCAATACAATCCAGGCCATGTCATATGGGTAGCGTATCAGCATCCATGGTGACACGCGCTTTTATTGTTGTAGAGAGCAGACGAAAAACAAACAAACAACAACAAAAATCAACCCCCCCAAAAAAAAATACAACAACAAAACAAACAAAAAACAAAACAACAAAAAAACAAACAAACAACAACGAACCATTACAATGAGTATCATGCAATTGTTCCAAAAACAACACGCATCTTGGGATCGAAATCAGACCCCAACAAATCAATCGTGTCGTCATCTTTGGACATGACATTTGGTTTTTAATTCCATAAAATACATGTGTCCCCACCCGGGTCTGCCTTGGGGGACTTGGGTGGGGTTAGGTATTTTTTAGTTCCCAGGGTCACCCTGGTCAGCCCCACAGGGTGGGTTTTTCTCTCTATTCTGGGGCATGTGTTTCTGTCTACCCTTTGTCCATTCACCTGTATTTGCCTTTTTAAAACTCTCCCTACTGTCTGCACTGCCTGTAGCTCTTGATATTGGATGTGTGTTGCTAAATGGTCTTAGCTTTATTTAGGCCCCATGTGTTAGGTTTATTTAATGTATTTGACCGGCTGGCGACATACATTCAATGTTCTGTTTGTTTATTTTTTTTCACAAGCAGTGCCGGCACGTCCTGAGAAAGCCTTGTTGCTGTCGGGACGTTAAGCAATGTACAATCAATCAATCAATAAAATACATGTGGCTGTGTCACATGTTTAATATTTCCTAATCAATAAATTCGAAGCGAATGCAGAGGAAAGAAGAAAAAACCCTGGAAAGGCGTTATTATTTTTAACCCCGTCGCTGTCGGATTCATAAAACAATAAACAACTGCAAGAGGCACAGAACCTCATGAGCCCCCGCACTGAGTCGCGGGGGCTCACGAGGTTCTTTGACTCTTGCTGGCCCAAAGTATTCACGTGAGCGTGCTTGTTGGGTGCAGTTCGCGGCAATGTCTTGCGCATTGAGTTATATTATAAATATGAGAAATGCGCCATATAAATACTATGTATTATTATTATTATTATTATTATTATTATTATTATTATTATTATTATTATTATTATTATTATTATTATGTCTACCCGTGTTTTTTGTATGAATGTATTAAGCATTAGTTTGCTAAACCTCATGAAAATTATTGCCCCTTACACGCAAGAAGTTGCCTCAGTGACATCTGAGGTACTTAGTCGATATTAACCCATTCAGACCTGACGCACTACAGCAGGAGATGGGTCGACCATGATAATTCAAGGGTAGTGCCAGATTAGCTTGGCGCCGACAGGCGCCAAGCTAATCTGGCACTGCCCTTGAATTATCATGGTCAATCCATATCCTGCAACTGGTGCACAGTCATTAGATGACGCCTCCAAAATTTGGTAATAGGTGCGTGGGGCTGAATGAGTTAACAGTAGCTTTTGACTGTTGCGATGAGCACGGTGTAGACAATAAAAAATTGGCACTTTATCACTTGCGTGGACGTCCTAACTATAAAGGGGCGCAGTCTACATACGCGCAAACTAATCTTTCAGACGAATTACGTCAGGCAGCTTAATTCATCCATATTCATGTCTCGCCAAGGGGAGGCTAATAATTATTCTCTCCTTAATTCGACTTCCTATCCCTATTTGTCGCGTAAAAAAAAAAAGGCTGTCTGCTATGACAGGTCACGGTATACATTTAAATTGGGAAGTTGAGGCAGTAAGAGGCCCCGTGTTTTTAAAAATAATTTTTGCCTTGTTTGAAAATTTGCAGTTGGGCTGAATGTGGGAATTTGCTGGAAATTTGTGGTTAGCTGAGAGGAGACATGTTTGGTGCTTTGATTCATACCATCCTGAGCTTATCCAGTGGACATTTGTGGGCCTATGTTGAGTTGCCTTTGGCGTAGTGATTTGAGGGGCACGCTGATTTCAGCTGTGCTTGGGTGTGGGGTTGGTAAGGAACCAGTTTCATAGCCAAGAAATGAGACGGGTCATGTGCTGTTTTTTTTGGTATTTTATGCATGGCAAATGTGCAGCTGGTGGGCGGTAGTGCTTTTTAGGGAATTGAACAATTAGGGGATGACTGGGATTGACTAAGGCTAAGAGACTGGACAGTACGGAAACACCACTGTGGTCCGTGGCCTTACATGACCTTAAAGATCCATTACAAACGGCTAGGGTCAAAAGGACAGGAACCATTTATTTAGATCTCGCGGGACGCCAAATCAGACGCCAAAGGAAGTCCCGCGTGTGCGAGGAAAATGACAGCTAGATGTGCAAATAAAGAGTCCGTTGACCACATCGGAATAACGGATATTCGAGTCTATAGAGAAATCCCTTGACTGGAGCAAGTTGACAGTTGTGTGTGCGTCAACATAGGCGCCTTTTTGTATGTATGCATACATGGCGCGTTTAGGAAATTGTTTTTCTTCTCTAGCGAGCTCATTTCGTGTTCACAAGCGTACCTCAGGCGACTCATAAGGAAAGTTCCGTGGCAGTTTGACTGAATCAAACCATCTTGTAAGTATAATTCACAATTATTATGCATATTGGTAGGATCACTTTGGCTGTCGGTAGCACTGTCGAGATGATTCCAGCAGGAATCATCTCGGCAAACAGTGCTACCGACAGCCAAAGGGTTAAAGATTGTGGGAATTACCATTTTCTGAAGTCCAGCAACCGTCCAGAGAGAAAAACGCAGATGAGAGTGGAGTTGCCAAGAGAGATGGTGCAGAACCTGATCCAAGTATCTTATCGAATTTTATTTAATCATAGGCCCAGGTTTCTCCGTTTATTTTTTGAGAAATGGATTTTTATGGAGAGTCCTTGTTATTTAAAGTTTAATTTATTTAATTTAGTTTTGATACATGGGATTTTTATACAGAGTCCCTCTAATTTAAGGTTCCTTTAACATTTTGGTTACTTTTTCAAGAACGTATTTGTATTATTTTTCAATTGCCTTTTATCCTCACCCCTGTCTCCCGCTTGTCTGTTTTGCTAAATGCGATTTTTAGATCAGCGAAGTTCACGTCTTTCATCGTGGACATTTCAGTGTGTCTGTCGGACGTTTCTTTTATGTTTTGTTTTTCTTTTTCTTTTTGCCGAGTTTGCTAGTTTCTTCTTCTTCTGCTCTTTTCTTTCTTAACTTTTTAATTTCCTCTTTTGGGGCTTGCTGTTGCACAACGCAATACTTTAATTTAGCACATTCAAGACGTGCCGCATCCGGATACGCGGCTTTTCGCCGCGTGTCAGGATGCGGCTCGTCTCGAAGGAGTTAACTCTTTGGCTGTCGGTAGCACATTTTGTCGCGATGAACCCTCTCGGCGAAAACCGCTATCGACAGCCATCACTGACAACAGCTTGGAATTTAACGACGCAACTGAAAAAGGACGAAGATTCACCGCTGATGAACCCCTTCTAAAGGAGGCACACTGATATAAATGAGGCCAGCAAGAGGGATAGATTGTCATGAGCCTAGCATGAGTGGGGGATCATGAGGATCTATGCCTTTTAGGGTGTTTATTGAGGTGAGGGGGTTTACTTCTCTGACAACCTGGCTGGTGGCTTGTCCCGCTTTCCAAGCTTTTCACACCTCTGACAAAGCGGCTGGAGGTGTGTGCCTATTTTAACCCATTTGGCCCCGAGTCCCTACAGCAGGAGATGGATTGCCCATGATGATTCAAGGGTAGTGCCAGATTAGCTTGGCGCCTGAAGGCGCCAAGCTAATCTGGCACTACCCTTGAATTATCATGGTCAATCCATCTTCTGCAACTAGTACATAGTCATCTGGCAACACCTCCAACATTTGAGAAATGGGACCTTGAGGCTAAAAGGGTTAACCCTTTCACACCTAATCTAGAAGCCACCAGGTATTACAATGAAAATCTTGCTTTTTACAAAAAACGGACTTACTGTCTCGCGCTATATACAACAGATTGCGGGTAGTGCCATATTGTTTTACGTGTGTACTCGTTGACTCTATTTAAGGCTTGAATATGGCGAAAAGAAAACTCTTTTATTGGTCATCCTCTAGCAGGTTACAAAAAGGGGAAATTATGACAGATTAGCTTGTCGCTTCTCCCTGGCGCAGAGCTGTTGTGGCACTACCCCTTAGCCAGCCGGTTGCGGCACTACCCTTTAGCCAGCATGGTCGATACCCCCTCCCCTATTAAAGGCTTGAAATGCTGGAAGGAGAAGCCTTTTCGCTGGAATGACATCTGTGAGGAACTCAATCCTCACAGCGTCTCATCCGATTTTCTTTGTGATAAAACTGCCTGCTTATGCTCCTCCTAGGTGCAAGAGGCATAGATTCTCATGCGCCCCTGCTGCAACAGCAGGAAGCAGGGCCTCATGCGAATCCACGCCTTTTGTTTCCCCGATCTTGTACCGTGAGTCCATTTTTTTATCCATGGATTTCTTCTGCGGCGGAGTTGAACACGTCACGTGCTCAAATTGGAGGAAAAATAGATGGGTGACGTATCGCGGGTAAAGAAGAAATAGTATAAAAATGTTGTTGTCAAAGGCAGTCGTGTTGTTTTATGTACATCTATGTGCCTTAGGTGGAGGAGGCTTTGGGGAGTTTAGCCTGCGACTAACGAAGGCTTCGGGCGGGGAGAAAGAGAGAGAGAGAGATGTATGGGCATCCGTCAATTACTTTCTGTTTTCATTTTCAAACGCGCGCGCCGTAGGGGAGATAATGCCTCAGGGGAGTCGAATAAGGTCCCGGTTCTCGCGCCTTAAGATCAGCGCTGCGCTGGTTCTGTTGTTTCCGTATTCACGGAGAAGGAACGAGAAATGTTTGCGGTAAAGACGTATCAGTATTACTGACCATTAACCCTCTTGTGCATGCAGCCACCGGTGCTGTAAACAGTACCGGTTCCTGCATGTACAATGTACATTCTGTCGACCACTGAAGTTTCATATTCACCAAGTGAGGGAATAGTGCCATTTCTGTAAGCCGTTTATTCAAATTTATACATAAAAGACAGCAAGTGTCATGTACAGTTCATGTTGCGTTTTCAATTTCAGTTGATCATGTTTCTTAATTTATTTTCGCAGTTTTGTCTATTTCCTCCATAGACCAATAGGGGCCCACAGAATAAACATCTACAACTCATTCTGCCCGCGACCCACCACAGCAAGATATGGCCGATCCGTCCCCTGAATTGTAACGCAGTCCTCAGTTGATAACTCCAGAATGTGGGTATTTCGTACTTCGGGCTTAATGAGTTAATCTTCAGCTATACACAACGAACCAAATTTATGAATCAATTTATTAATCAAATGTGAATACGGTGTTTTTTTGTTGTTTTTTTTTTGTATTTTTTTTTTCACTAGTATCGTAACATATTTCAAGTAGCAGTTCGATTAGCCCTTCCAAGCCTGTGGCCGGGTTTGCTAAATTGGGAGGAGTCCTCATTGGACTCGAAGAGGTTTTGCTACGTTTAGTCCTTACTATAAAGGAGCGCAATCTACTGTCTTCCTTTACCACCAAAAAAGGGGCTCACCCTGCTGTCTTTGACTCGATTCTGATTCAGAAATACAGAAATAACTCATACATATAATATAATATATATATATATATATATATATGCACTGAGGAGCAAAAGAAATACGACAATTTTGGAATCGTCGGAAACACTTTAGTGTTTCCGGTGATTCCAAAAAACGTCTCATTTCTTTTACTCCTCGGTATGTATTCCTATAACTCATAAATAACTCCTATTGCATCTCGGCCGCCTCACTGTTATTCCCAACGATTTCATATTTTGGGGAGTACACCCCATCCACTGCCGGAGCAAGGCGAACGCCACCCATCTGCAAGGGACATAAACCCTCACGAGCCCCCGCAGTCGCGGGGGCTCATGAGTATTTATGTCTCTTGTAATGTTATGTCTCTTGTTGGCCCTGTGTTCTTGAAGCCTATCCTTGGTCCCAGTTGCATTGTCTTCTTCACTGACGCGAATGTTGGTCAGCGTGCTGCGGGTTTGGCAGCAAAGGAGCTATTCCGAACGATGTCATGTTCCTGGATTCTCATTCGCGGCTGGCCGCGAATGAGTCAAAGAGCCAGACGTGGTTATTTCGCTTTTCCATTGTCTTACGCCCGAATTTGTCTGGACATAATGATTGTCTTTCCTGTTTATCGTGTTACGCCAGGACTGCGTTCTGAAAGAGAGCAAGTCCATTTTTTTTTTTGTGAAAAGCGAGATTGTCATTGTATAACAATAAAAAATCTCGCTTTTCATAAAAATGGACTTGCTGCCTTTTCGCCTTGACAGGGTAGAGGGTATGTCGCTTTGTTTTCTTGTATAAAACGGACAATTTTTGAAAGTTTTCTTTTCATTGTGTTATACCGAAAACTTTCTGAGTTTGTAAGTCTAGAATGTCAGCAAATGCAATCATCCTTTTATTTTTACTTTCATTTCTTATCGCCTAGACACGTAGATCCCAAAGCATTAATTTCACCGTGATCACGTTAGTCGCCTCATGGGACGCGCTTTGTTCCAACGTAACATAAGTTACAAAACTCTTCAACACTTCCTGGAACCTGACCGTTCTCTGCACATACTTTTGATTGATCCAAGTCTCGTGGTTACTTCCTGAAATCTCAACATGCTTTGAACACAATTTTGGTTGATAATAAGCTCATGAAGTCTCCACGAACTTTGTATCAACCAAAGGTTTCTTGCAAAGCCATCTGAGATTTCAGGGAGATTCCACGAGACTTGTGTGAGGGGTGACATTGTAATGTTAACTGTCACGCACCACTGGCACTGGTCCCCGAATCCCCGAACCCCCACGCGGGGAGTGGGGGGGGGGGGGTTAACTCATTACATCCTGAGGATGCAATTATTAATTGTTGTAGATGTCACATGAGGTGTACATGACAGTTCTGGAGGCAGAGCAACCACGATAGTTTAAGGTTGGTGTCAGAATAGCTTGGCGCCTACAGGCGCCAGGCTATTCTGACAAAAGCCTTGAAATATCATGGTCTATCGTCATCCTGTCGTAGCATGTCAGGGGTTAAACGGCCTGGTTATGCAAACAGGTTGTCTGTACGCGGGTCACCCTTGGATTTTGGCGGGTTGTGCTGTGACGGGCTGACTAGCGTTGTTTCAGTTTTCCTTCAGGAAGGTCAAACACCAAGTTTCATTCGTTATCTCTCGCGTGTGCTTCTGGCACAGGACCCTCGGCCAAGCGGCCCCGACGCCGGCCTGATGGTTCTAAGCTTGCTGCCCCTCTCTGCCGTAAACAATCAAGTGCGAACACATTTTTCTTGAAGGCGTTTCATTTGTACTAAATAACATGAACGATTTTTTAACCAGCTTCCCGACTAGGCATAGGATTTCTACGTCTTTCAGAGAGTGTCCACGAGACATTTACATCCATGCAGACATAACAAACTGCTCAGGGTCAGTAACACGGCACAGCTCTCATCATTATTGTCTAAATGGTTGGCTGCAGAGTCAAACTGCTTCAGCACTTGTAACGTGTGTTACGTTGTTACAAAGCGCGTTATAAAAGTCACCTTCCGTTTCAGGATCCTGTTATTTTCTCTAGACGTGCGAGTTAAACATTTTATTTTATTTCTCCCAATTGGGGGGAAAAATGTATAAAAGGTGTTAGTTTGCCGGCGATGACAAATCTAACATACATTGTATAAGATCTTCGTGTCATTCATCATATTCCACAAACAGGTCTGCGCTGTAACGGCAAAAGTCAATAACTTTATTAATGTGAAGAGCAAGATCTTTGAAAAATTGTAATACACATGAACTTCTTGTTCTTTATTTTGTCTTCACGGCGCAGCAATATTTTTTGTATTGTTAGCTGTTCATCACAGGTCGTTGACCAGGTGTTGTTTGTGTGACTGCGTGACTAATAACAGTCATACAGACACACGACTTTTAGGGTCTGCGGAGCGGGAGTCGGACACCTCTTTTAGTTTTACGCGAATGAGTGCGCCGTGCAAATTGGTAAATGCCGAATAACGTTATATCAGTCCATCGGCGCATCTGTTAGTCTATAATTTGCGCTATTTGAACAAGGAGTTGTTACATTTTAGAACGAAAGGGAATTATTTCGGAAGGAGTTCCCTGAAACCGTGCATTGTGTGGTCTGTCTTTATAGGAAAACCATTTTTATTGATTAACTCATTCTACCCCAGACAGCAAGATAAGGATCGACCATGACAGTTCAAGGGTGATGCCAGAATAGCTTGGCGCCTATGGGCGCCAAGCTATTCTGGCATCACCCTTAAACTATCATGGTCGATCTGTGTCCTGCACTAGAGTGCAGTCTTCAGAGGACACCGGCAACATTTTTGGGATTTCGGTCTTGTGGTAGAATGAGTTAAAACAGACCGCAAAAAGCGTCTGACTCGCGATCCTGTCCGTCTTCAGAGCCAGTCACCATACTGATGACACTGTTCGGCGGAAAAGACGCGTAACTAATGCTCTTTTCCGCCGAACATTATCGTTAGTAGCAGTCAAGGGTTTAACCGTGGAAATCAGACTAAAGTACAGTCATTTCCCTTTTTAATTTTTTTGTTGTACTCTACTCTTCAGATACATTCCACATTTTTAAAAAAAATCCAAACTCATACTACTATGATAAACAAAAGATCCCTGGGATGAATAAACTCCGCTGTGGATGCGGTTTTTGGGTGAAATATTTATTTATTCCACAAATGCTACCATTTTTCCGTGTAATTTATTTTTGTTTAATGGGGTTTTATGAGGATCTCCATATTCATCTTCCACAGGCACTTGACGTTAGCAGTTTGTTACGTCTGCATGGACTTAATTCGATAAAGATCTAAAAATCGTCTGCTGAGCCACAGGCAGTAAGCTGGTTAATAATCGGTTCTGCCATTTTCGACGAGTGAATCTCCTTCAAGAAAAATGTGTTCGCACTTGCTTGTCTTCGGCAGATACGGACAGTTAGGATAGAATCCTCAGGCCGACGACGGCTGCTGCTGGCCCGCGCACGGCCGTGCGCGGGCCAGCAGCAAGCGACGCCGGCCCGAGGACCATTCTGCAAGAGGCATAGATCTTCACGAACCCCTGCAGATGTAGGGGCTCGCGAGGATCTATGCCTCTTGCTGGCAAATCGAGGAGTGGGTTGAAATCCCGAACTTCCAGTTGAGATTATATGATGTTCATCCGACATTAACCGCACTTCTGAATAGTGTGATGGTGTGTGTGTGTGTGTGTGTGTGTGTGTGTGTGTGTGTGTGTGTGTATGTGTGTGTGTCTGTGTGTGTGTCAGGATCAGTATCAGGATCAGGATTAGGATTTTATTTAACGTCTTTTCACACATTGGTGATATTAGACAAAATATAATTAAAATAACAACATCAACAACAACCAAACACAACGTGTTAATATCAAAGAATAGCAATAATTAACATCCAACCTCACACACAAATTACTTATTATAATAGTTTACCCACCGGACTATGGATTATGATATTAACTATTGGAATTGCAATATTCTTATGTAAGATGTCATACATATTTTTGGCTAATTTTTCAACTGTTATGTTATTTTGTGTCAACAGATTCGTTGTAATAGGACATTCACAGATTATATGTTTAACAGAGCTGTGGCTTAAGCACTCGCATTTGATGTCTTTTGAGAATTTTGTTTTCCAAGAATTTAGTCTTAACTTGGATATCAACGAAGATGTTTTTCTTGAACAAGGTGGAACATGAAAAGTATATTTCATATCATCTTAAAAAAAAACTGTTTAGCACAGAGTACATTTCATGTAGAGATAATTGAATATTATTACAAACTGCTGCGTTTTCTCTATTTATAGCTCCCTTTTTTTGCTTGTCTGTCACAAATTTCATTACCAATAAATTCCGCAGTGTGAGGGTATCCAAAGAAAATATATCCCTATTCCTCTGGTCATAATACAGCTTATAATAAATGCTTATTTCATATACTAAGTCTTTTCTTGTGTTACAATCCCATCTTTTTAGACTATATAGGACAGATTTAGAATCGACACAAATCAACATGTTAAATATATCATAAGGTATAAGTCGAATATAATTTAGTGCCGTGAGAATCGCAAACAGTTCAGATGTAAATATAGAAAATCCCTTACCGAGATAAAAAGATTTATTCATTTTGTGTGTGTGTGTGTGTGTGTGTGCGTGCGTGTGTGTGTGTGTGTGTGTGTGTGTGTGTGTGTGTGTGTGTGTGTGTGTGTGTGTGTGTGTGTGTGTGTGTGTGTGTGTGTGTTCCTCGAAACTTCGTGTTCCGTGTAACAGCGCTTTGATCCTGACAGGGATATGCGCTTTATAAGTATGATTTATTATTATTATTATTATTATTATTATTATTATTATTATTATTATTATTATTATTATTATTATTATAAATAATGCCGTTATTATATAGGCGCTTTTTCACAATTTTTGGGCGAATCGACTCAAAGCGCCGCGAACTGAAACCCAACACGCACACTCACGTAACAGACACGGATTTACGCCATTTAAGACAAACACAGTACAAGACAGACGAAGGGCCAGTTCAGCTACTGAAGTTACAGAGATTTTTGATCGCTTGTATTTGAAATTTGTAAAGTGGCCTGAAACCGGTACCAAAGTGTGTGTGTGGGGGGGGGGGGGGGGGGGCGGGAGGCGGGGTGGAAGAACCGGAGTACCCGGAGAAAGAACCCCCGACGGTCCGCCCGAATTAACGTTATTAATGTTTTTATTAGCAGTAGTATCGTTCGAATAATTATTATTATTATTATTATTATTATTATTATTATTATTATTATTATTATTATTATTATTATTATTATTATTAATGTTTTATTAGCAAAAGTATCGTTGAAATTATTATTATTATCATTTTTATTATTATTATTATTATTATTTAATTGTACTACTGTCACGATGATGAACGCGTGTTGCAGTGATCGTGGCGATCTCTTTGAACGGTATCTGCGAATGCTGAAAAATCCTCGCTGTCAAGAGGAACTATGCACTTTCTGTGACTTGATTTTGAGTTAGGACCTACGTGTCTTGTTTAACAGACATATTCATCTGAGTCTCCTCAGTCGCAGGGGCTCCTGAAAATGAGTCTTTTGACAGCAAGGAGTTGCCTGATTTGGTTTCACTTTTTCAGTGCCGAGAAATTTTGAACACCACCAAATTGCAAGAGGTATAGATCCTCATGAGCCCCCGCAGTTGCGGGGGCTCATGAGGATCTATACATCTTGTTGGCACCACTTCGAATACATGTTCCTGGTACAGCTAGTTTTTTTGGTGTGTGTGTTTTTTTTGGGTGACGAAATAACGAAAACGAAGACTGCGGGAACACAGTCTGCATCACCTGGCGCTGAACGAGTTAACACTTTCGAGACGTGTCGCATTCGGATTCGCGGCTTTACACCGCGAATCCGGTTGCGGCACGTCTCGAAAGAGTTAAATATATATATTTTTTTCTATTCAGTTTTCGACTTATGCATGAACGATACACTAATATAAGGAATTGTCTGATTTACGCTTGAACGTACTCGCTATCGGGGAGAACTACCTGCTTTCTTTGATCAGTCACCTGATTCTGAATTAGGAATAACTTCCATTGTTCGCATCTAGACGCCTGTGTGCATTTGCCTAACAGTCCAACCACAGACAATCAGACCGCGTGCCGAGAGCCTGTCGAGAGCGGGTAGTTGTCAATAAACGCGTCATTAACTCGGAAATCTAGGAACATTATTTATTGACGCCTTCCGCTCCCGCGCACAAAAACACCATCTATCCATAGCTCCGTCTTTTCCTGTCGGAATGCATCATTGATCTGACTGAGTGAGGAGAAAAGTGCGCCGGGTCTGCAGTTGTCACGGCGGAGTTTGATTTTTGCACGGCGGGGTTTGATTTTTGCGGCAGTGATTGTCAGGTGGCGCTGAGGATCTTAGATTTGCAATCGTATACGCGAGTACCTGAGAACTGCACTCATCACTGGACAGTTCGTGACGGCGGGGTTTGATTTCTGCTGCAGGGATTGTCAGGTGGTGACTGAGGACCCTGCCATTGCACTCGTATACGCGAGGGTACACAATTATTGGACAGTTCGTCACGGCGGGGTTTGATATCTGCTGCAGCAATTCCCAAGCGGCGATGGAGTATGTGAGTACCATAGAAGTACATTACAATTATACTCGTTTTCAATTGCCTTCTGGTCAATGATTTTTGAACTTATGTTTGCTGTTGTTGTTGTTGTTGTTGTTGTTGTTTTTGTTTGTTAGTGTGTGCTGGTCAGTGATTTTGGTACTGAGCCGTAGTGTCCAAAATCACAGTCCAGCATAACATTGTTGCTTAGTTCTTGTCTTCTTTAACTGGTTATTTTCTGACACTTTGTCTGCCCCTTTACTCCTTGACTACTTCTGACGATACGGCTGGGCGGAAAAAAAAACGCTACTGACTATACCGCCCGGCGGAAAAGACGCGTAGTTACGCGTCTTTTCTGCCGAGCGGTATAGTCAGTAGCTACCAAAGGGTGAAATTGTGTTAAAAAATTTTCTTCTTCTTCTTCTTCTTCTTTTATTTTTTTATTTTTTATTATTTTTTTTTTTTTTTAGCGTTTGAAGTCCGGGTACTTATCGCTACTTTGAAACGCGGAGCGGATGGTTGTTTTTCAGGCTGCAAACAGTTGGGGCGTGTCTCGCCGCTTCTGACGATATTGCTCGGCGGACAAAAAACGCATAACTATCCGTCTTTCCGCCGAACGGCATCGTCAGTAACAGTCAAGGGGGTTAATGATTCAAGTACGTAATAATGGTAACCGTACATGGAACAACACCCACCCCGACGCACGCGTCAGGCCAGACATGTCTGCAGGCTCTGACGCGTGAGTTTGAACCTTGCGACCAGTAGCGGCTAGATCAGTCTGGGTCCACAGACGATGGCAACGACGGAATGTACACCGAACGGATAATTTGTAGGGAACATTGAGAGGCAATTACATATCATCATGTAGCATGTCTCGATTGCGACAATTGTTTGTTGAACTTTATTTGAAATTGCTGTTTCTAGTGTCTGGTTACGCGTAATGGACGTGATGGACCAAAAATAATGGCAAACAATGCCGCCTGCTACGTCACATGTATACCGTTTATGGCCGCTTTTGATGTCTGCGCACGGCGAGCCTTAACCGGTGAAATGACAGGGCAAGACGAACGCTACCCACCTGCAAGAGACATAAACCCTCATGAGGATTTATGTCTCTTGTCAGTCCGGGTTTTTTTTATGCCCATTTTTGTTTCCTACTTGCATCTGTGTTTTTTTCCACTCGAGTGTCTATCAGTGTGTAGTGGTTTCCGACACGCAGTTCGTGATCGCTGACAGCCAAAGTCGACGTTCACAGTGATTCTCGAGATAAAAAAATAGCGTCAGCAAAAGGCGTAGATCCTCATGAGCCCCCGCAGGTGCAGGGGCTCATGAGGATCTACGCCTCTTGCAGTTGGGTGGGGTTCGCTTTCTCTCGATAGCGGGAATGGATAATCTTTCAATCTGATGACTGAAGCGAAAGGGAAAAGGGCACGAGAAGTTTTACGTTGCACGATGATATGTTGCGAAGTTATACGGCCGCAAAACTGAGATGCTGATCTTTCACACCAGGCACCAAGCCTAAGCCATCATACTCAGGCTGCCTCCCGTGCCTGAAATCAACCCTTTTGCTTCCAATGACCACAATTGTTTTTGTGTCTGAAACCACTTGCACGCCGACCCGTCATTCGCGTAAAGCACACACATGCAATGGGACCCCCCAAAAAACAACAACAACAACAAAAACAGGACTAACATTACAAGAGACATAAATCCTCATGAGCCCCCGCGACCGCGGGGGCTCATGAGGGTTTATGTCTCTTGCAGCTGGGTGGCGTTCAGTGAACGGGTTAGCCTTCCTCTCTTGATGACTGAAGCAGAAAGGGCAGGCGATGTTTGGGGTACAATCCGATATTTTTCGATGTTAAGCCTATAATATATTGATGTTATGAAGCCACACTCTTGTCTCGTGCGAGGTTTTGGCCACACGCTAATAGCTTCACCGGCGAGCAGAACGTCGCCGGGCCGAGGTCGGCCGCAGTTGGCTCGCGCACAGCCGTGCGCGGGCCACCTGCGGCCGGTGTCGGCCTGACGTTATTTTGCTGGCTGGGGCTCTGATCTCCGGAGCTTTTCCATAATGTTTGACGACCGACAAGCACGCACAGCGTAACATCAGATCACCTCTGTCGGCAAACACCCCGTACCTCGCAGGAAATAATATAATCAACAAAGAAAACAACACCCTAGCTTCCGAACAAACAGGATTAAAAAAAAAACCTTTTCTTTGTAGCATTTATTTCTGGGGTCCGGATTTGACAATGATCTGCAAATGACAAAGGGCAGTGGCGTAACAAGCTAGATCCAGAGGTGGTATGGCACACCCTCACAGAAAATCAATCGAGGAGGAGGGAGAGAAGGGGCAATTAACTCATTCAGCCCCGACACACCACAGCAAGACACGGATCGAGCATGATAGTTCAAGGGTGGTGCCAGAATAGCTTGGCGCCCATAGGCGCCAAGCTATTTTGGCGCCACCTTTGAACTGTCATGCTCGATCTGTCTCTAGAAATGTAATAAGTCCTTCAGAGGGCAACTTCAAAATTGGGGGATTTCGGTCCTGGTATTCCACACATTCGAGTTAAAGGCCCGCTACTGCCGTAGCTGTTCAAAGATACAGTTCTTTAACAGGCGGTTACGAAACGCTACATTTAGACACAGGAGAATCCAGTTCAGCACACGTCGTCTTTATATCAAGCAAACTGACAATGACTTCACTCCGTTCTAGAAATACATTGTACAGTGCTTTCAGTACGAGAAACAGCTAAACATAGATTGACACGCTAACGGCAGCGCGGGAAAAATAAGTGTGATTACGCGTGTGCTTTTGATGCGTGTCCAAACTGCTGTTAAAGTTCATTAGGTGTATCGGCAAGGCATAACGAACACAAATGGTGCTGAAACGTGTCTTCAGATTAATGCGTAATGGTACTTTAAGTTAAGTTGTGCCCCCCCCCCCCTCCTTCCCTCTCCCGCACCCTCCGCTTACCTCTTCCGCACCCTCCGCTTACCTCTTCTGCCCCCCTCTCCCCTCCCCCCCCCCCTTCTCATTCAACACAAGAGTAAATACATTTAGAAACTGTTAAGGATACGAAAGACACGACCCAGGACTAAAGCTCTTGATCTAAGAATCTTCAATCTTGAATTCGCGATTGGGTCAACAGACTTAAGCTTCCCTCCCCTTGAGAGAAACAAGGGAGATTAATTAGCTGACCACGGTCCGGCCATGTGGACGTAACGAAGGCTTCGATCGCTTCCGTCTGCAGGCTAAGGAACAACCACTCATTTATTTTCCTAACGTCTAAGGCCCCCCTCCCTCCCCCCCCCCCCCAAGAAAAGAGAGAGAGAGAGAGAGAGAGAGAGAGAGAGAGAGAGAGAGAGAGAGAGAGAGAGAGAGAGACAATGACAATGACAATGACAATGATTCTTTATTTTACAACGGTGAAAGTTTTGGTGAAACCATTTTTCGAACTTGCCGTTGCTAATCTACTTTACATATAATGCACAAATCACAAAAATACTATCATTAAATTGGGAAAAACTAAATATATAACTAATAAAAATTGAAATATGAAGTTTTTAAAAAAAAAGAAATCATTGAAAAAGTGAAAATAAACATAACAAATCTCACACATACACACAATTATAAAGGTATAAATCTTCATACATACATTCATAAACACAAGCACAAGCACAAAACACACACATACACACACACACACACACACACACACACACACACACACACACACACACACACACACACACACACACAATACATGCAGCATTAGCATCTTGTATTAACTGAAGATATAACTGAATTGAAGAGTTAGAAAGGGGAAAATCGTAAACTGCAAGTGCAGGTTGCTGTGAAAATCTTACGATGCTGAGGTGAGGTACTTGAAGAGAGCGGTTTTAAAAGACGAAAGCGTTGTTGATGTTGTAACATGTTTGGGCAATGTGTTCCACATGCTAGCACCTGAGAACGCTAAACTTGTCTTATAGAGATCGATTCTAGGTCGTGGCACAGTAATGGACTGCCTTGATCTGGAGTATGTTGATGCCGGGAGGAAAAACATTTTTTTTATATACTCGGGGAGTCTGTTATTCAATACTTTGAACATCGTTATTCCCTTATTGTATAATAAATGTTTTTTCAAGGGGAGAATTTCTAAGGTTTTCAGTTTATTATCCGTTGTTGAGTTAGGGTCTGAAAGGATAAGCTTCGCGGCTCTACGATGAAGAGAGTTCAGTCTCTTTAACTGGACCTCGCTTGCGCCATCCCACACCGTAGAAGCATAATCTATATGTGACCTGATGTGGGCGTTGAAGAACAGTTTTCGTGTTTCTACATTAGCTATATGTTTTAACTTGGATAAAATAAACAGTTTCTTTGATATTGTTTTACATATATTACTAAGATGGCATTGCCATTTAAACTGGTTATCTACAGTAACGCCGAGAAGACGATGTTCCGTTACCTGGCTGATAGATTTGCCTTGAAGGGACAAGCTGAGTGAGAGAGTGCCGAGCTGGTGCTTTTGGCGGGTACTTACAACCATACATTCAGTCTTTGCAGGGTTTAAGATCATGGAATTGTTACTGCACCAGCTGTTAATGTCCTGTAATGTGTTTTGTAGGCGCGTGTCAATTACTGACAAATCCTTATCGGGAGTGTGTATCGCAGCATCATCAGCGAACATATCGCATGCAACACTATCATCACTAATTGTGAGTGGAAGGTCGTTAATGAACAAACAGAATAAAAGAGGGCCTAAAATAGAGCCCTGGGGCACGCCATGCTTTACTTTGCAGTGACTAGAATATGTACCATTAAGGAGAACTTTTTGTCTTCTGTTTTCTAGGTAGGATTTGAAAAACCCGGCTGCGCTTTTAGTATATAAGGATATTTTCTTTATAAGTATGTCATGGTTCACCATGTCAAAGGCTTTCCGGAAGTCTAAGAAAACTACACCTGCTAGTTTGGAATCATTAATAGATGATAACCAGGTATCTGCCATCCTTATCAAGGCAGTGTGACAGGAATGGTTTGGTCTGAAGCCTGACTGCAGTGAATGGATGAGATTTTGGTTTTCTAAGTATTCAGATAGATGCTTATGGATGTGCCGCTCTAAAGGCTTCGACAAAACAGGTAATAGTGATATGGGGCGAAAGTTGTTGATTTCACTCAGATCTTTTGATTTTGGTAGGGGGATCACTTTCGCGTCTTTAAATGCGTCCGGAAAAGAGTTTTGGTTTATACAGAGATTGTAAATATATGTAATACTTTCGACGATGTATGGAAGAGATATCTTGAGAATTTTTGAGCTGATCTCATCAGGCCCGGATGACTTTTTATTTTCCATCGAGGAAATTAATTTACCCACTTCGTGGACTGCTATAGGCGGTATCGTGAATGGTTCTTTGTCCGTATTTTCCCGGTTACAGTGGTGTACTAGCGCGTTTGGACAAACATACTCACATGAGTTAGTTCCTGGTGGGATTAACGATTCGGCTATAGAGGTAAAGTGGTCATTAAACCTATTTGCAGTGAGGTGGGGTGATAAAGGCGCACTATTTTTATTTGTACCTCTAGTTACTAAATTAATGGCACGCCATACAGTAGACGAGTCTTTGCTTTGCTTAACTACTTTATCGAAAAGAGATCTCTTTGCATTTAAAACCATATATTTAACACGATTACGCTGTGTTTTGTATTCAGTAAACCGCTTCTCGCTTCTCAGCTGGTCTATAATTTCCATTGCCTCGATTAGATCCGCAGTCAGCCATGGTGGAACGGTAGCGTATTTCACTCTTTTGTGTCTCAGAGGCGCGTGTTTGTTCAGCACACCAAGAAAAATCCGGTACCAGGTATCTAATGCTTTATTTGGGTCACTATCGTTATACACGTCGATGAATCGTGCTGTGGCTAAATCAGCCAAGAAAACACTTCCATTAAAGTTTTTAAACGATCTGTAAGTTATGCAAGTGTGGACTTGCTTTTTTAGCTTTGGAAGTTTTGACAGCCATGTGCAGCTAACCGGATAGTGGTCACTTACACTAAGACTATTTACTTGAGTGTTGCTAACTGCTTGAGGTTTGTTGGTATAAATATGGTCTATAATAGTGGCTGATGATGGCGTAATTCTGGTGGGTGATGTTACCAATTGGTGAAGACCGACAAGGGTAGTAGTACATTCCCATGATGGATGGGGTTTAAGAAAGTCAATATTAAAATCTCCAAGAAGGAGAACATCTTTGTTGTGAATGTCTGTTTTATCAATCATGTGTAAAAAGCTATCGTACCACTGAAAGGTGGCTGCGGGGTTTCGATACAGAAACCCAACAAGTAAGGGCGGGGATTTAGAGTTTTTGATTTCTACCCAAATACATTCTACATCACCAGTTTCTAGGTCTTGTCGCCTGCGGGTTATGTGTAAAATGGATTGATGGATATATACCGCTACACCTGTCTCACCCTGTACTGACGGGTCTCTCCTGATAATAGAATAATTCGGGATGGCGATGGCTTCATCACTGATGTGGGCGGCCAAACGAGTCTCAGTTAAACCGAATAGATGGAAATAGTTGGGGGTATTAACATAAACACAGACATCCTGAACTTTGTTTGCCAGGAGGTAGATATTTAGGTGACCGATACGAAATTGTTGGCCTTTTTTCGAGGGTCTGTTCATAGTTGTATAAATCATGTTCAGATAATAATGTAAAAAACCAGGAAACAAAACTAGGGTACAGGATACAAATAGTAGAAGGTTACGCAGTTAAACCAGGAAAGAAATTACATGTACAGGTAAAATATCAGATGAAACAAATAAAGACTAATAAGATAAAGAACCAGGGGACAAAACTAAGGTACAGGATACAAATAGAAGGTTACGCAGTTAAACCAGGAAAGAGATTACATGTACAAGTAAAATATCAGAGAAAACAAATAAAGACTTATTCGACTTTAGTCTCAGTACGTCAGCTGAACGGCGGTTCACGCCAGAAACCGTGTATTACAGCACACGCAAAGAACACAAAAACAAAAGCTTGCAGTAAAAAATAAGAAACGACAAGTGTACGATCTCAGAAAAAAAACCCGCTATAAAGAAAGCGTTTATGTCAGAATTTGTGTGTATCGAAGTCCTTATGTTATAACAACACACTCGCTTTTCATTGAAAATGTAGGACAGGCAATAATCTCAGTCACCTGAGAACTTAAGTAAGGTTACAGTCAAAAGAATTCACGCAATGATCGTGCACGGTGAGTCGGGTGTTCCGACTGTCCGACAAAGCGGATTCCGGTCATTAATAACAAATTACACGGATAGTTTACAGTTTGTTCACTGTACTAGAAACACTGTTTCACAGAGCAGTATCGCACTAATGATCAGATGTGGTCATCGTTCATGTGTCTCTGTCATCAGATGTGGTCATCGAAAAATCGGTTAATCCATAGTAACTGTGACAACCATCAGCAGCTAACCTGAGTAAGTCGTCGCCGAGTTTATGCCAATTTAACAAGCGAAGTTGATGACACCTTCACGCAAACTCATACCATCACACACACACACACACACACACACACACACACACACACACACACACACACACACACACACACACACACGCGCGCGCGACCCACTGGTTTGTACACACATACCCTTTTTACTTCCAGCGCCAAGTCGGTAGGAGCGACTGATTGACCCTGAAAGCAGAAAGGCAATTTCCGGCCAGTTGTGCGCCCTGCAGGGCGAAAACTGATCAGACAAAACCTTAGAGCAGTAAACGTCACTCATCGCTCCCCGTGTGTACACAGTGCAGAGATGTGATTCTAAAGCCTGTGCAGCTTGGCCCTGGAAGTAAAAGAGGTAGCGGGATGTCCTTCAGACAAACGGCCTAAGAAACTGCGCCAGCAACTGGAGCAGGTGTTGGGGATCCAGGGAGAGAGAGAGAGAGAGAGAGAGAGAGAGAGAGAGAGAGAGAGAGAGAGAGAGAGAGAGAGAGAGAGAGAGAAAACCAGAAACAAAAACAAACAAGGTACTCGTGTGATATTTAACACATTCGAGACGTGCTGCATTCGGATACGCGGCTTTACGCCGCGTATCCGAATACAGCGCGTCTCGAATGAGTTATTAGCCTTTAGGCCTTTCCTTCTGCAGGAGGCAAGTGACATTGCATGCTTATCCCGCCAAGCTTGCTTGCATTTATTATTCGCGTGTGTGTTTCCAGTAAGCAAAAGGTTCTCCTGCAATTGGTCTTTGGGCCGATGTCAGCCCAGTCGAGGACCTTTCGTTAGCTGCACGAGTAACATCCTTTCTCCAAGAGAGCCAGGTAATACGACTTACTGTGTAGTGACCTATGCCAGACTATACTTCTACTTCCCTCTTTGATCGGGCTCACCCTGATTGGCGGAGTAGGGGTCAACGTCGTTATATTCGGGCGAAATCTACACAGTATATATCTACCAAACGAAAACTCACCCAGCGTGAATCCACCCAGGATTTACTCAGTGCAAATCTGTGCTGCCGCGATTCCACTCATATTTGGACGAAAGCCTACTCAGTGTGAGTCTACACAGCATAAATCCACCCAGCATGAATCTACGAAGGCTTCAACCTACCCAGGTAAAAGATTTTGGCTTTGATTTACATGTGTGTCCTTTTTAAGTATTAGACGTACCAACGGCAAGTTTGAAAACTGGTCATGTAACCGTCTACCGTTGTAAAATAAAAGTTCATTGTTATTCATTGACTTTGTCATTGTCATTGTCATTGGTGAAACAGCTAGAGGCTGCACAAATCTTCATTTAGTAGATTCATGTCTAAGTGGTTTCGCGCTGGGTGGATTTTCGCTTGGCAGATTTAGTTTTAGTAGATTTTCGCCTTAGTATAGCGAAGTTGACCTCTTCAGCGCCTTTGGGCAATCAGGGTACCCCTTGTTGACGTGGTCTTTTAGGGATACTTCCTTTACTAGGAGAGCTGGGGAATGAAGCTGTCACCGACTGTGGTCCCCCGGACAATGAGAACCACACTGGCCAAAGCGACGATCCGTGCTTCGGCCAACCCTCGGCTCTTATGCAAAGTCTGGCACAAAGCACTGATGCTTTCTCCACGGCGAGACAACCTCTGCAGCCAAAACTCTACCCATCTGCAAGAGGCATAGATCCTCATGAGCTCCACTCCCCCCCCCCACCCCACCCCCGAATCGCGGGCGGCTCATGAAGATCTATGCCTCTTGCTGGCACCATTTTGAACCCGTTCCACGAGTGCTTCCTTTTTAACTCATTCAGTCCTGACGCACTACAGCAGGAGATCGGTCGACCATGTTAATTCAAGGCCAGTGCCTGATTAGCTTGGCGCCTATCGGCGCCAAGCTAATCTGGCACTGCCTTTGAATTATCATGGCCTTCAAAATTTGGGAACGTAGGTGCGCCGTGCTGAATGAGTAAAATCATTATTTATACATGGGAGTTCCTCAAGCGTAGGTCATCGTTGCAGTGCATTGAATGTGAGGGTTCAGCCTTGTACCACCACAAACAAAGAAAGACCACGCTTAGAAAGGACACGGTAATACAGTTATTATACATTTTCTGGTGGAATTTTATTTTATTGTTTTTTGAAAATAGTGAGAAATATGTAATCTACTTATTTCGAAAAAGGGATTTAACTCATTCGAGATGAAAGGCATCCGGACACGCATTTTCTGGTGGAATTTTATTTTATTGTTTTTTGAAAATAGTGAGAAATATGTAATCTACTTATTTTGAAAAGGGGATTTAAGTCATTCGAGACGAAAGGCATCCGGATACGCTGCTGAAGCTGCTTATCCGGATGTCGTTCGTCTCGAAGGAGTTAACCCGAACTATACTAAACTGTGTTGCGCTTGCCCTTTCTAAACGTGTTTCTTTCTTTGTTGTGAATTTCTTTGCATGTGTACACGCTTGGCAGTCACGAATTTGGGTCTGGATTTCACCATTTCATCCCCAAGTAGAAAAACGCACCTCACCATATTCTGTTGAACTCTTGCAGTAAGATGATAGAAATGCGCGCTAGTCTGGGAGTTTGCACCTTAAGTCTTGAGCTGTAAGGTCCAAAATCAGAGACTAGCATATCATTATTGGTAATCAGCGTTTTCTGGAACACAGTTCCTCCGTCCCATAGTCTCATCCCGCTCAAGAATGAATGCCTTGCAGGTTCAATTTGTTTTTAACATTTTGGCTGTCGGTAGCTGTTTTTTTTCTTTTTCTGGTCTCGATGATTCCTGCAGGAATCATCGCGACCAAACCCCGCTACCGACAGCCAGAGGGTTAAAACCTCACTGTGGCTGCCACCGGTATTACAAGCAGCACAGGTGGCTGCATGCACAAAGGGGTTATTGTCTGAATTGTGTTTGATGTCCTAGTTTTGCCTGGTTAACACTTTCGAGACGTGTCGCATCCGGATTCGCGGCCTTAGGCCGCGAATCCGGAAGTGACACGTCTCGAAAGAGTTTTTTTTTTTTTTTAAACCTATACAGGACAGTGCATTAGCTCTGGTGTCCTGCCTGTGAACGCAGATTTAGTTTTTGCGATCATAGTAAATTCAACGTCAAAGGAACATGGATTGAGAGCAAGAGGCATAGATCCTCATGGCCCCCCCCCCCCCCCCCCCCCCCCCGCAGCTGATGGATGGTGCTCAGGTCTTTTCGGCAATGAAATGGTTATGGGGGATTTGGAGGTCAATTTCCAGTGTAAACCTAATACCTCATCGTCTGTTTGACCCCCACCCGGGTCTGCCCTGGGGGACTTGGGTGGGGTTAGGTACTTTTTAGTTCTCAGGGTCACCCTGGTCAGCCCCACAGGGTGAGTTTTTCTCTCTATTCTGGGGCATGTGTTTCTGTCTACCCTTGGTCCATTCACCTGTATTTGCCTTTTTAAAACTCTCCCTACTGTCTGCACTGCCTGTCGCTCTTGATATTGGATGTGTGTTGCTAAATGGTCTTAGCTTTATTTAGGCCTCATGTCTTAGGTTTATTTAATGTATTTGACCGGCTGGTGACATACATTCAATGTTCTGTTTAGTTTTTTTTTTCACAAGCAGTGCAGGCACGTCCTGAGAAAGCCTTGTTGCTGTCGGGACGTTAAGCAATGTACAATCAATCAATCATCGTCTGTTTGGGGAGCCAGCTTTACGCCGGCGTTTGACTCGTTTGGAATGGGACTCTGCGGCCACAGTAAATAGGGAGTGGGGGTGGGAATCGGGGGGAGGGGTGGGGGAGGGGTTGAGAGAGAGAGAGAGAGAGAGAGAGAGAGAGAGAGAGAGAGAGAGAGAGAGAGAGAGAGAGAGAGAGAGAGAGAGAATGTGCGTGTCAGAGAGAGAGAGAGAGAGAGAGAGAGAGAGAGAGAGAGAGAGAGAGAGAGAGAGAGAGAGAGAGAGAGAGAGAGAGAGAGAATGCTCATTTTTTTAATTTTAAATTTTTTCGAACTTGCCTTTGCTAATTTAATTTACATACATATATAGCACCGGTCACGAAATATTGTCTTTAACCCGTAAGATGCACAACAGCAGGAGATGGGTCGACCATGATAAGTCAAGGGTCGGCGCCAAGCTAATATGGCACTGCCCTTGAATCATCATGGTCAACCCATCTCCTGCAACAGGTGCAAAGTAGTCGTTAGATGACGCCTCCCAAATTTGGGAAATAAGTGCGTCGGGATGAATCAGTTAATAAAATAATACAAAATAGAGAGAGGAAATAAAATGATTCAACTTTTCAAGGCTAGCCTCTCTTGGTCTATTTACTGTCAGTGGACGCAAGAAATTTCTAGAAATAGACCAGGAGAGACTAGCCTTGAAAATTCAATACGGAGTCTGCGGGGGTTCCGTGAGGTTCATTGCATCTTGCAGTTGGGTGGTGTTCACATTTTCCCGGCATTAATAATAATAATAATAATAATAATAATAATAATAATAATAATAATAATAATAATAATAATAATAATAATAATAATAATACCGTTATTATATAGGAGCTTTTTCACAATTTTTGGGCGAATCGACTCAAAGCGCCGCGAACTGAAACCCAACACGCACACTCACGTAACAGACACGGATTTACGCCATTTAAGACAAACACAGTACAAGACAGACGAAGGGCCAGTTCAGCTACTGAAGTTACAGAGATTTTTGATCGCTTGTATTTGAAATTTGTAAAGTGGCCTGAAACCGGTACCAAAGTGTGGGGGGTGGGGGCGGGGTGGGGGTGGGGTGGAAGAACCGGAGTACCCGGAGAAAGAACTCCAGACGGTCCGCCCGAATTAACGGTGACACTAACAAGAGGAGAAAAGTCCGACGCCGGAACCCGGTATCGAACCTCACACCTTTGGCATTGGTGGCAGGCGCCTTAACCACTGCGCCAGGGACCGCCCCATTGAAGGGGCTAAAACTGTCCTTGACAAGAATAGAACGATAAGAAATATAGCAAACAGGACGATATTAAATTCGAAATGTTTGGAAAATCAAAGATTACACGTTCCTCAGAGTTGGTTTATGAGCGTAAGATTTTATGCACTGTGTATGCAGCATTTCACGTAGTGATCCTGGACTAAAACTTCTTCCAGAACTTGGTCTTATGTATAAGGAAGCGGCATACATTTTCATGAGTCCCCGGTACTGCAGGAGCTCATGAACATCTATGCCCCTTGCAGCTGGAAGCTGCTGGCTGATTGACCTTTTTGCACTGAGAAATGGATACTGCCGAGCCAAAGAAATGCAACATCATCCACATCATCTACAGAGGAGGTTGCATTTCTTTGGCTCGTCAAGTGTATTCCCACACATGGAAACTAGCCATACCAACATTTACTTGTGACAGCAGTATACTGGACACCGACCGAGATATATTTTTTTTTTATCCTGTCAACAGTACCTCAGTGTGGCTGTATGCACAAGTGGTGGTGGGGGTGGGGGGGGGGGGGGTTGGTAGTTAAAATTCGTCCCGTCCACACATCCATCTAAAACTTCTCTATTAAAAGTTCGAGAAATCACGAGACCGCCTCGGCAGGATCAAGACTGGGCAAGAGAGAGACACTCGGCCGCGCAAACTTCGGGCCAGCTAAGCCGCGATGTCAACATGGCGACAGGAAGTTGAACGGTTTTGGGCAGGCTTTTGCGACAATTCCGCCATGATGGATTGCCCCTGTCTCGTGCCTTCTCTAAGCCTGCGCTCTGAGGCCGGGAGATAAGCGAAACGGCTGACGTCGCGAGGCGAGGTTTTCCCGGCCAAGACGTTTGAGCGCTCAATCAGCCCTGCGTGTGTTCACCTGTACCTTGTTTTTTTCTGCACTAGATTTAGACGCGGGATTTTATCTCGAGTTTTTTGATGGCCGCGTCCGTCCGCAAGTTCGTCCTATATTTTGCACTGACTGAATTTTCTTGCGAGAAATACCTCAGTGCGCTGTGGTCATCGGGCCGACGCCAGCCGCCTTTGGGCCCTGCGGGCCCAACGGCGGCAGGCGTCGGCCCGATGAACACAGTGCACTGGGACGGCCCGTTTGAGGCGTAAATCTATATCTCTGTCTCTGTCTCTCTCTTTTCATCAAATTTATAGACAGGTGCAAAACAAGATGTGGTCTCTACGTTAACACCGCTATCGTTAAAAATTAGTTTCATTCATTAATCGATTCTATCTGTCTCTCTCTGTCTGTCTGTCTCAGAGAGAGAGAGAGAGAGAGAGAGAGAGAGAGAGAGAGAGAGAGAGAGAGAGAGAGAGAGAGAGAGAGAGAGAGAGAGAGAGAGAGAGAGAGATGATGAAACGTTTTATTGACAGGATAAAGTTTTAGGCGAAACGCCTCTCTTACAAACTGTCCTGTTAGAAAAGAAATATTAACAGCAAAGAGTAAGAAACACAATAACACAATAAATCGAAACATGAAGAAATAAACTGGAAAAAAGCAATGCAAATAATGCGCACACATATCAATAATAGTGAATAATAATTTTATATATATATATATATATATATATATATATATATATATATATATATATATATATATATATATATATATATATATATATATATGTATATATATATACACACACACACACACACACACACACACACATATATAAGTAGTCCGTTCAGGTAGTAAGTTACTGTAACAAGATGTTATATAAACGAGTTTTGAAGGTTCTAGAATTAGAAATAGATTTAATTTGGGGTGGTAGTTTGTTCCAGGCTTTGGCACCTGAGAACGAAAGGCTGGTTTTATATATATCGAGCCTGGCCCTTGGTAGCTGTAACAAACTGTTCCTCGTGTTTTGTCTTTGACTATCCAAAAATAACATACGAAGGTAAGATGGGGTTTTATGGTGAAGAATTTTATGCATAAGTATGCATCGATTAAATGTGAACTGTTTGTTTAGGTTTAGCAGTCGGATGGTTCTAAACTTTTCGTCGGTGGGAGAGGGACCAGGCACAGTTAACTTTACCCCTCGACGGTACAATGAGTTAAGTTTCTTTAAATGTACGTCACTGCATCCATCCCAGATAGTGGAGCAGTAATCACAGTGTGTCTTAATATGGGCATGGAGAAAGAGTCTTCTAGTCTCAGTGTTAGCTATTTGACTTAGTTTTGACAGCAGGAATAGATTTTTAGATATTGTTTTGCAGGTGTTTTCGATATGTGGTTCCCAGCTGAGCTGGTTATCTACTGTGACTCCAAGCAAACGGTGTTTTTTAACTTGATCAAGGGGCTCAGAGTTCAGGTATAATGTTAAGGGCAGGAGACCACGTTGATGTTTTTGGCGTGAAGTAATTAACATACTCTTTGTCTTTTGGACACTAATTATCATATGATTATGTTGGCACCAGCTTGAAACCTCATCAAGACTTTGCTGGAGAACTTCGTTTATTTTTGGCAATTCGCTGTTTGATGTATGTATGGTAGTGTCATCAGCAAATAAGTCACACGTTGCATCGGGATGTGAGATAGAGAATGGTAAATCATTGATAAATATGTTGAATAACAATGGGCCCAAAATTGACCCCTGAGGAACACCACACGTTACTAAACCTTCACTCGAGTAATTACCATGAAGCAAAACTTTCTGTCTTCTGTCACTTAGATAGGATGATATGAGATGTACGGTATTGGAATCGATGTGATACATCGGTAGTTTTTTTAATAAGATAGAGTGGTTGACTAAATCAAAAGCTTTTTTAAGGTCAAGAAAAACTGCACCTGATAACTGAGAATTATTAATGGCTGTAAGCCATTTATCAATGATATGTATAAGGGCAGTTTGGCAAGAGTGTTGCGGGCGAAACCCAGACTGCATTTTACTGAGTAGACAGTTCTGTTCTAGAAAATTTTGCAGATGTGTATGGATATGTTTTTCAATAGGTTTTGAGATAACTGGTAGAATGGAGATAGGTCTATAATCATTCAATGAGTTTAAGTTTTTGCTTTTGGGAAGGGGAATGACCTTAGCTGTTTTTAACTCATCAGGGAAAATATTTCTTTGAATAGAAAGATTGTAAATGAACGTTAGAGACTCAACTATGTAGGGCAGGGCTATTTTAAGAATTTCGCAACTGATGCCATCTGAACCACATGACCTCTTTTTTATATTAGATATATATTTACCCACGTCAAAAACAGTCATTGGGGGGAGTGAGAAAACACAACCAGCAGTATTGTTACTGTGAAATCGTAGTTGCTCAGAACATTGGTATTTCGCAGGATCATTTGTATTAGTGCGTGCTAAAGTCTCAGCTATGCTATGAAAGTGGGTATTGAAGGTATCTGCAGTGAGCTCAGGTGCAATGTTCATGTCTCTGTGATTGTGACCTTTAGTAAAGGTGTTGATAACTTGCCAAACAGAGCGCAGGTCCTTGCCGTCTGCAATGATCTGTTCAGCATGTTGTCTTTGAGCTTTTCGGACCAAAGATTTGACAAAATTTCTTTGCTTCTTATAATCAACAAATTTCTTTTCTTTCTTAAGTGTATCTCTGAGTTGCATGGCTGCTTTTATTTCTCCAGTTAGCCATTCAGGAATTGTGGGATGTTTGACACGTTTTGTTCGCACTGGGGCATGTTTATCTAGAACACCGAGGAACAGTTCATACCAGCGGGTGAGGGCTTCATTTGGGTCATTGTAATTTAACACATCATTAAATGGGGTATTGGATAAGTCATAGAGAAAGGCATTCTGGTTAAATTTTTTGAAAGACCTGTAAATAATAGTAGTATGCCCTGTGCAAGATTTCTTAGCTAATTTGGCAGACAGTGAGAAAGATACTGGGAAGTGATCACTGATAGAAAAATTGAGAACATGGACATTATTAACAGCATTTACATTTGTAGTATAGATATGGTCTATCATTGTCGCAGAAGATGAAGTAACTCGTGTGGGCGACTGAATAACTTGTGTTAAACCAAGAAAAGAGATCATTGAATTCCATGAAGAGTAACAGTCTTTTAACAAATCAACATTAAAATCACCTAGGATATGTATATCACCCCTGCATTTCTGTACTGTGTCAATCATTGATTCAAAGTCATCAAGCCATGCCACTGTGGCCGCTGGATTTCTATAAATAAACCCTACAAGAACGGGTGATGACTTCGATGTTTTTATTTCCAACCACATGCATTCAATTTGCTTTGATTCTAGGTCAAGTCTTCTAGTCACATATTGAATTATAGAGTCATGTATGTATATTACTATGCCAGTTTGGCCTAGAACAGTGGCATCACGACGTAGAATAGCAAAATTAGGTATGGAGATTGCCTGATCACTGATATTGTCTGTCAGGCGGGATTCAGTGAAGCCAAAGATATGAAATTGTGATGGCTGATTTAAGAGAATAGTGATGTCAGGTATTTTGCGGCAGAGATGATACACATTAAGGTGGCCAATGTTCAAGAGACGATCTGGGTTGTTGGTATTTGGTGACATCTGTCTTTCTGACTACAGGATAATGGGAGAAAAAAGAAACTGGTTGCACTTGTGAAATAACAAGAGAATGAGAAAGTAAAGTTAAATAACCGAAGCTAAATACCCGATAACAGGTTTAACACGAACGATCTAATGTATGCAATAAGTAATGACACGCAATAAGATTTCCAAACACGATACGTGTCACAAATGAGAGTTCAATGTTCCTATAACTCAATGCTGCCTTACAAGATACCCTAAAATTATTATTATTTAAATCGCAGAAGCGTCTAGCAATTTCTTATGTCCGGACAAATCCCAAGAAAAGCACAAGCAGATACAAATATGCTTGTGATGAAAGTGTCAACACTCGCACGATATGTCAAGATGATGCCATCGCAGCACACATTTAAGATATTAAATAGATAATAGTAATCAAAATACAGTAAGACATGCTATCCATGAATTACTATTTTCATCTAGTAATATATCGGCATATAATACTGAAGGAATCATAAGACACTCAGTCTATGCCCGTCACATTTCTATTGTATTGAGTATGAGTGCCTCGCATAGCCTGACATATTAGATAAGTCGACAGGCAGACAATGAAACATTCTAGTGATTATGATGTAGTGAATATCTCCAAAGAATTAAAATAGAGAGTCATAGTCTATTCTATGCTCACCGCCTTCCTCGTATAATGTGTACGAGTGCACGTCAAGACAATACAGTAACGGGGAAAAAAAAGCGATGGGCATAAAATAAAGTATGCTACTGACATGCTGAGAGGATCCTGCCGAGAATATCATTTCAAACGCAGACAGAGGTCATATTCAGTTTATATGCTTAACACCTTCGACAAGTGAAAAGTCTCAGATATGCATCATTAGTAAAGTGGCAACATATGCTAGTAAAGCAATATTTCATTTTCTCTCTCAGACGCAGCTCACAATCAACGGTCGATGAAGATCTTGAATCAGCATCACATCGGAATATATTGTTAGAACTACAGGGTCATACTCTATTCTATGCCCTGCGCCTTCCAACATGTATTGGACGGTGAGTGTCTAGACATGTAGATTTCCAGTTGGGCTAAAGCGTGGGGCATAAAATGGAGTAAGCCAGTGACAACACTGAGAGAGAGAGAGAGAGAGAGAGAGAGAGAGAGAGAGAGAGAGAGAGAGAGAGAGAGAGAGAGAGAGAGAGAGAGAGAGAGAAGGAATGGAATGGAATGGAATGGAGTGGAATGGAATGAATGAATGAATGGATGAATGAATCTTTATTTCTCAAGGATGGAAACAATACGTGCATAGGCCTCTTTTCGTGTTTGTCCTTGCTAGCACAAACAAGCGACTACACCCACAGGTCACATTCAGATATAAGTTCACAAGTCGCTGAAGGTTACAGTCGCGCACGCACGCACGCACGCACCCACGCGCGCGCGCGCACACACACACACACACACACACACACACACACACACACACACACACACACACACACACACACACACACACACACGCACACACACACATAAATTGACAGGGTCTTGGGGGGGGGGGGGGTGCGATGTAAAGTGAGTATTTATAGACAGCGACTGCGCGCTTATGATACAGCTACTCTTTGTGTAGGAATGTAGTGAACAGGCAAAACACTTTAGTAAAGAGAGATATATAAAAACTAACAAGTGCAAAACGGATGTCCACAACAATGCGTTAAAAAAGGAAATCATTGACCTGGCTCTTTTGGACACATTATCTACGTTTCTTTCAAATGTATTTAAAAGCTCTCGTCCTAAACAATGGAAGATGTCTCGTTTGCTATATATGTGGAGGAAGTGAGTTCCATAAATAGGCACCCGCGTACGAAAGGCTGGATTTAACTCATTCTACCCCAGACAACCACAGGAAGATAAGAATCGACCATGATAGTTCAAGGGTGATGTCAGAATAGCTTGGCGCCTATGGGCGCCAAGCTAGTCTGACATCACCCTTGAACTATCATGGTCGATCTGTGTCCTGCACTTCAATGCAGTCTTTAGGGGACAACGGCAAAATTTGGGGATTTCGGTGTTGGGGTAGAATGAGTTAAACAAGTCAATTCGGGGCCGTTCAATGACGAGACTGTTCCTCGAAGAGCTGTAAACCCTTTTGCTCTCAGTGAAAAGCTTAGCCAGGTTCAGTGCTTTGTGCATAAGTACGCACTTATTTAACGTAAGGTGTTGATGTAAAGCAAGGAGCCCTGTTGCCTGAAGATTTTCCTCCAAAGTTAGAGAGGGAATTGGGAGGATCAGTTTAACTGCTCGCTTGTATAGAGAATTAATCCTCTTAAGGTTGGCCTCACTACAGCCGTCCCAAATAGTAGATGCGTAGTCAATGTGAGGTTTTATGTAAGAGTTGAAAAAAACGCTTACGTGTCTTAGTATCAATGATAGATTTTAATCTTGACAATAAAAATAGCTTCTTTGATAATGTTTTCCCTATTTGTGTTAGATGGGGGAACCAGCACAGTTGTTCGTCAACAAGTTCCCTGAGGAGACGATATTCCTTGACTTGCTCAATGTGAACTGAATCGAGAGAGAGAGAGAGAGAGAGAGAGAGAGAGAGAGAGAGAGAGAGAGAGAGAGAGAGAGAGAGAGAGAGAGAGAGAGAGAGAGAGAGAACAAGAGAGAGAGAGAGAGAGAGAGGGAGGGAGGGAGGGAGACACAGATAGATAGAGAGAGAGAGAGAGAGAGAGAGAGAGAGAGAGAGAGAGAGACAGAGACAGAGACAGAGAGAGAGAGAGAGAGAGAGAGAGAGAGAGAGAGGGAGAGAGAGAGAGAGAGAGAGACCTGAAAGTGAAACTGAACTGAAACTTTATTTTCAATGAAGACAGTAGGCACGCAGGCCCTTTTACACGTCTGTCCTTGATAACATTTTAAATATAACATCAGAAAAGGTAACAAGACAAATGCAATTGTATTTTTAAAAGTTAATAATAATAATAATAATAATAATAATAATAATAATAATAATAATAATAATAATAATAATAATAATAATACAATTAATCACACACGGACACAAATTCAGTCAGATGATCTGCTGTCAAACATCCCAGAGGGTTTGTAGAAAACTGAGGGAGAGGAGATAGAGAACATTAAACACAGGCATAACACACCACACATCAGTAAAAGAGATGACAGAAGGAATAGTTGATGCCAGACAGTGACCTAGATAGCCTGCTCGCAGCGGGGAGTGGCTGCATACCACAGCAGCAGGTGGCTGGCCAAACTAATGAGTAGGAAATCGGGCTAACTGCACAGCTGTGTCTATGATGCAAGTGACGTGTTTTTATATTACGATATGTCCTATGTGATTTGTGTTACTGTGAAATCGTGTTTATTACCTTTATGTTTAGACCACAACAGTTACTAAGGCATAAGTGTGTGTGTGTGTGTGTGTGTGTGTGTGTGTGTGTGTGTGTGTGTGTGTGTGCACGTGAGTAGTTTAATTATATTATTTTAATGTGTTTAATGTCCTTCTTTTTAAAGTTCCCAGGGTCACCCTGGTCAGCCCCACAGGGTGGGTTTTTCCCTACATTCTGGGGCATGTGTTTCTGTCTACCCTTGGTCCATTCACCTGTATTTGTCGTTTTAAAACTCTCCCAACTGTCTGCACTGCCTGTAGCTCTTGATATTGGATGTGTGTTGCTAAATGGTCTTAGCTTTATTTAGGCCCCATGGCGTAGGTTTATTTAACGTATTAGACCGGCTGGCAACATACATTCAATATTCTGTTTATTTTTCACAAGCAGTACAGGCACGTCCTGAGAAAGCCTTGTTGCTGTCGGGACGTTCAGCAATGTACAATCAATCAATCAATCAATCGATCGATCGATCGCTCGATCGGTCGGTCGGTCGGTCGGTCGGTCGGTCGGCCGGCCGGCTGGCCGGCCGGGTCAGTCAGTCAGTCAGTCAGTCAGTCAGTCAGTCAGTCTTCTTTTTAAGGCGCAGAACCGCAACGATTCCTAATGTATTATTACATATGGCAATAAAGTTCTATCATCATCATTATCATCATGTAAGGCAGCTCAAGGGTAACGCATGATGGAGGGAGGGAGAGAGAGAGAGAGAGAGAGAGAGAGAGAGAGAGAGAGAGAGAGAGAGAGAGAGAGAGAGAGAGAGAGAGAGAGAGAGAGAGAGAGAGAGAGAGAGAGATATCATCCAGAGCTACGTTTAAATAAAAGAAACAACAACAATAACAAAAAGCAACAATCCGTGGTGGTTGCACACTGGTTGTCTCCCACGATCTATCATCATCATTATCATCATGTAAGGCAGCTCAAGGGTAACGCATGATGGAGGGAGAGAGAGAGAGAGAGAGAGAGAGAGAGAGAGAGAGAGAGAGAGAGAGAGAGAGAGAGAGAGAGAGAGAGAGAGAGAGAGAGAGAGAGAGATATCATCCAGAGCTACGTTTAAATAAAAGAAACAACAACAATAACAAAAAGCAACAATCCGTGGTGGTTGCACACTGGTTGTCTCCCACGATTCGTTACCGGTAGCGAATCGAGGCAGATATCAATCGTGCGGTCGTGGTGGTGGTGGTGGTGATGGTGATGGGGGAAGGTGGCATGTTGTGCGTGTTGGCGATGCAGCTGTATTGGATTTCACATCTATGGGTAATGTGTTACCGGTTGCACGGCACCCTATATATTACTTCCTGCTGGCGGCTGACGTCAGATCCACCAAGACATAAGGAAAAAAAATAAACACCCCGAATTTGACAGCTTCACTGTGTTTCTTAATAATATCGAACGCATAGCAGTACCTAGGAGCCACAGGGGAAGGTCACGTTATTCACGTTTCGCATTAGCGTGGTGCTGAATATTTAGTTTTCTGAAGACAACCCCCCCCCCCCCCCACACACACACACACACACACACGCCCAGAAAAAAAAAATGAACGTCATAAGCAAAAGGAACTTGGGCCTACGTCAGCCTTAGTTGGCCCGCGCACTGTCGTGCGCGGGCCAACTAAGGCTGACGTAGGCCCAAGGACCTTTTGCTCGACGAATTTCCGCATAAGAGTCCGAGATCTGTCTGCGTTATTCATCCGATTTCGCGATATCTTGATACGCGCAAAGCTGGGGCCGACATGCTAGAAGACGGAGTTGGAGAAGAAGGACAAGAAAACAAAAGCGGCAGTATCTTCGTCATTATCCTCGTCATCATCATCGTCATCACCATCGTCGTCGTCATCATCATCATCATAATCACCACTGTCACCATAATCACCACCATTACCATCATCACCACCACCATCACCACCATCATCATCAACATCAACACCAGCCTCCGCAACAACAGCAACACTCTTGGCTTGACTTCGCGAACGAAGATTCTATAGGGCTTGCCCACGTCGTCTGCAGGCATGTTCGTGGCTGCGGAGGCCAATCCGGGACAGGCAGGTTCGACCGCAGTGGCTGCAGGGGAAGGTCTGGTCAGGGTTCTGAGTTACGAAAACTCTGTTTTTTCTCCTGATCTGCTTGTCCTTAAGGTTAGCTCTGCGAGAGTCCTCAAACGAGACGGCTGCCTTGTAAATGGGGGAGCGCCAGATGTCGCGGTCCGTAGCAAGCGAAGACCACTGGCGGTGGTCGATTTGGCAGGCACTAAGTGACTTCTAAGTGACTTCTTGAGACCGTCTTTGTATCTCTTCTTTGGTGTCCCTCTGTCTCGGTGTCCAGTGGCGAGCTCGCCGAATAGAGTGATCGTGGGTAGGCGATGATCCTCCATCCTGGAGACGTGCCCCGCCCAGCGAAGCTGTGTCCGCAGCAGCAACGCCTCGATGCTCACAGTTTCAGCCTGTTTAAGGACCTCGACTTTGGTGACATAGTCACTCCAGTGAATGCTGAGGATGGTACGCAGGCAGCGCTGCTGAAAGCGTTCGAGGAGTCGTAGTTGGCTGCGGTAGAGGGCCCAGGACTCGGAACCATACAGCAGGGTGGTGAGGACGACAGCTCTGTACACGCTGATCTTGGTGCCTTTTTTCAGCTGTTGATTGTGCCACACCCGCTTGAATAGTCGCCCGAAAGCACTGTTCGCTTTTACCAGCCTGTCGTCCAGCTCCTTGTCCAGCTTGGAGTCTGACATGATGATGCAGCCAAGGTAGGTAAACTGGTGTACAGACTTCAGTTCGGACTCGCCGATGGTGATGTGGGGAGGGCGATGCTCTTCCTTGGGTGCCGGCTGATGAAGGACCTCTGTCTTTTTCAGACTGACCTCGAGTCCAAAGAGCTGGGCAGCATCTGCGAAGCAGGACGTGATGCGCTGCAAGGCTCTCTCTGTGTGTGCAACGAGGGCAGCGTCATCAGCAAAGAGAAGCTCACGAATCAGTCGGTTTAGGGTTTTGGTGTGGGCCTGCAGTCGTCTGAGGTTGAACAGGTTGCCATCGAGACGATACCTGATGTACACTGCGTCGTCATCGTCGAGGACCACTGTGGCCTGCTTCAACATCATGCTAAAGAAGATGATGAAGAGGGTCGGTGCCAGCACGCAGCCCTACTTCACGCCGTTGAGAATAGGGAATGGTTCTGAGAGGTCACTGTTGAGTCTGACCTGGCCTTGCTGGTCCTCGTGGAGCTGGACGATCATGCTGAGGAACTTTGGGGGACAGCCAAGTCGCTCCAGGATCTGACATCACCACCACCATCATCATCATCAACATCAACAGCAGCCTCCGCAACAACAGCACGACGACGACGACACCACCACCACCAACAACAACAACATCGAAACAATAAGACACCACCACCAACACCAACACAACCACCACCACCACCAGCATCAACAACAACAACGCACACAACAACAACAACACCGCACACAAAACAAAAGAGGAGAAGCAGCAATGAAAGAATATTACATGGCCCAGTGTTTCATCATGATAATATGATACATTCATCACAGCTGACATGCATTTTATGCAGGATGTGACGTGCAGTTTATGGCAGGCATATAATAATATAGAATTACATCTATGACGAGGAGTAACGTTCCATTTAACTCATTCGAGACGTGCCGCCTCCGGAGGCGCGGCTGATGTCTCGAATGAGAGTTAATATCTACTTGGCAGACAGACGGAACAGCATGCATGTAACTATTAGCAAATTACATTTTCTCTGTCTCTCTGTCTCTGTCTCTGTCTCTGTCTCTGTCTCTCTCTCTCTCTCTCTCTCTCTCTCTCTCTCTGTCTCTCTGTGTCTCTCTGTGCTCTCTCTCTCTCTCTCTCTCTCTCTCTCTCTCTCTCTCTCTCTCTCTCTCTCTCTCTCTCTCTCTCTCTCTCTCCCTCTCTCTCTCTCTCTCTCTCCCTCTCTCTCTCTCTCGCTTTCTCTGTGTCTCTCTGTGTCTGCTCTCTCTCTCTCTCTCTCTCTCTCTCTCTCTCTCTCTCTCTCTCTCTCTCTCTCTCTCTCTCTCTCTCTCTCTCTCTCTCTGTGCCATATTTGATTTCTTTATTTCCATTATGCGTGCATTTTTTGGTGTTCTTTAGCTGATTTAAGTAACAGCAAGTACGAAAGGTAGCAATCGCTTCACCCGTTCGCAAATAAAGTGCATTGTTGTGAACAGACTGACAATGGTTCGAGTTGACTCCTTCTTTTCGACATTTTGTCGTCGACCGTCGTGATCACGCCGAAATGTCTCTCATGCCAGATCGACCCGGGTTCTCTTTGGCGTATGCATCCAGTTGACTCATACCATAACGACCCGGGGTCATTTTGACTCTCAAGCCGCATTGACTCTGTGTCAAATCGACGTACGCATCAAATTGACTCATATCATGACAAGCCGGGGCCATTTTGACACTAACGACGCCAGATCGACCTTGGTTCATTTCGGCGTACACATCAAATAAACTCATACCACACCGACCCAGGGTCATTTTGACTCTCACGACCCAAAAGTGTTTGTCATTTCGGCGTACGCAGCAAATTGACTCATGCCGCAACGACCCGGGGTCATTTTGACTCTCACGACGCAATGACTGTCACGCCAAATTGACCCGGTGTCAATTCGGCGTACGTATGAAATTGACTATACTATAATGACTCTAGGTAATTTTTACTATCACGCCGCAATGACTTTCACTCCAGATCGACCTGGGGACCATTCGGCGTACGCATGAAATTGACTTCTACTATAACGACTCTGGGTAATTTTGACTTTCACGCCGCAATGAATCTCACGCCAGATCGTCCCTATCTCAATTCGGCGTACGCATCAAATTGACTCATAACATAGCGACCCGGGGTAATTTTGACTCACACCACAATGACTCTCACGCCAGGTCGACCCCGGGGTTACTTTGGCGTACGCCAAAGCGACCCCGCGGTCGATCTGGCGTGCGAGTCATTGCGGCGTGTCACAGTGGTATAATTTTCTGTGCACTTCGAAGCGACAGCTATAATTCTGTCTAACCGCTTTAGAAACGCTTTTAACTGAACTCCGATACTCTTTTTGTGTGCAGTTTTTCCACAGCATTAACTTTCTCCGTTTCCGTGATAAGGAGTCGCTGCTTTCCGGTTCGTTTCTTTTTTTGTTGTTGGGGAAATCGATAAAAGCAAGTGTGTGTGTGTGTGTGTGTGTGTGTGTGTGTGTGTGTGTGTGTGTGTGTGTGTGTGTGTGTGTGTGTGTGTGTGTGTGTGTGTGTGTGTGTGTGTGTGTGAAATGAAACTTGAATTTAATGAAACTTTATTTTCCAAGGATAAAAGAATAGGTGCGCAGTCCTTTTTCATTCTTGTCCTTGAGAGAGAGAGAGAGAGAGAGAGAGAGAGAGAGAGAGAGAGAGAGAGAGAGAGAGAGAGAGGAGAGAGAGAGAGAGAGAGAGATATTCTCTGCCTTTGACGTCATCACGGGTTGGAAAAGAAACGTAGTAAACCACACTTCATCTTCCTGTTTAATGGCATGTTAAAAATTGATTTTTTAAGATTCAAACATTCACGAGGCAGTAATATTTCACTCGAAAGTGTCTCTCGTTGAGAATTTGTAAAAGGGATGCATTTGCTTGTTTATTTGTGTTGTGTTGTTTTGCTTTGCTTTTTTATTGTTTTATGTTGTTTTGTTTTGGTTAACTTTAGGGGGGTGGGGGGGGTATTGTTTTTGTTTTGTTTTTGTTTTTTTCTTTTGGTTTTCTTTGTTTTCTCTTTTTGTGTTGTGGTTGTTTTTGTTTTGTTTTGTTTTGTTATGTTATGAGGCAAATAAATTATATCTTATTTGCCTATCCTTCACCTCATAATTCAATTCTCTTTTGTTTGATGGTTCGATTTTATTTCGGGGGAGAGGGTGGCTTGGGTGTGGGTGGGAAGAGGGCGTTTTGGGGGTGGAGGAGGTGTGGGGTGGGGGTGGTGTTGAGGTGTTTCTTTGTGTTCATTCATTCTTTCTTTTGTTTTTTTTCTTTCTTTGTTTCTTGTTTTGCTTGTGGATACGTACTTCCAAACAGTTTCTCTCGTTAGTATGAATTTCGCTCACGAATCGCGAATCCCCGGTGAAATGCATCCCCCTTCACTGTGAGACACTAACCGGAAACGAGACGTTTGGCGTGGATATGGCCACCGGAAATGAGGACATTGAGTGCGGGACTGCCGCCGAGGCTGCTGAGAAGAGTGTCCCTTCAGACGCCTCGAGCGCGCGGAACCCTGGAACAACCATCCCAATTTGAGTAGCAGCAAAAACCGATCTCGCATGGCGAGCAAGACGCACAGATTCTCATGACCCCTGCAACTGCAGGGGCTCATGAAAATCTGTGCCTCTTGCAGATGGACTGGGTTGTATGAAACACTTGGGATCGAGCACGCACGGCTTGAAATAGTATTTTCGGTTTGAGGGACAGCGAAAACCGATCTTGCTTGGTCAGCAAGAGGCATAGATTCTCATGAGCCCCTGCTACTCGCAGGGACTCATGAGATTCTGTGCCTCTTGGGGATGTGCCAGATTAAAAGGAAAGATTTTTCGGTCGAATCAAGTACGTTTCGCGTCCGACGTAACCTTGTTTAATGATAGGATTAAACCAATGACTTCCTCCGTCTGAAAAAAAGAAAATATAAACACGTTCTGGCCTGTGATTTTGAACCTTACAGCTGAGCTGTGAGGTACAGAAATCACTGACCAGCGTTCAGATAAGGGATGAACCTTCATTTTCAAATTCAGATACATCGCTTTGTTGTTGATGTTTTCCTTTCTGTGTTGTACTAAAAAGTCAAAGTGTTTGGTCAAAATGTGGTCTGTCGGCGAGGCATACTATACATCCTCGTGTGACCCTCCAATTGCGAGGGTATAATGTGAGTTTATGCCTCGTGTACGTGGAGGTGGGGAGGGGAGGGGGGTTCGACTGCGGGCTGTGATTAAGAGGTTGAGGGAAAATTTAGGGGAAGCGAAAAAATAACACTCCCCAGACAACTGATTTGTCCAGTGTCTGCGCGGTCATTACGGGCTAGACACTATTGTACTGCCTGTGGTTTGATGCCTTTCTAACGCATCATTCCCACTCCTTTCGAAGCTTCCTTCCCCGGTAGCTGAACATCTTCGGGCCCACGACGGTCGCAGTGGGCCCGCGCACGACCGTGCGCGGGCCCACTGCCGCCGTCGTGGGCCCCGAGGACCTTTGCTTGCTGGGTTTAGCAGTCCAAAAGAAGACCACTAACGATGTTAACAAATAGAACATTAAGAGTTGCCGTAGCACGACTGGGAGTGATTTTTAGCTTGGAAGATATTGTGCTTTGTCAGATCGTTGTTGTGCGTCGCACAGGCAGGGGTCGAAAAATACGTTTTTCACGATGTGTATCAATAACTTACGTACAGTACTTAACACATTCTGCTCCAGGACAGAAATCCGCAGATTTTGTGAAATTGACCCCCCCCCCCCCCCCCACCCTGAAGACATGTATTACACTTCTAGAAACAGATCGAGCGTGATAGTTCAAGGGTTGTGCCAGAATAGCTTGGCGCCTATGGGCGCCAAGCTATTCTGGCACAACCCTTGAACTATCACGCTCGATCCATGTCTTGTCGTGGCGTGTTGGATTTGAATGAGTTACGTCTGCTCCGCTTATAATAAGGTCTTATATAACACAAGTCGGATATGACACCACTTGTTCAGAGGTCCCGCCACCCGCCACTCTTTCTGTGTAAATTTACTCGCTTGTAACAAGTTTGGGATATGGCTACAGGAGAAAAAAAAAAAAAAAGGGTCCCCTGGTGATTGGTTATATCCGCAGTTGGCTGTATTTCGTCTAGTCACTGTTGAACAGTGAGGTTTCGTTTGCAACGAACTACTCCTAACAACCAACGAGAGCGACATGACCCCCAACTGGTACCATACGCATGGACAACACTCCAAACATCACCGAGAGGCATGGATCTTCGTGAGCTTTCTCTGCTCATGATGATCTATGACTTTAGGAGATGCTTGGAGTGTTGTCTATGCTTATTGGGCTCATGAGGATCTATGCCTCTTGGAGATGTTTGGGGTTTGTCTATGCTTTCAGAGCTCATGAGGATCTATGCCTCTTGGAGGTGTTTGGCATGAGGATCTATGCCTCTTTGAGATGTTGGGGGGTTTGTCTATGCTTTCAGAGCTCATGAGGATCTATGACTCTTGGAGATGTTTGACCCCACCCGGGTCTGCCCTGGGGGACTTGGGTGGGGTTAGGTATTTTTTAGTTCCCAGGGTCACCCTGGTCAGCCCCACAGGGTGGGGTTTTCTCTCTATTCTGGGGCATGTGTTTCTGTCTACCCGAGGTCCATTCACCTGTATTTGCCTTTTTTAAACTCTCCCTACTGTCTGCACTGCCTGTAGCTCTTGATATTGGATGTGTGTTGCTAAATGGTCTTAGCTTTATTTAGGCCCCATGTGTTAGGTTTATTTAATGTGTTTGACCGGCTGGCGACATACATTCAATGTTCTGTTTAGTTCGTTGTTTTTTTTCACAAGCAGTGCAGGCACGTCCTGAGAAAGCCTTGTTGCTGTCGGGACGTTAAGCAATGTACAATCAATCAATCAATCTTGGAGATGTTTGGAGTGTTGTCTAAGCTCCCTAGGCTCATGAAAATCTCTGCCTTTTGGAGATGTTTGGGGTTTGTCTATGCTTTCAGAGCTCATGAGGATCTATAACTCTTGGAGATGTTTGGAGTGTTTCCTATGCTTACTGGGCTCATGAGGATCTATGACTCTTGGAGATGTTTGGAATGTTGCCTATGCTTACTGGGCTCACGAGGATCTATAACTCTTGGAGATGTTTGGAGTGTTGCCTATGCTTACTGGGCTCATGAGGATCTATGACTCTTGGAGATGTTTGGAGTGTTGCCTATGCTTACTGGGCCCATGAGGATCTATGACTCTTGGAGATGTTTGGAGTGTTGCCTATGCTTACTGGGCTCATGAGGATCTATGACTCTTGGAGATGTTTGGAGTGTTGCCTATGCTTACTGGGCTCATGAGGATCTATGACTCTTGGAGATGTTTGGAGTGTTGTCTAAGCTCCCTGGGCTCATGAGGATCTATACCTCTTGTAGATGTTTCGAGTTTGTGCTTTTGGTAGATGCTAACTGTCCGCCACGATTATGCTGGCAGTCGGAGTGATAGTGGACGGAGTGGTAATGGACGGACTTAACAGGCGGGTTATAGGACAGGGACATCTATTGCCTGTTGAATACGACCCGAAAGCTGATCAATTCAGGCGCAGCACAGTTGTGCCACTTTCATTTACCAGGACCTTTCAACGGACATGCGTTGTGCGTGGAAGGGGGGAGGGGGACAATTCAGTAGCTTTCAAAAGCATATAATTATTACTTTGTCACTGTTTCCACTCGTTTATTTTCTTGAATACATTTTTCAAATTTGTATTGTTTGTTCTCTTCTTTGTCCGTTTTACTTCTGTTCTGTTTTTATTTTGGCAAGGGAAGGAGTGGCGGCGGAGTCCTCAGACCACCTCCTAGATCCGCCGCTACGATCAGTTCAAGGATTAAAAATAAGTAAATAAATAAAATTTTGATTAATCCATTCAACTCCAAGATCGCAAATTCCAATTTTGGGGAGATGTCACCTAACAGTTATGTAAAACCAGTCGCAGGAGATGGATCGACATGGTCGATCCATCGCCTGCTGTAGCGCATCTGGACTAAATGGGAGAAGGTAAGAGTACAGAAAATGAAAGAAAAAAAAAAAAAAGAAAAAAAAAGTAGATGACGAACGATAGTGAAGGTACAGACTGCCGACGATGCTAATAGTAAAATCGATCGCCGCTCTCAGTGCGCGTTGAACTGCGCGTGTCCTTGGCTTCATAACAACGCCAAGTCTTCTATTTTTAAAAGCCATTTGCCCGCAGTAATGACGTTTGGAGGCGTCTGTAAGCAGGCTGCGTGTGACAGGCCGTGAGAGATGGGTGGGCCGCGATGAATTAAGGGTAGTGCCAGATTAAACTGGCGGCGTAGTAGAGAGTTTCCTTGGCGTAATGACAATGCTAAGTCAGCTTGTCAAAAACTCATTTTTTTCATCATATCCCCTTCACCGTCAGTTGACGAAGATTATGTTTCCTAACCCATTAAGCCCTGACGCCCTACAGCAGGAGATGGGTCGACCATGATAATTCAAGGGTAGTGCCAGATTAGCTTGGCGCCAGTCGGCGCCAAGCTAATCTGGCACTACCCTTGAATTATCATGGTCGATCCATCTCCTGCAACAGGTGCAGAGTCGTTCGATGACGCCTCCAAAATTTGGGAAATACGTGCGTCGGGCTGAATGAGTTAATATCTTCGTTTATTCAACTGCGAAGACCCCAGCCGACCAAGGTACACAGATACAAATTGGTCTCAGCAAGAGGCATAGATCCTCATGAGCCCCCGCAACTGCGGGGGCTCATGAGGATCTACGTCTCTTGCGGTTGGGCTGTGTTCACCTTTTCTCGGCGGTAACGTCGATAAGTTCACAGTTACGACTTTGACAACTTTGGGAGGCGTGTAGAAAGACGCACGCCGGTTGTCTCCTAAGATTCGCTGCCCTCTGATAAGCGATAGCGAATCGAGGGAGGTAACCAGTGTGGCCAAGACTGTGTTGTACCACTGAGCCGTCGTGAGATTGGACAGAGGGTCACGACAATACAGCCCCTGTGCCACCAGAATGAAATGAAACGATACTTCATTTTCAGGGATAAGTGATTAACCACGTTACTGCCGAGGAAAAGTGAACTCCAGCCATCTGCAAGAGGCATAGATCATCATGACCCCCCGCAGTCGCGGGGGGTCATCAATATCTATGTCTCTTGTTTAGACCGATTTGTGACCTTTGACATTTGTGGCTTTTGGTCGTTGAATGAAAATAAAATTCAGAAACAAAATATGCGTGCAGTTGCAGGGAAGGGGTTAAGTAAACTGACCTTTTTTCAACCATATTCTTTCTTGGCTTGAGGGACGCGGCTATGATAGTTCAAGGGCAGTGCCAGATTAGCTTGGCGCCTTCTAGACGCCAATCTTATCTGGCACTAGCCTTGAACTGTCATTGTCGATTCAACTATAGGCTGTGGTGTCCCAATGGTGAATGATAAAGAAAGCATTATACAGCAGTATTGGTCAGTGAACACACACGAGACTTGCTGCGTTTGGATTTCTGGTGTATTTTTATGTGATTTGTGTGCCCACGAAGGGATTTTAAATAAACTTGAATCTCAATTTGAACTCGATCGGATAACGCGGCTGCTGTATGACTCGTATCCGGATGCAGCACGTCTTGAATGAGTTAGCACCCATAACTCCCTTGTGCATGCAGCCATCAGCCCTTCAAAGGTCCTGGCAAATCAAAGCGACACAACTGGAGTGCTCTTGACGAATTGATCAGTGCGCAGGTCGTACTCCATAGACGATAGATGTTCCCGTCCCACGTGACCCACCATCAGGGCCGTTTATGACCACTCCGATGTCGGGGACGTTAAACCACGAACTAACCAACCAATCAAACATCAGCTGTTTACTATTTGCCGGACCGATGCCGATGGCTGCGACGGTACTCGACACAGGAGCGTAAAGGAATTCCTTTCAGCTAGAGTACACATAATTTTTATACACCAACGCCAAAATCACTGAGGGCTGTCAGCCATCTTAATGAGGGCGCTTATTACAGTGATTCACAGTCTGACAACGCCCACATGTTCATTTTGTGTCATAACTCATTCTGCCCGCGACACACCACAGCAAGGTATGGTTCGACCATGACAGTTCAAGGGTGGTGGCAGAATAGCTTGGCGCCCATAGGCGCCAAGCTATTCTGCCACCACCCGTAAACTATCATGGCCGATCTGTCTCCTACATTCTAATGCAGTCCTCAGAGGATAACTCCAAAATGTGGGTATTTCGTACCTCGGGCACAATGAGGTAATGACCAGGCCCTGCGTACTATGCACACTTTAACTAATTATTATTTTTTTCTCTCTTCACTGACTTAAAATACCGCCATTTTACCGCCAGTAATGAGGACCGCAGGGACGCGTGTTCTTTCGTTTGGTTGGCCAATAATTTATGTTAGAAGTGTACAAATTGAGTGCAACAAACCCCTACCGGACGTAGGTAACAAACACCGGACAGCGTGCGCACTCGACACATCTTGGACGAAAAGCGAGATAAATCCTTCAAAGGAGGAGTTATTCCGCTTTCGGGCACGGTGCACTCGACAATGACAGGTTTGCTTCCCTTGCTTGGTTACAGCATCCTCAACTGTCGTACCTAGCAACAAAGTCTCTCTCTCTCTCTCTCTCTCTCTCTCTCTCTCTCTCTCTCTCTCTCTCTCTCTCTCTCTCTCTCTCTCTCTCTCTCTCTCTCTTTACTTTGTATTTTTACTCATTTTATACTTTTGTGCGTACGCGTATGCGGGTAGGTATGTCTGGAGTGCGTGTCCGAGAGCGTGTGTTTGTTTTTGTGCGTATGTGCCTGAGTGCGTGCGTGTGTAAGTGTGTGTGTGTGTGTGTGTGTGTGTGTGAGTGTTCGTGCGTGTGTGCATGCGTACTGAATTGCGGTGTACATGTGTGTGTGTGTGTGTGTGTGTGTGTGTGTGTGTGTGTGTGTGTGTGTGTGCGTGCGTGCATGCGCGGGTTGCGATGTGCATGCGTGCGTACCTGAGTGCGTGTGTGGGTATGTGTGTGTGTATGTGCGTGGTGCGTGCGTGCGTGAGCGAATGTAGCAGTGCATGCAGCAGTGTGTGGTATGTGTATGTTTACATGTCTATGTCACTTATGTAGTAGATGTAGCAACGGCAAGTTTGAAAACTGGTCCTGTTACCAATAACTTCTACCGTTGGAAAATAAAGGTTCATTGTTCATTGTTCATTGTTCATTGTTCATTGTTCTCTCTCTCTCTCTCTCTCTCTCTCTCTCTCACACACACACACACATACACACACACACACACACACTCTCACACACACACACATACACACACACACTCTCTCTCTCTCTCTCACACACACACACACACACACACACACACACACACACACACACACACACAATCTCTCTCTGTCGCTCTCTCCAATGCCTAGCAGGCACGTCCTGAGCAAGTCTGTGTTGCTGTTGGGACGTGAAGCAATTTACAGCTAACTAGCCCACAGCCCAGCAACCAACCAACAAGCCATCTGGAGACACATTCTATGTTGTGTGTGTGGTGTTGTATTCTACCTGTCAATAAAATGATAAAAATGATGTCGAGTTTTAGATTTTTGTGTGTGACGCGATCGTGGGATGTCATAAAATCTTGATGACTCTGATCTTAAGTTTCGTGATCCGTGACAGGCCAAATGAAGACTTGGTGAACTCGCGACAGTAACCTCTCCATACACTCTTCTCATCGCGAAGGAACACTTACCGTCGAAACAGATAAAATGTTCTCTGTCTAATATTTAGGACTGAAAAGAAAAACCACCAGTGATATGTTTAAAGAGTGAGCTTTCGTCAGAATCGCGTCACGTGTCAGCAGTTAACCCCCCACTGCTCGGGACATGAATAATGTCCTTGAAACATTGGCAGATGCAACTCCGTCCGTCCAAGGACCACGGATACAAATCAAAGCTAGCAAGAGGCCAAGAACATTATGATGGGATGAACCCCCGCATCTGCCAGATAATCAAAAGTCAAATGTCAGATGTCAAAGTCAAATCAAAGTCATGTCATAGTCAAGTCAAGTTCAAAGTCAAGTCAAAGTCAAGTCAAAGTCAAATCAAAGTCAAGTCAAAGTTAAAATCGAAGTCAGATGTCAAAGTCAAAGTCAAATGTCAAAGCCAATTCAAAGTCAGAGTCAAAAGTCAAATGTCAAGTGAAGGTCAAGGTCAAGTCAGAGTCAAATAACCCTGTCCATCCAAGAAACACGGATATTAACTGAGATCAGCAAGAGGCAAGAACCCTCGCGTTTTCCGATAATCCATCAGAGGACCACGGATATAAATGGCCACCAGCAAGAGGCACAAAACGCCATGGCGTTCTTTGCCTCTTGCAGTTGTGTGGTAACAGCAACGAAGGAGTTGAAAAGAGTGTGTGCGTGGTGTGGGGGCAAGGTCAGGGCTGGTTGGGTGGGGTGATGGAAGTTGGGAGAGAGGGAAGGGGGGTTTGGGTGGGAGGGTAGTTTTATAGATATGCTGATCGATGAACTCAACGCCGTGTCACTTTCGCACGAAATGCATTCATTGTCCGCGTGGAATGAGTGCGATGTCAATGCATTGTCAAGTTCACATGTGCAGATTCTGATAAACTGACGCGGGGGGGATTCGGTTTGGTGGCTAATTTCCGGCCGCCATTTTGTCCGGAGATCGATGGGAAGTTTCTTTTTATGTGCCGTTCTCAGCGCCCCCTGCTTGATGAATAGAATATCTCAACGTATCTTTAATTTTTTTTTTATAAAAATCAAAAAAAAAAAAAAAAAAAAAAAAAAAAAAAAAAAAAAAAACCATGCTGATGCGATTTGGTGAAAGTCTAATGTTAATTGAAAAAAACTTTTTTGTCGGCGAAATGTTTCATTCGAATAAATCAGTCAGTAGAGTTAGCAAGTGCGTGCGACATGTTGAGAAAATCAAGCACTATGGTCGATACAGCAGAACCTGTTTTGAGCAACCACCCTTATGAGAGATCACCTGTCATTAAAGACCATCATTCAGGTTGTTACGATTGTGGTTGTGTTGTTCCGTGAGAGCATGCATGTATTGATCGTAGGAAACGATCCGATATTTATTTGAGCTATCCTGGTTACGAATCACGTACCTTTTCAGTAAGATTCTCTATCGTTTGCGCAGAGAACGGAATTGGCTTTGTTATGATACGCTAAGATTATTCCGGAAGCTTCTAGCGAAGTCGCACGGAGAAGAGCGGTGAGTTTTTGTAATGCATAGATTCGCTAAGAATAGACCAGAACGTTCGAGCAAAATCGCGCTGTCTAGTGACCTCGCATGTGTGACGTCAAAGTGTAGGCAACATTTTGCAACACAGTAGTAAAGCCACTCTAATATTCATGGTCATAGTTGTTTTCTGTACGCGTGAAGTTGGCAGCCAGTCAGTTTGCATTATGAAAGGTCGTGAACTGTCTGCCATACTCTTGTGTGACGTCATTACACACTAGGATTTGGGGCTGAAATTAGCAGTCGAATTTTTGTAGACTATTGTAGTTTATTCTAGAAAGTTCTTTTTATTTAATATTTATGAGTTTCGGTTACGTGTTCCGTTCTGATTGGTTGCGTTGTGTGAATTCGTTGGATTGTTTCTGGAAAGCTGTTGTACTATAAACGTTTGTGCTGGGAAGCACGTTTGTACATTGTCATGCATTGTCAGTTGTAGGGACAGACAGTGTATCGTAGGTACATGGCCCGTATAGGGTGTACATTGTGAGAGACGCAGCGTAACGGTGGTGTACGTTGTTTGAGAAGCGCATTGTGTCGCCAGTGTTGACATTTGCAGAGGAGACATTGTATCAGTGTTGGTGCATTTGGGAATGCATTGTGTGGAGATCGCATGGCTGAAATAAAATATTGTTGGAACTGTTACTCCAGTGTAGTCTACATCCTTAAGCCACGTGTGACGGGTTGCAGCTGAGTGAAGTTTCTTTAAAAGAACCTTACGTGCGTGCGTCTGGTGTGATATCATACTACGACTACGACTCAACACGTAACACAGGTGGCTGTAGCCACCTGAATGATGGTCTTTAATGACAGGTGACACAGTTCGCCCTGTAAATCTGTTCTGGGGTGTGAACCTGTCTGTTATGGCCACTTTATTTTTTTGAAACACAGGTTCTGCTATATGATCCCAGATTTTGGAGTTGTCCTCTGTTGGCGATATAGGACTTTCGGTAGATTGATCGAGAATGGTGATGAAAGGGTGGTAGCTTGGCGCTTCTGGGCGTCGAGCAGTTCTCATTCTCTTCCGATCATGGCAAAACAGTCTTACTTAAAAAAGCACGGACGATCGCACGCACACGCACACGCACACGCACACACGTACGCATACACACACACATGTACACACACACACACGCACACATAAACACACACGTATACGCGCACACACACACACGCACGCGGGTACACGAACACACGTGCGCGCTTACCCCCACCCCTCTTCCCCCTGACGAATAAACACTATCTGTTCACACAAAGACGTGCTCACTCACGTATGTTCTCTCACACACACACGCACGCGCGCGGCGCACGCGCGCGCACACACACACACACACACACGCACGCACGCACGCACACACACACACACACACACACAACCCTCCCCCTCCCTCCCCCATCCCCTTACAAATAATCAGTCTGATCACACGCAGACGCGCGCGTTCATCTACGTTCGTCAGCACTGTATATCAATTACAACTTTAGACAGGAGACAGAAAAGGGACTCATACAGCACATTACTGATAACCTCGGTCTTTCCGCCACCACAGGCCATTTCTGTCCCGACCCAGCTAAATGCGAATCTACACTCTACGTAATCTATATTCGTCTTCGCTTCTTACCGCAAAAACAAAACAAAACACGCGCAGCTGCAAGAGGCATAGATCCTCATGAGCCCCCGCGACAGCGGGGGCTCATGAGGATCTATGCCTCTTGTGGCCTCATTTCGTATCTGTGTACCTCCATCAGCGCAGACGTTGTCATTCAGCTGTAAAATCCATGCGGATGGTGTCAGATACATAATTTCTACCCAGCAGAATCTAGTGAATCCACGCTATACTTACGCTATATTTGTCTCCCTTGTTACCGCCGTTGCTGCAGGCTACACAACCGCACGAGGGAGCTGTCAATTAAACCACAGCGCGAAAGTGACTCGGTCCCACGGTCGGCCGCACGTGGCGCCGGCCACCTGCGACTGATAGTCCACCCACGGATTGTTTGCTCACCGGGAAAGGCACTGTTCTCTAGTCACGTTTTTGGCACAGATGGACGGGAACTAAGTTGTACTCTTTTTGCTGTTGTCTAGGCTGGACCAATTTGTTGTCGTTGAGATCGTGAAAGTTTCCAGTTTCGCGGATTTTTCTTCGCTTTCGGTTCAATAACAAAGTGTCAATTCCTCACACACTCTCTGAACTAAGAAAGAGAAATGTTACCATGCAAACCCAGAAGCGCCACAACTTCAGCAGATAAATCGACCATGCTCGTTGAAAGCGACCTTGGGCTGTTTAATTCGCCGACACAAAGGGTCATCAACGTTGTTTTGCCTCAAGAATTATTTAACACATTCTGCTCTAGGACCGAAATCACCCAATTTTAAAGTTGACCCTGAAGACCGTATTACACTTCTGGAAAACAGATCGAGCGTGAGAGTTCAAGGGTTGCGCCCGAATAGCTCGGCGCCTATGGGCGCCAGGCTATTCTGGCACAACCCTTGAACTATCACGCTCGATCCATGTCTTGCCGTGGCGTGTGGGAGTTGAAGGAGTTAAACCTGCTTTTCACATCCATGTGCGTAGGCACACGTCACAGAGGTTTTCTTAACTCATTCGCGGCCAGCCGCATCCGGATGCGGCTTCCCGCGAATGAGTTAATCTGTTGCCCTTGGCACGGGTCGGTGGAACTCTTCCACTGCCAAAGGAGAAGAACTGCAGAAAAGTCTTTAATTTTACGACATTCAGACTTCGTAAATTGAAAAGTCTTCCATTTTACGACATTCAGACTTCATAAATTGAAAAGTCTTCCATTTTACGACATTCAGACTTCATAAATTGAAAGGTCTTCCATTTTACGACATTCAGACTTCATATATTGAAAAGTCTTCCATTTTACGACATTCAGACTTCAAAAATTGAAAAGTCTTCCATTTTACGACATTCAGACTTCATAAATTGAAAAGTCTTCCATTTTACGACATTCAGACTTCATAAATTGAAAAGTCTTCTATTTTACGACATTCAGACTTCATAAATTGAAAGGTCTTCCATTTTACGACATTCAGACTTCATAAATTGAAAAGTCTTCCATTTTACGACATTCAGACTTCATAAATTGAAATGTCTTTCATTTTACGACATTCAGACTTCATAAATTGAAAAGTCTTCCATTTTACGACATTCAGACTTCATAAATTGAAAAGTCTTCCATTTTACGACATTCAGACTTCATAAATTGAAAAGTCTTCAATTTTACGACATTCATACTTCATAAATTGAAAAGTCTTCCATTTTACGACATTCAGACTTCATAAATTGAAAATCTTCCATTTTACGACATCATAAATTGAGTTATCCGTTTTGTGCAGCATTATTGAAGACGTACTGAGAATATTTATAAAATAATTATTGCGACCTTTTACCCCATTCAGCCCTGACGCACTACAGGAGGAGGTGGGTCGACCATGATAATTCAAGGGTAGTGATAGATTAACTTGGCTACTGTCGGCGCCAAGCTAATCTGGCACTACCCTTGACTTATCATGGTCGATCCATCTCCTGTAACAGGTGCAAAGTTGTTAGATGACGCCTCCAGAATTTGTGAAATACTTGCGTCGGGCTGAATGAGTTACGTTCTACACTAAGTCCCACATCTGGGAGTTGTCTTTTGAAGACTACAAGGTAATTTCGTAGACCATTATACAATGCAATACAATACAGTACAATACAATACAATACAATACAATACAATACAATACAGTACAGTACAGTACAATACAGTACAGTACAATACAGTACAATACAGTACAGTACAGTACAATACAATACTCAATACAAGACAATACAACACAACTTTTTGTCTGTTCGAGTCAAAGCACGACAGAAATAAAGTTTCCTTGTGGCTCGTCATAAAACAAGACAAGACACTGATAAACACTGTAAGAACAGTCTATTAAAATTATCATTGCAGCAATCTATCACAAGATGGGAGGTAACGTTATATGTATCACATATTATATAACACGTCGCTATAATCAAGAGGTTAAAATCGAGATTACAGATGATAGTTGATAGATGATGGCCTTAGTCGCCTGCACGGCGTTAAACCCAGATAACTAACTAAGATGCTAGTTCAAGGATGATGATAGAATAGCTATTCTGGCATCACCCTTGAACTAGCATGGTCGATACAACTCTTGTTGTACAGCGTCAGTACTGAATGTGTAAAGCCTTTATTGGAGCGGGACCTATTTAATAAAAGAAATATCGATTTCTTGCTCATTGTGAGATGAAAAAGAAAAAGGCGAGCCTTTAAAAATCAGATACACCACGACAGTAGATAAAATCGACCATAATAGTTTAACCCCTTTACTCCTGCCGATGATACTTTTGGCAGAAAAGTCGCCTAGCCTTGACTGCAAGTGACGATGCCGCTCGGCGAAAAAGACGCGTAGTTACGCGTCTTTTCCGCCAATCGGTATCGTTAGTAAGTAATAATAATACATAGTTTTTATATAGCGCCCTTCCCCACGAACAGCAAGCTCGGAGCGCTTTACAGCACATAAAAAATAAAAAATAAAAATTAAAAAGGAGAAAAATTTAGAACGCACTCACTCTTTAAATAAACATCTGCTCGCACCATGTAGGCGCATTCCTAACACGAAACACACACACACAAGGGGTGAAAGATCAGTGTGGCCAGACTATAGCCGGTCGCATCGAAGCACGGACGCTGTTCTACATCCACTCTTGAGCTGTCGTGGTCGATCGAATTCTCTCTCGTGAACCGATATGTTATTCGGCAAAAGCCGGTACGTCCATTTTCATACAAAGAAAACCTCGCTTTTCTCAAGAATGGACATACTGCTTTTGGCCATATTGCTGCAGAAGTGGAATGCAGATGTCTTCAGTGTCAAAAACTACAATTTTTGGCGTTGGTTGGTTCGGGGTTTAACGTCCACGGCACCGGATTGGGTAATGGGCGGCTACAGCAGGCAGATTATTAAAAAAAAAAAAAAAAACGGGGACAGATATTGCTTATTGAGTACGGCCTGAACAGTGATCAGTTCAGGAGCACTGCAAACTGTGCCACCTTAATTTACCAGGAACTTTCAACCGACTTCCTATATAGAACAAGCCCGTCGTTTTGCCTGGAAGCATGTGTGGTAGGCAGAGAAAGCAAAGAATCTCAGATTTTTGTGGCGATGAATGACATTGAATGAAAAGGGAAAAAAAACCCAACCCGAAAAACAAACTTGGCTAGAACACACAGTTTGCACAGGTTACACAAACCTCTTTTTTTTTTTTTGGTCGGTATTGTCTCCTTTTTTCCCCTGAAACAGTTCGACAATGTCTGTTTTTGAAACCAGCAGAAATGTCACATTTAATCTATATAATTTGGTATCCAAATCAGGCCTTTTATCGTACGCAGTCATGGAGGTTTGACGTGCTGCGTTTTGAAAATATTGAGTGCCGCGGGCTCCGCTATACTTTCTCCGGCTAGCAAAAGGCCATCGGGCCGAAGTCGGCCGCAGTGGGCCCGCGCAAGCGGGCCCCCTGCGGCCGACATTGGTCCGATGGCATTTTGCGTGCTGGTTGGTACACACAAGAAGTCAATACATAGAGGGAGGGGAAGATAAGGTGAAAATCAATCTCTGTGCCATTCATGACTGCGGTAAAGTACCGCGCAAAACAAAGAAAATCTCGATAACTGGCTGAAAAATACACCCATTGACGACATTAGAGAGATAGGAAAGGGGTTGGGAGGTGAGGGGGACGGGTATGCGGGGCGGGGGTTGGGGTTGGGTGGGATGGGGTGGGGTGGGGAAAGGGTGAGAGAGAGAGAGAGAGAGAGAGAGAGAGAGAGAGAGAGAGAGAGAGAGAGAGAGAGAGAGAGAGAGAGCGAGAGAGAGAGGAGAGAGAGAGAGAGAGAGAGAGAGAGAGAGAGAGAGAGAGAGAGAGATGATAAACAAAAAGGACTTTGGAGAACCGTTGTTGCTAGGTTCTGCAGCTGAGGATGATGTAACCAAGCAAGGCCGGGAAGCAAACGTGTCATAGCTGAATGCATCGTGTCCGAAAAGCGGGATAACTCCACCCTCGAAGGACTGAGTTCATCTCGTTTTTCGCCCCGATGTTCCCAGTGTTTGTTGTCTGCGCATGCTGTCCATTGTTAACTATGTTCGGTTGACCTGAATGTGTACACACCCAAGACAGAAGGAGCGAAACTGAAGCTTTATTTTTGAAGGACAGAGATAGAAAACTCGCGGGCCCTTTTCCCTATCCCCAAAGCGCAAAAGGCCATGGAACCGACGTGATCCGCCAACGGCCCGCGCACGATAGTGCGCGGGCCGTTGGCGGCCCACATCGGTCCGATGGCCTTTGGGCACTGGGTCGGTCCTTAATAGTAACATTACGCACCCGCTCACGTTCTGCGTTTGCACACGTTTACAATCGCTCTGCTAATTCTAAACAAAAGCGGCGAATGAGTTGACGTCGCGGGGCATCTTATTGACTGAACGCACATGCCCGAGTCGACAACAATACTAAGAAACGAGTTCGACAAATTGTCTGCTCCTTATGACATTATCATTTCACTGTCAAATTTAACATTGAACTCTCTTTCCTTTAAACAACAACAACAACAACAAAAAAGGCAACAAAGGTAGGCTGTCTCTACAGCTGCGTCGCAAAACACACTGCCCATTAGCACATTTGTGTTGCATTTTTGCGTTACCAGCACTGTGGCCCACATCGCATAAAGCATTAGAATGCACCAGTTATGAAAATTGGTGCATTTTTTTGTTTCTGTCTTTTGCCCGCACCTTCGAAAGATGTACTAGTAGTGCACTTGGTGCATGAAAGTTTCAAGCTTATCAGGCACTACCCTTGCACCTTGGAAAAATGGTTAAACTCATTCGAGACGTGCCGCATCCGGATACGAGGCAATAAGCCGCCTATCCGAATGCGTCATGCCTCGAATGAGTTAACCCATTTTACCCACGACCGAGTTTCCCAAATGCTGGAGGAATCATCTATAACGACCGTGTACCAGTTGCGGGAGATGGGTCGACCATGATAATTCAAGGGCAGTGCCAGATTAGCTTGGCGCCTTAAGGCGCCAAGCTAATCTGGCACTACCCTTGAATTATCATGGTCGATCCATCTCCTGCTGTAGTGCGTCAGGGCTGAATGGGTTAATACTTCTGCTTCACTGGTCTAAGCGACATAACATCCCTTCCTTCCATAGTCGTGCCACACGCTGCGGTCGAGATTTGCGCTTTTGGCGAGTTGTATCGATTTTTCAGGTTCGTAGTTCAACTATCACAGATTTGCCCTCTGAAGGCATAAAAACCCACTCTCGTCAAATCGAAATTTTCATTTTCCTTCAATGTTTGTAATTTTAATTTTTTCTTTTAATTTTTTTTTTAGACCCATTGACTTCTTGCATTGAAGGCGCCGACCCGTATCCGATGCGAACCCGATCCGAATCCGAAGCGGGTCCGAAACAGGGACCGGGAAGGGTTCTGCGAGTCCTTTTCATGTGTGTGTTTCCATATGCCGGATGCGGACACGAATTCGCATCCGGCTTCGAACGAAAATGACGCAATTTTGGACGGAAAATTGCATCACCGCATGTGGTTGGGATCGTATTCGTATCGGATTCGTGCTTATGGATACGTAGCTTTAGAGTGTTTTGCTACGTAGTTCAGTTTATTACGTTTAAAAAAAAAAAAAAAGTTATACGTCACTGTGTTGTGTGTTGTGTTTATCTTGCGTTGCCTTTTGTTGCGTCCTATCGTGTCGGGTCGTGTCGTGTCGTGTCGTGTCGTATCGTATCGTGTCGAATCGTATCGTATCGTATCGTTTCGTGTCGTGTCGTGTCGTGTCGTGTCGTGTCGTCAATCGTATCGTATCGTATCGTATCGTATCGTACCTTACCGTACCGGACCGGACCGGACCGGACCGCATTGCATCGTACCGTACTGCATCGCATCGCATCGTATGGCATCGTACTGAATATTCTATTGCATTGTATTGCCGGTCATGTTGTGAGCCACCGTGTGAACCCGTGTGGAGTTATCAGCAAGGAACTGTCAACTACCTCCGATGCATACTTCGGGTGGTCGTCTGCCGCGCGCCAATTAAGGAGCTCAATCCATAATGCTATATCAAACTCCTTCCATCTGCGAGAAGCATAGACTCTTATAAGCCCATTCAGTTCGCAGCGGCTCAGGAGAATGTAACACCTTTTGCTGGCAGAAATGAATTTACACGCATCTCTGTATTAAGGAAAGTGTCCTGTTCACGAGCGCGACTCGCGTCAATTCAAACAAATTTTTCTTCTGCAAGAGGCATAGATTCTCATGAGCCCCTGCGAACGCAGGGGCTCATGAGAATCTATGCCTCTTGCTGGCAGACCCTCGTTTGCATGTAGAATCCTCAGACTGAGGATGCTGGCTGGATTTCATTTCCCCGCATGCCAATTTAACTCATTCTACCCCATCACCGAAATCCCCAAATGTTGCGGTTGTCCTCTGAAGACTGTATTGCAGTGCAGGACACAGATCGACCATGATAGTTCAAGGGTGATGCCAGAATAGCTTGGCGCCCATAGGCGCCAAGCTATTCTGGCATCACCCTTGAACTATCATGGTCGATCTTTAGCTTGCTGTGGTGTGTCTGGGGTAGAATGAGTTAAGTAATGCCGCCGCACGCCGCAGGACAGATATGTTGCACGCCAGTTTTGTGTCCGAGCTGCACTGAACTGAACTAAACGAGTATTTCTTGGGCGGAAGTTCAAGTTACTGCCCCCGCTCTGTAGAAAGCAAAAGACAATTATTCCAGTTTTCGTCTTCACAGGTCAGCGTGGAACTATGGCTCGTTTTAGCATATGATAGTCTCATTTTAGTAGTTCAGACCCAAAAGGTGACTGCCAAGCGTGTGAAATGCAAAGAAGTACCCAACGGAGAAAGAAACACGCTTAGAAAAAACGGTACAACACAATTTATTAATATTTCGGGTAAATACCCTTTGTCAAAACAAACAGAGACATTAGCCGCTACTTATCTTCATATGCAGAAGGAATATGGCAACTGAAGGTGACGTAAAAAGAAGAAAAAGAAAAGAAAAGGAAGAACAAAAGTAAAAATGACGTCAAAGAAAAAAATCGTAAGACTCGGAAAGACTCCGAGAGAAACTAAACACGAGAGACAAGAGTGTGTGTAAGCGCGCGCAGGAGCGAGCAAAAGTAAATGCGCGTGTGTGAGGCCGGGGGGGGGGGGGAGAGAGAGAGAGAGAGAGAGAGAGAGAGAGAGAGAGAGGAGAGAGAGGGAGAGAGAGAGAGAGAAGAAGAAGAAGGAGACCGAGAGAGAGAGAGGAGAGGAGAGAGAGAGAGAGAGAGAGAGAGAGAGGGGGGGGGGGGAGGGAGGGGGGGGGGAAAGAGAGAAAGAGAGAGAGAGAACGAACGGGAAGTACCCTTGGGCACGAAGTAGGCTGAGTGTCTAATACACAAAGCCTGCTAAACGCCAACCCGAAGGCAAACTTTATATCACCATCAAGTTGAGGACTACCTCGGGGAAAAACGGGAGAACCCCGGGGAAAAAAACCCAGCATTTAGCATGGTACACAACAAGGAATATCAATGAAACAAAGCAAATAATCAAAATCAGTAAGAGAATAGTGGTATAAGAGGAGAGTAGGTAGTTGTGAAACTTCAAGGGTAACTCCAGAAAAAAAAAAAAAAAAAAAAAAAAACCGGTGTTGGGTGTTGAAAGACAAAAGGGGCGGGGGATGGGGAGGAGGAAAGGGAAGAGAGAGAGAGCGAGAGAGAGAGAGAGAGAGCGAGAGAGAGAGAGAGAGAGAGAGAGAGAGAGAGAGAGAGAGAGAGAGAGAGAGAGAGAGAGAGAGAGAGAGAGAGAGAATCAATGAATCAATGAATCAATGAAACTTTATTTTACAACGGTTTAGGCATTGACATCGTCATCGACACAGTCATTTTACAAGTTGGGGGGGGGGGGGGGGGGGTGGTCGTTATCGCTTGGCCTCAGCGCTGGCCAAAGTATACTTTTTCCATTACCGCCCCTTTTGACTTGGTTATTGCCTGCTCTTGGACCAGCCTAAAATTAATAATAGTATACTGGGGTCATACTTCCTTTCAGCCCTACCTATATTCAAGTATCCTTGGGCCACATCTTCTTCAGGCCCAGTTGCTATGTTGCGCAGTAGGCCTTTTATGGCAGAATTTTGTGAGGTATCGTTGTCCTGTGAAAAGACAGGCTTACGGTTACGCCAAGCCTAGTGCTCTCTTTCCAGGTCGTGCTGGCATGATCCCAATGCGTAAAAGGCCATCGGGCCGACATCGGCCGACGTTCACCCGCGCACGGCCGTGCTCGGGCCAACGGCGGCCGACGTCGGCCCGATGGCCTTTTGCCCATTGGGATGCCTTTGCTCAGTGTGTGTCGGCCACATCTGTCTTGATTCAGACGCCACCTCGTGCAGTCCTCGGTGTTTGAGTTTCATTGAGGCTGTGCCACACCTTCCCCCCCGAAAGTTGCGCCATACCTTCCACCGAAAGTCTTCCTATACTGCCCCAAAGCTATGGCATGCCCTCCCGGCATATTTTGAAGACGGCAGAGTCTCCCAGCAGGCAACTGACGCCACGTTTAGTCAGCGGTCTTTTCTGAGCGAACTCAGTTTTATTCTTCTTTCTTCTCTCCAAATTGGCACTTTGCTATCTCTTCTTTACAAACCCCACCCGGGTCTGCCCTGGGGGACTTGGGTGGGGTTAGGTATTTTTTAGTTCCCAGGGTCACCCTGGTCAGCCCCACAGGGTGGGTTTTTCTCTCTATTCTGGGGCATGTGTTTCTGTCTACCCTTTGTCCATTCACCTGTATTTGCCTTTTTAAAACTCTCCCTACTGTCTGCACTGCCTGTAGCTCTTGATATTGGATGTGTGTTGCTAAATGGTCTTAGCTTTATTTAGGCCCCATGTGTTAGGTTTACTGTAATGTATTTGACCGGCTGGCGACATACATTCAATGTTCTGTTTATTTTTTTTCACAAGCAGTGCAGGCACGTCCTGAGAAAGCCTTGTTGCTGTCGGGACGTTAAGCAATGTACAATCAATCTTCTTTACAAAATCTCTCCCCACAAAGCGAGGTGAGCATTCAGCACTGGATGGAGAAATGCGCTCTACAAATAAACATCACCATCGTCGTTGTCATCGTCATCATCATCATCACTGCGTTGCCGCAAGCGATTTTGATAGCCGGACATTGTGTCCGGGGACCCATAAAAAAACCCCGGACATTTGTCTGGCAGATCCGGCCAGACCTGACACTGAACCTGCCAAATAGCTACCGTGAAAAAGTAGTTTCAGTATAAACGCACCGGTACAGTGTGGTGATTCTTTTACTGCCATCATTTGAAAAAAACAACAACCACCACCAACTTTTAAAGTGAAATATTTGATTTAATAATCTTATGAATCTTGAATTACATGCAAACCTTTAAAGGCATTCATTCATTCATTCATTCATTCATTCATTCATTCATCATCATCACTACATTAGTCACACCCGTGGTCGAATGTACAAGTTTGCCCTGCGAGGTGCAAAAGACAGGAAGTCCATTTATGTGAAAAGAAAAAAATTCATTGTAATTGTCTGTTTTTGGGACAAGTGAGCTTTTTCATTATAATTGTCCATTTTGGTGGAAAAGCCAAATTTGCACTGTATTACAATGAAAATCTCGCTTGAAAAGCGAGATTTTAATTGCAATACAATGAAATGCTGGCTTTTCACTTAAACGTGCTTTTGCCTGAATCATGCAGCCCTGCCGTGTCGTGCTGCAAACGGAAGCACGCAACCTGTGGACCGTCGGCTGCGGTAAACGTAGAGGACACAGCAGGGCACTTATGGCCGCTAATGGGCTGGTATGACGATGTGTGTGTATCATAGGGCATTTTCCTATCGGTATGTAACACAGCAGACTAGTGAGAGTACGTTCACATCTCCAAGAGGCATAGACCCGTAGGGCTCATGAGGATCTATGCCTCTTGGAGATGTTCGGAGTGTCGTCTGTGCTTACGGTAGAAGCTGGTTACATAAATCCGACGTGACTTCGCTGGTCGTTGGTTGTCGGGAGTCGTTTTGCGAAAACGTAACCTCGAGCTGTCTATTAACTTCAATGACAGATTATAACCGGAAGGAAGAAAGAAGCACGCTTAGAAAAGTCAGTTACAACACAATGTATTCATATTTCTGGGTTTACCCCTTAAGGCTGACAAGAGGTATAGATCCTCATGAGTCCCCGCGTCTGCGGGGAGCTCATGAGGATCTATGCCTCTTGCATTCCTCCAGCGTGTAATTCATCTGTGCTCTGGCATTCGCAAGGGGTTAGTCGTCTTTTTGGCATTCACTTTTGTGTGTGTGTGTGTGTGTGTGTGTGTGTGTGTGTGTGTGTGTGTGTGTGTGTGTGTGTGTGTGTGTGTGTGTGTGTGTGTGTGTGTGCAGGTGTTCATGAGGATCTACGCCTCGTCTGTTACACCTTGCACTTCGTCTGTTATTTTTTCCCCTTGCTCTCACAGTGAAGGGGTTACACCTTTTTTTTTTTTTTTTTTTTTTATTTGCCAGGCACTTGCGTCTCTTCCTTCCGCTCCCCGCCCTCTTCAAAGGGAGGCAACTCGTGATGGCGGTCACGTGCCCATCGAGGCGCGCGAAGGGTTCCGAGGGACATATTCCTTCCCTTCGCGGTTCTCAAAGCGCATCCGATTGGATAGGAAGCGGCGAGCCATCCGCGCGTAGTCCCCGTGTGTCACTTGCGAAGTTATCAGTGACAACTCTCTCCTAGGGTCAGAGCTGAGGTGCGGCCGCAGCCGATCTTGGTCACTGAGAGACAGAGAGTCATGGATTCGCGTGAGGTCAGCAAGAGGCATAGATTCGCATGAGCCCCTGCATTCGCAGGGGCTCATACGAATCTATGCCTCTTGCAGATGTTGGTTCGTGAAGGAAGGCGATCGGCGTGTACTCTGTATACAAGTCTGCTGCTGACTCCGGAATAACAAACAGTCTTAGATAGTAGGGGATAGTTGCAGTCGATCTTGGTGAGTCAGAGGCATACATGTGCGACTTATGTGGATCTATGTCTCTTGCAGAGGAGAGGTGTTTAGCCCCGTGACATCAATACTGAACAACGCCGTATTTTCAAAGTCAAAGTGACTTCAAGAGGATCCCTCTTTCAGTGCGCCCGTACCATGAAGATGTTTAGACGCCGACCAAGATCCAAAATGTCCTCCTTCCTCGTAACACCTGCACAAGCGGACACTACAAGAGAAAGAAATCTCTGCAATATTCAGGCATAGATCCTTCTTTTTCTTCTTCTTCTTCAGCGTTCCCGAGGCATAGATTCATATGAGCCCTCGCAAATTTGCGGGGGAGCATGAAAGTCTATATGCTGTGGCAGTTTTATGCTGAAGGGGTAGGGGAGAGGGGTAGGGGTGGGAGAAGACTCTAAATCGGGTTTGTGGTTAAAGAAAATGAACCCAGGACTTTCTTTCTGGCTAACGATCAAGTCCAGTTTAATTGACAAGCATCATATAGCATCTATTTATTCTGTGTAATGTAATAATTCTAAAATTGGAGGTATCTATAATTATGCAGTTTTATATGTTTCCCCCAACCGTTGATTCCCCCCCCCCCCCCCCCCCCGGAAGAACTTTGATACTGTTAATTTTCTTTCTTCTTTTGAGAAGTTCGATAAATTGTGTCTTTAAATTATTGCAAAATGAAAATGGATTTGCATTTTGATATTTATTCAACTGGACCGGTATATATATATATATATATATATATATATAATATATATATATATATATATATATATATATATATATATATATTATATATATATATATATATATATATATATATATATATATATATATATATATATATAAAACTGGAATCAAAGACTAGGATCCGTGCTTATGTCTTCTGTCCTCCTTTTTGCCATTTTATTCCCTTAATAGAGTAGAGAAGTATTTCTAAAGTGCTGTTAGAACCGGTTTTTTTTTTTTTTAAACCCATTTAGCTCCGACACCCTACAGCAAGAGATGGATCCTCTGTGATAATTCAAGGGTAGTGCCAGATTAGCTTGGCGCCTGACGGCGCCAAGCTAATCAGGCACTACCCTTGAATTATCACGAAGGATCCATCTCTATGGGTTAAGTGGCGTTAACCCCTTCCCGACAAGTTTTTCACAAGTTGCAGATTCAGCGACAAAGGGGAAGACAGGGGTAAGGCAGAGGCAGTAGAACCACACGAACCCTCCGCAAAGGCGGGAGCTCATGAGGTTCTATGCCTCTCGCATGTGGTTGGCGTTTGGTTTTTCTCGGCAACGAAGAGGTAAGACATAGAGGCCATTTTTTTTTTCTCTCTCCTGGCTTTTATTTTTATTTTTATTTTTATTTTTTTTGCTTTTAACTCGGTTTTTTCCCCCAGCGCGTGTGATGGTGTTGAAAATCAATAATAAAAAAAAGCTAAAAAAAAACAACCAACAACAGAATACTATGAAAATAATGTCAGAAAAGTTTCAGCGCACCTCCGGGAATATTCCCGGTCGCTCGCAGCGGAGTCCTGTAGCAAACGTGACGTTTAACTTCACAGCCCGCTGTGCGATCGTGTTCGCTATCAGTGCTCATTACCTCCCTTGCCAGTACTGATTGTCTCCCTTTTCCGGTTACGAGCTGCGGGCAGCGTGACCTTTGGAGCGTTTATTTTACTTTTTGAAAATTTAAATGGAGAAAAAATGACCTTTTTTTGGAAGGGGGGGTGGTGAGGGTGGAGGTTGGGGTGGGGAGAAGTGTAGACGGCAGAGAGAGAGAGAGAGAGAGAGAGAGAGAGAGAGAGAGAGAGAGAGAGAGAGAGAGAGAGAGAGAGAGAGAGAGAGAGAGAGAGAGAGAGAGAGAGAGAGAGAATCAATGAAACTTTATTTTACAACGGTTTAGGCATCGACATCGTTATCGACATAGCCATTTTACGAACCTGCCGTTCCTAACAAATGAAGAATATCTATAAACAAGATACCCTTACAATATCTGCTGATGTACTTGCATATATGTAAAACGTTACACTTATTTTATTTGTCAACACTGATCAGATAAACAGACAATCATATAGACAGACTACGTCCGTACACACACACGCACGCGCGCACTCAAATTCACACACGCACGCATGCAAATACACACACACACACACACACATGCACGCACGCACGCACGCTCGCCCGCGCACACAGACAGAGAGAGTGGTCTCAATTCTGTTTATGAGCTTTAAGCTATTGCTACTTTTAAATACCCCGAAAAGAAAGAAACACGCTTAGAAAGGTCAAGTACGACAAACTTTTCCTAAATTTCGAGTAACTTGTAACTTTTAACTGAAATAGATCAGGGCATAATAACAAGGGCATGCCTTCTTGCTGACTGTTGTCTTTAACACCGCGAGGAGCCTCTAAGGTGCTTATGTTGATGGTAAATGTCTGATACGAGGGTGAGGAAGGGCAATTCCATCTCACTGATAATTAGAAACATTGGGTGCGGCAGAATCGCTTAGACGGAAGATTCTTTTTTTGCGGCATATCGAAATGCTTAGACGCACCATTTTATCCCCCTCCACAATGGTGATTGTGGCGACGAGAAACAATTGCGAAGAGTGAAAATCTTTTGGAAAACTGGGAGAGTCTATCTAAAATAACATCTGCGGACAACCTCCTGTTGCCTTCCTAAGCTGAGGATGTACTTGCCAGCAAGAGGTATAGATTCTCATGAGCCTCTGCGGATGCAGAGGCTCATGAGAATCTATGCCTCTTACTGAAACCACTTTGTATCCATGTTGCTTTTACGGCTGACCCTGAATTTACAATGATTCCCAAATTACGCTCCGCGTCAACTGGCATCTATCACAGGTGCAGTTTGACAGTGTAAATGCGGACATGAAATCTACCAACAAGAGGTATAGATCCTCATGAGCCCCTGCACCTGCAGGGGCTCATGGGGATCTATGCCTCTTGCAGACGTACGTCGGTTGACTGGGAGAAGGACAAGACAACTATCTCTTCGCTACGTGCGTTGAATGCGAAAGGAAAACTCCCGCCGACCATTTTGAACAGTAAGTCTGGGTGCTACTGACTGAGAGATAAAGACGAGCTGTTTTGCTTTCAAATGGGCGGTACCGTTTAACGAAACCGTTCAGACCGCTTTCACCAAAGAGGTCTGCTAGCAATAAATCGCTTGTGTCTGCTTGCTTTGTCGGCGTTGAACCTTTCAACGCCGGAGTACATCGAGCGGCACCATGAATGCAAGATGCTTTAACGCTTTTGAGCCTGCTTGAGATAAATCGCTGTCACTGTTACTTTTTCGGCTTTGACCCTCTCGCCGCCGGGGAGTACATCGAGCAGCGCCCAAAGTCAAGAGGGCGTAGGTCCTCATACGCCTGCCTGAAAGAAATCGCTGATTTCGTTGCTTTTTTTTTTTCGGCTTTTAGTTTGACCCCTCCACTGCACAGAGACTAATGCTGAAACGTAAGAGTCCTAAATCCTCATGAGCTTGCTTGGAATAAACCACTGTCTCTGTTGTTTACCCGGCTTTGACGCTTTCACTGCCGTACTGAACATTTCGAGGAGCGCCCCGAACGCTGGAGGCACACATTGGTTATTTCGGGGTTTAACGGCCACGGCACCGGAGTGATAGTGAGATTTCCTTCGCAACGAGCGAGAGCGACGTCACGGCGGCTAACCAGCTCGTGCCATAAGCAAGGACAACACTCCAACATCTGCAAGAGGCATAGATCCTCATGAGCCCGGAGGGCTCATGAGGATCTATGCTTCTTGAAGATGTGTGGAGTGTTGTCTGTCCGTCGTGATTTCGCTCTCGTTCCTTGTTGCGAGGCGTTCGTTGCGAACTAAATCTTACTATTCATGGACGGCCCTGATGGGGCTAAAGGGTCAGCTACTTGCCTTTGGAGAACGACCTGAACAATGTTCAATTCAGGCGCACAGCAACTGTGCCACTTTGATTCACCAGGACCTTTTAACGGACATGCTATCTGAACAAGCCTGTCTTTATGCCTGAACTTGGAAGGGGGGGGAAGGGGGGGGGGGGGGGGCACAGATCTTCATGAGCCTGCTGTGATTAAATCGCTGTCTGTGGCTTTTTCGTCTTTACCAGTAGTTTGACCCCCGCCACTAGCAGAGCACAGCGAGCATCGCTGTTTAATAGATTTTCGCATTAAAGCATTCGAGTTTTCTTACAACGAATCGCTGTCTCTTGTGCTTTTTTTCTCGGGTTTTAGTTTGACCCCCCCCCCCCCCCCCCTGACTGCCGGAGCTCAGCGACTAACGCTTAACCCCTTCAATGCCAGTGGACGCAGTGTTCTGAGATCTTCCTTAATTCAACGCCAAAGAGCGCCATCCGCCCAAGAGGTGTCAGCAAGAGGCATAGATCCTCATGGGCCCCCGCAATTGCGGGGGCTCATGAGGATCTATGTCTCTTGTTGGACTCGTGTATATCCGTCCGTGTGCCTTTTGCAAACGCTATTCGGGGTCATCAGGCCCTGTGCCTGTAGTCGGGCTCATTCATAAACCTTGTGTCTCGGGCCCGGACAGAAAACAGTGGTCTGCGGTGGCTTCGGAGAGGACACTTCGAGCCATTATCATCAGCATGGCTTGACTTCGCGAACGAAGATTCTATAGGGCTTGCCCACGTCGTCTGCAGGCATTTTCGTGACTGCGGAGGCCAATCCGGGACAGGCAGGTTTGACCGCAGTGGCTGCAGGGGAAGGTCTGGTCAGGGTTTTGAGTTACGACAACTGTTTTTTCTCCTGAGCCGCTTGTCCTTGAGGTTAGCGCTGCGAGAGTCCTCAAATGAGACGGCTGCCTTGTGAATGGTGGAGCGCCAGGTGTCACGGTCCGCAGCAAGCGAAGACCACTGGCGATGGTCGATTTGGCAGGCACTAAGTGACTTCTTGAGACCGTCTTTGTATCTCTTCTTTGGTGCCCCTCTGTCTCGGTGTCCAGTGGCGAGCTCGCCGAACAGAGTGATCTTGGGTAGGCGATGATCCTCCATCCTGGAGACGTGCCCCGCCCAGCGAAGCTGTGTCCGCAGCAGCAAAGCCTCGATGCTCAAAGTTTCCGCCTGTTCAAGGACCTCGACGTTGGTGACATAGTCACTCCAGTGAATGCTGAGAATGGTACGCAGGCAGCGCTGGTGAAAGCGTTCGAGGAGTCGTAGTTGGCTGCGGTAGAGGGCCCAGGACTCGGAACCGTACAGCAGGGTGGTGAGGACAACAGCTCTGTACACGCTGTTCTTGGTGCCTTTTTTCAGCTGTTGATTGTGCCACACCCGCTTGAATAGTCGCCCGAAAGCACTGTTCGCTTTTGCCAGCCTGTTGTCCAGCTCCTTGTCCAGCTTGGCGTCTGACGTGATGATGCAGCCGAGGTAGGTAAACTGGTGTACAGACTTCAGTTCGGACTCGCCGATGGTGATGTGGGGAGGGCGATGCTCTTCCTTGGGTGCTGGCTGCTGGCCACTTGCAGTGAAGAGTGTAAGCACATAGTGTGAATCAGCTTATCGCGTGAAATACAGCTTTTGTACTTTCAGGTTATTGAATCACGAAAATCTGATTCAGCCACTTTGCCTTGATAGTGTCGTCGATGGTGGTCTCGTGGTGATGTGGTGGAGGTGGTAGTGTTTGTGTTTGAGTGTGTGCGTGTGATTGTTTGCTTGTGTGTGTGTGTGTGTGTGTGTGTGTGTGTGTGTGTGTGTGTGTGTGTGTGTGTGTGTGTGTGTGTGTGTGTGCCGTCGCTCGCGCGGTGGTGGTGTGATTGTTTGCGTGTGTGTATGTGTGTGCGCGCTGTCACGCGCGTGGTGTGGTGGTGGTGTTGGTGGTGGTTGTGTGTGTGTGTGTTGTGTGTGTTGTGTGTGTACTGTGTGTGTGTGCGTGCGTGCGCGTGTGCGTGCATGCGCGCGCGCACGCGTGTGTGTGAGTGTGTGTGTGTAGGTGTGTGTTATTGTGTACGTGCGTTCGTGCGTGCATGCGCGCTTCTGTCTGTGGTGTTGTTTGTTAGGATTTCTTTTACGTTTTGTAGACTCCTAACCCCAGCACTCTTAGGACCACACTTTTCTTCTCCTTTTAAATTCAATGTCAAAGACCCTCAGCCACCAGAGAGTGTCAACCTGCGGTCACCAAACCTGTTTTGATGTTACTTTGAGTTTAGACGTTGAGTACACTTTACACTGTCTCTGATTTTGTATATTTTCCAGTAAATTGCCGGGTTTACTCTTTCTCCCGGTGTATTACGCCGCAATGACCCCTACGTCAGATTTAAGGGTCACTTTCGCGCGGTAATTTTGCACTATCGACTCCCAAAGCAGATCTATCTTGTGTCACCTTTCTCGATGCTGTTATGTCTAAGGGAGGTAACACGTCAAAATGAGCAGCAAGGCAGATTATTGGTGTCCGTCGAAATGTCCTGGCAAATCAAAGCGAAATAGTTGGAGGACGCATGAAATGAGCAGTGTTCAGGTCGGACTCATAGGCAATAGCTGTCGCTCGTCCGCCCCCCCCCCCTTCCCCCCCCCTCCCCCCCCTCCCGCACCCCCACCTCCATAACCCGCACGTCAGTGCCGTCCATTATCACTTCGTTGCCGTGGACGATAAATACCGAACTAACCAACCAACCTGATGTCACTTTGGCGTTGCGGTTCTTCATGAAGGGAATAACTCGACAAAATAATTAAGCGGTGACCCGATACAAAAAGGCCATTGGCCGAAGTCGGCCGCAGTGGGCCCGCGCACGAATGTGCACTACACTAACACGAATGTGCGCGGGCCCACTGCGGCCGACTTCGGCCCGATAGCATTTTGCGTACTGGGAAGCACGAATGACCCGGGGCTACATTGACGCTGTCATTCAGCATGAGGGGAATGCCACGCCAAAATAACTGGCACACGGGATCTGATTTTGGCCGAGCAGTTCTGCACGAGAAGTGTAACACGCTAACACAACTGGTAAGCCAGATTGATCTGGGGTCACTTTCTCGTAGCCGGTTTGCGTGAGAAAAACAACACGCCAAAATAACTGGCACGCCAGATAAACCTTGTGTCTTTTTGGCGTTGGTTATAGGAGTAACAAGCAAAAGTAACTGGAAAACCAGACTGACATGAGGTCGCTTTGGCGTTGACCTTTTGCGTGAGAAAAAGCACACACTGGAACGCCAGATCGACCTGGAGTCGCTTTGGCGTTGCAGTTCTGCACGAGTGGGGTAACACGCCAGAATGTCTCGCGCTAAATTGTCCAGGAGTCGGTTTAGCGTATTTTCACGCCAGATCGAGCCCAGGATGACTTTGGCGTATGCCAAAGTCATCCCGGGGTCGATCTGGCGTGAGAGTCATTCTGGACGCCTTACACCGGATTAAGCCGCAAATTCCAACTCAGACTGTGACATGTTAATACGCACGCCTGGGAATAAACTGTCGCGAAGAAAAAAGTAAGAGTGCTGAGGGAAATTAAACACACACGCCAAGAGAAGACGGCCCACTCTCGTTCATTTCCCGGCTTTTTGGTCAGATTAAGAGCAGACGCCATTTTTCTTCTTCCCTGAAAGGGAAAGGTCACGAGCAGTTAGCGCTCTTCTTTCTCGGAAGACACTTTTCGTGAGTTATGCCCTTGGGCGGCCATTTGTTGTCAGTTTTTTTTTTTCCAAGTCAGTCCTGCCAATCTGCAAGAGGAATAGATGATCATGAGCCCCTGCGACCGCAGGGGCTCATGCGAATCTATTCCTCTTGCAAGCATTGATCTACCTCACTCAAATTCTTTTGACTCCGACGAAGAATGTCGCTAGTTTCAAGCCCGCGAAAATTGTCGTCTGCCGAAAGCCGTTAGAAGGTAGGCGTTAGAACTCTGATTTCGTATTGTTGATGAATGCGACATAAGACGCTCATGAGAATCCCAGATTATCGGGCGTATGTTCTGGCTTATTTACTAACTTCTCAGCTGAAGGCGGTCTGAGAGGTTTACAAGCTATGAATATTTCTTACAAAGAAAGTTAGACCTGTGGAGCTTTAGAGACTATGGCCAGTCTGCTTCAGCATTGCTGATGAAGCGGCACCAGAACCCAGACCGACACACTTCCGGTGATTTTTCCGGTGATGACTCGCGAAAACCTATGTTTGTCTGTCTCTGCGGTGATACAGCCTAGCCTGCGTCGAGCGACCACACTCGTGAGAAACCACTTTTCATTTAGACCATCATTTATGTGGCCACAGCTAACTAACTGATGGTCTTTAATGACATGTGACGCTTTTTGCCTTTGAGAGCACCTGTCTCTTAGGACGATTTCTCCTTATACAAATGTGGTTCGTTTTACTGTAGAATCTATCTCTGACTGACTTTGCCAACACAAAAAAGTGTGAATGTGTGTGTTTGTGTGTGGGGGGGGGGATGGGGGTGGGGGGGGGGGGGGTTGGGGGGTGGGCGAGGGCGTGGGTTTCCACAGCCGGAATCTCTTTTTCTTGCTGACTATATTTAGTGATTGTACAGTCGTAGGGGGCTTATGTAAGCAATGTCTGGCACGCTAGTAAACTATATATTTATACTCGTAAGTCTGTGATTTTGCTTTAGCAGCTCGGAGCATATGACAAGGGCGGATCTGGGGGAGGGGTTGTTGGTGGGTTCTGGGGGTTCAGGACCCCCCTACCCCCCCACCCACCCCCCACCCCCCACCCCCCCACCCTCGGTCGAAAGTACTGTGATATGCAATATATGCTATATCGAAGTCCTTTTTGTTTGGACACCTCCCACCCTCCCCCCCCCCCCCCCGCCACCCACACACTTACACACACACTTTCTTTTTCTTGAATTTTCGACCACCAGGACAGAAAGCTCTGTCATCTGGGGGCCTACCGGGGGCTCATGAGGATCGATACCTCTTGCTAACACTGCTGCTAACCCTTTTCATTCGGAATACACCAGTGTGTGAAATAAGTTTGACTAAAATAGTTCAAGGGTAGTGCCAGAATAGCTTGGCGCCTCTAGGCGCCAAGCTATTCTGGCACCACCCTTGAACTAAAGCCACCAGTCCATGTCCGTATCTGTAAGTACTATTATGTAGCTTGCATAAGGCAGTGTACAGATTCGAAGCATTAAGCCTCGGTGTGATATGGGTTGACATCCATGTCTGACATTGAATGAACGAAGACTAATAATAATAATAATAATAATAATAATAATAATAATAATAATAATAATAATAATAATAATAATAAATAGTTCTTGTATAGGTCTGTTCTCCAGGAAAACATTGGACTCACTGCGCATGCACAACACACTCTCTCTCTGTCACACGCACAATTATACAATACCCTAACCCACCCAATCCCTTCCCAACACCTTACATCCACTTCCTTCGATAATCAGAATAAAAGGCAGGCAACAGTTAGCTAAATGTGAGCTGAATGTTAAATGCCCGACAGAAAAGAAAAGTTGTTAAGTGAGCTTTGAACGGTGACAATGTGAGCAGATTCCGCATTTCAATTGGCAGGTAGTTCCACACACATGGGGCTAAAAAGGTGAAAGAACGCTCCCCGACAGTCTTCATGCTAAGCTTCGGTATTTTAAAAAAGTTTTTCACTGGAGGAACGGAGGGTATGTGATGGCTGATAAAACAAACAGCTTGGCAGAAAGGTAATGCGGGAGAGATCCGTCAAAATGCCGATAGGCGAACATTGCAATCTTGTACTGGCAGCGGAATTTCACGGGCAGCCAGTGCAGCTGCTTCAGCAGAGACGTAACGTGGTCTCTCTTACGTTTCTTCAAGATGAGACGCACCGCATTGTTCTGAATCAATGCGATATGCGGCTATTGTCAGTCAATGTCAAAGTATTAATCACTGGAGACTTAAAAAAAAAACCTGTTATTTAGCTTCTCAAAACTTCTCTTTTGAGAGAACCTGTCCCTTAAAGACCCACCTTTTCTTTTCTTGCAAAACAGTATGTTGCTCAAAACAAGTTCTGCTGTAGAATTAAACAAGGAGGTGTTTTTTTTTCAAGACTTCGCTGAGAAAGAACCTATTCTTTAACCCATTACATCCTGAGGCTGATTTTGTAAAAAAAAATAAAATTACTTAATGTCCTATGACGGCTACATTATAGATTAGGAGACAGATCAACAATTTTAGTTCAAGGGTGGTGCCAGAATAGTCTGGCGCCTGAGGCGCCCAGCTGTTCTGGCACCGCCTTGAACTATCACAGTGAAATTAATTTCAAGCAGTACTGTCTCAGGATGAAAAGGCTTAACACAGTTTTTCTTTTGAATAAAATGGTCTACTGTAGAATTAAGCAAGGAGGGAGAAGAGGTTTGGGGGCGGGGGGGGGGGGGGGGGGGGTGTTCACAGAATCTCATTTTCTTACTGACTATATTGGGTCATGCAGTCGAATGGGGATTATAAAAACCTATGTCTGGCACGCTTGTAGACTATATAAATAACTTCTGTCATTTTGCGGTCGCAGATGGGGGCTCATGAGAACCTATTCCTGTTGCTGGTAGACTAGACTATATTTAGTGATTTGGAAGCCACCAGGGGGAGGGGAGGGGGGCTCGTGGGAATCGATGCCTCTCAGTCCACATGGACTGTATTCAAATGATTTGCAGCTGAAGTACGTCTTGAAGTCAGGCAGACTATGTTTTCAATGACCTATTCGAATTATTGACCATATATGTCAAATTATTACCCATCCCCCCCCCCCTCCTTCCCCCTTCTTGTCCCTTGCCCCAAAATCAAACTTGAAACCATACTTTACTTTTGCTAGTCTATTAAGTCCTTGATCACTTCGGCGCTAGGGACAGACAGACAGACAATCACACACAAACACAGTCAGACAGACAACGCGACGATTGCCCCCCCCCCCCCCCCCTCCATCCGTTTTTGCTCTTCCCCAAAGACCAAACTTTAAAATCATACTTTGTTTTTACTAGTCTATTAACTCATTCAGCCCCGACACACCACAGCAAGACATGGATCGAGCATGATAGTTCAAGGGTGGTGCCAGAATATCTTGGCGCCCATAGGCGCCATGCTATTCTGGCACCACCCTTGAACTATCATGCTCGATCAGTCTCTAGAATTGTAATAGAGTCCTTCAGATGGCAACTTCAAAATTGGGGGATTTCGGTCCTGGGGTACAATGTGTTAAGTCCTTGATCACTTAGGTGCTAGGGACATTAACCCATTTAGCCCCAAAGCACTACAGGATGGCGGCCAAGCTAATCTGACACTACCCTTGAATTATCATGGTCGATCCATCTCCTGCAACTGTTACACAGTCGTAAAGGGAGACCTTCAAAATTTAGGAAATTTTGGCCGTGGAGCTATATGGGTTAATGCTGACATAAAGACAGACGGATTGTGTTGGTTTGATTATTATTGTGTTTTTTTTTAAAAATATTACACCAACAACACAGTACAAAATAGAGAAGTTCTCCAGATCAAACAAGCCAGAAGCTTATGAAACTTTTTCTGTTGTTGAGAGTTTTCAGTGGGAGGTGCCCACGAGAATGTATGACCCGTGCTGTCGAGAGTTTTCAGTGGGAGGTGCCCTCGAGAATGTATGAATCGTGCTGTCGAAAGTTTTCAGTGGGAGGTGCCCGCGAGAATGTATGACTCGTGCAGTCGACTCCTTTTCCGTGATTTTGCGTCTCTGGTGGAGTGAGATTTTCTCTTTTTCCCTGGCGCTTGTTCCTCGTCAAAGATTAAGCAGCTATTTCAGTCTTTGCCGGTTTACGAGAACCTGCGTGCTCTGTTCGCCCCTCTCTCTCTCTCTCTCGAGACAGTAACGTGTGCTGGGTCTGTGATTTTGGTCCAAAATCACAGACCAGCACACACACACACACACAGACACACACACATATATATATATATATATATATATATATGCATGGAAAAGGAGTGTTCGTCACAGAACGCGCGAGATGACTATGGATCAAACAGTTGCAGAAGTGACAGCCCCGAGGTCAGTCTAGAAATGACAGTATACGAATACTCCACGTCTATGTTTTATATAACCTTTTACAACAGCAGAATAGCGATGTAGGTCGAAGCCATCTTTTGCGCAGGAGCGATGCATTTGTTTTCATAAATAGTACACAGTAACTCCAACTGAACAGTTAAATTAACAAATAAAATTCGTAACAAATATCCATTTTGCATAACAACAAAAATAGGATGCAATTTAACTTGGGACATGTGAAACAATACAGTGTAAAACGAAACTATTTTAAACTCAGTATTTATAAAACTTAATCATTACAATGCAAATGTGAAGTTGTTTCCCTTGTTACTAACATTCTTGCATTCTTGTGGTTTTCAAACCTCTTACGTACACTGCGCGATAAAAATTTCTTATTTTGAAAGAAATAATGGGAAAATGAGTATATTTTCGGATTGTGCGTGGCCTTTCTACGTGTAGGAAGTGAGCTTTAGCCATTCAAAAGTGGAATATGTGTTTTTTGCCGAACAATCACACACTCTAGTTTGCAAACTGGCTACAGGTTCACCATGATATCCCAGAAAGCTTAGCGCGGTAAGATTAGGACATAATCTGGTGTGGACAGCTGTAGGGGTGTTTCCTATGTACGAGTGCTCTTTAAAAGGTTCCATTTATACATAGTTGCGTGATTCATCGCACGCGCACGTATTTTGGTTGAAAACTTTCCCTGACGCTTTTGTTTCTGTAGACAACGTTAGTAATCGTGTATTCGTCCGCCGGCCTCTTCCCGCGCTGATTGGTGAGTCTTGTTGGGTGAATTTGTGATGTCTGGGCTCGCGAAGTCTTTGCCAGAGTCCGCTTGTCTCTCGGTCAGTCGGCCAGGCGTTTAGTTCAGCTACGGAAAAACTACCAAGTGAGTAAGAAAAAGCACTGTCAAGGGAGAGAAGTGTGCATGATAGACCAATGATCATAGATCTACTTTGGTCCAAGCACACACACACACACACACACAAAAAAGATAAGAAAGAGGGGGTGCGCTAAGTAAGTGACTGAAAGCAATGCATATGGAAGCCCCCCCGAAGGGGGGCGTATCACATATCCCACTGTTCCAGCCACTCAGTGCATGGAAATTTAAATCTAGTTCCCCCAAGTGGGGGTCCAGATATTGAGCCGGTGTGGACAGCTGTTCAGCTACGTATACGCGTTAGTGGTTGGGAATAGACACCGACTCACACGAGCTCCTGCATTCGCAAGGGAGCTCATGAGACTCTATGACTCTTGCAGGGGGCTCACGAACATCTGTGTCTCTTGCTCGACCAAGATCGGCTCCAGCCGTTCCTTGAAATTAACATTTTTAACCCCTTCCCTGCCGGCGGACGCAGAATGCGTTTCTGAAGTATTTCGTTCATGAGGTGCCAAACATTTCTAGACGTCCCATGAAGGCGGACTCAAAGCGGGATCAGCAAGAGGCATAGATCCTCTTGAGCCCCCGCGACTGCGGGGGCTCATGAGGATCTATGCTTCTTGCAGTTGGGCGGCGTTCAAGTTTACTCGGCAGTCAAGGGGTTAAGGGTAGGATTGTCTGTGCGCATTAAGTCTGGACGAGTGCGGCTCTGGGGACCTCCTGGGCTGTCCTTTCCAATCCCCAGCGTAGGTCTTGTCTTCATAATTATGATGTTGTTCACGATGATGGTGTTTTGGTCAGTTCGGGGTTTAACGTCCACGTCATGGTCCCTGACCCCCCCCCCCTCCAACCACCCTTAACTGCCGAGAAACTCGATCCAGCGGCAAGAGGCATCGATCCTCATGAGCCCCCGCATGTGCGGGGGCTCATGACGATCGATGCCTGTTGCTGACATCACTCTGAGCCCGTGTTTCTAGGCCGGATGGGCCCCTTTGACGTGGAAGGTCAGTTCGGGGTTTAACATCCACAGGCACCAGAGTGATAATGGATGGCCCTAAAACCGACACGTGAAGAAGCTAAGTGACCACTCATGAGGATTTATGTCTCTTGCAGATGCGTAGCGTTCGCCGTGCCACGGCAGGTAAAGGGTTATACGGCAGGTAAAGGGTTATACGGCAGGTAAAGGGTTATACGGCAGGTAAAGGGTTATACGGAAGATAGTGCGAACGGTTAACCCGTTCTCGCCTAGAGCAGGTCGCGTACACGTAGCCTACTTTGTTCTCTCGAAATAACCATGCCATTTCTCAGCTTACTCAGTCAACGACAAAATAATGACGTCGGTGGAAGCTGACCTATTTCGTATGACACAGAAAGTCTGTGCGCAACATTTTTTTAACATGACTTGTCTATAAGATATAGTTAACATGACTTGTCTATAAGATATTTATAGTTAACATGACTTGTCTATAAGATATTTATAGTTAACATGACTTGTCTATAAGATATTTATAGTTAACATGACTTGTCTATAATATATTTATAGTTAACATGACTTGTCTATAAGATATTTATAGTTAACATGACTTGTCTATAAGATATTTATAGTTAACGCGTGAAATATAATCACAATAAGAATGAATATTATCACATGAACAAAAATAAACAGTTAGTAATTAGGTAAACTTTGACCTGATGGAATTCTCTCCACAGTCATGGGTTCATCCTGAGCAGTTTCCACAGCAGTGAGCGACTATTTTTTTTTTTTTTTTGCCGTTTTGCTTTCCCCGCATGACATTTTTTTGTCAAAAGTCGTGTATCACGGTTTTTATCAAACTGTGCCTGGAAATATCCTTCGTTCTCGCACAACTCTTGCGAAAGTTACATATTCTGTTTATTATTAAAAATAGCGCGGGGAAACCCTCTTGCATTCTGGCCAATCACTATGGAAGTCAGATGGGGCGGTCCGTGGCGCAGTGGTTAAGGCGCCTGCCACCAATGCTAAAGGTGCGAGGTTCGATTACGGGTTCCGGCGTCGGATTTTTCTCCTCTAGTAAGTGTCACCGTTAATTCGGGCGGACCGTCTGGGGTTCTTTCTCCGGGTACTCCGGCTCTTCCTCCCCCTCCACTTTGGTATCAGTTTCAGCCCACTTAATCAAATTTCAAATACAAACGATTTTGAATTTCCAAAAACTACAGTAGCTCGCTTGAGCTTGCCCTTAGCACCACGTGAATGTTCTGTGTTTATGTACAGTGTGTGAGTGAATGCGCGTGATTCACGTGAGCGTGCTTGTTGGGTTCAGTTCGCGGCGGCGCTTTGAGCCGATTTTCAATTGGGATAAAGCGCCTATTTAATGCGCTTATTATTATTATTATTATTGCATTCTGGCCAATCATGGAAGTCACATGAATTAAAGTTTTGCAGACGCAGTGAGACAAATCTGCAGGGAGACTCTTAACCCATATCATACTGAGACTAAAAGCTTCAAATTTGTACACTGCCATACGCAAGCTACATTATAGAACTTACACATAAGGATACAGACCAATGGCTTTAGTTCAAGGGTGGTGCCAGAATAGCTTGGCGCCTAGAGGCGCCAAGCTATTCTGGCACTACCCTTGAACTATTTTAGTCAAACGTATTTCACACACTGGTGTATTCCGAATGGTAAGGGTTAAAGACGCAGGTAAGCTCAACAGCGAGTGCACTCGCTGGCCGGAGTTGTCGGCCGTAGTTGATTACCATTCTCGCCCAGAACAGGTCGCTTTAAGGTTGTATACTATACCTATATTTTTTAATTGAAAACTGCCGCTTATAGGGTTTTTTGAGAGCCTTATTGAGTCTGGAGGCTATTGCCACCCTGAAAGACCCATGGTCCCGGGCATATATGTAAGTTTGAGCCTTTTGCGTGACCTACCCCTTGAGCGAAAACACGCAAAATAGCTGATTTCAGAACACAATAAAATTTTATGGAATAGTGTGTTAAAATGATAAAGAAACATTTCGGTCACTTCATAAAGTATGTTAGTATTTTCTCGTAAAAAAAGTGTGTTCTGATAATTGGAATTCTAAGTGCAATCGAGAAAAGTTTATTTTGTAAATTCGCAAATTGCCCGGATGTTATCAAGAACATTACAAGTGTTTGCAATGTTGGGCAATTGCTCAGGCCCTTTTTATTCGATAAAGTCGTACTTTATGTTATAACTATCACATTGATTATGAAGAAAATATGGGGCCCCGCACAAAATTTGGCACTTTGGGTCGTTTTCGAGTGCGTATTCAATAAGGGATACAAGCGATGTCTGACTTCCGGCAGATCATATCTCCGCCGTAGCCGGTCACAAGCACGCATGATAAAGAAGGGAAAACGACTATTTTAAACCTACAAGGGAAAACCTACGCCCAAACTGTTGCAAACTACGCCCAAACTGCTAGTCCTCGATCACTATTTGTGACAGTAAACTGGAACAAACAACAACGGCAGATACGGGATGAAAACGTTTATCTATAAGTAATTAAATGCACGTGCTGGTTCTTAGTAATTTAGTTAGTGCAGTGGTAAGGTATTGTTTTTGCCACGCAGGTGACCAGGGTTCGAGTCCCGTACATGGCGACTTTTTTTTCCTGCTCACATTTGAAACCCATACATTTTCTACTTCGCTAAATGAAACAAACACACTTTAAACCCAAAGCAAAAAAAAAATTTAATGCGTGGTATTTTTTTATTTTTATTTTTTAAATATGCGATTATCATCACTGTGGGAATGTGAATGTTAAACCATAAACCAACCAACCGGATTCAGTCTTGGATAAAAATGCACACTGGTTACCTCGGTACATTTGTTCATTCATTTTTTTCAGCCAGGCATTATGTGAGAATGTTTACATTACATGTTTACATTCATTCAATCATTCACAGCTTCACTGATGAAAAAGCACACCAAAGAGTGTTGTCACAGACAGTTTTTATTTTTTATTTTTACTGGCATCATCTACAAACATTAATTGATGTGAATTTGTTTTAATATACCTGCTGCAAGAAATGCTACATGTTCCTTTGGTGTCTCCATGAAAGCAGGTCGATGAACATCTTTGGTTGAAAGATGTTTGTAAAATAGATTGGTAGTGGATGTACCTATCTCTCTAGCTGAATCTCAGTTTCCCAGCAGTTTTTGGTTACAAATTATAAGGAAACAAAAACACACTACCACCGAGCCACCCAGCTCCCCCTCAAAATACAGCTTTACTGCAGAACATATTTCAACTACATGTAACATTATTCACATTTACATTGACAAAATGCTGACTTTATACAAGCTATTTGGAAGAAAAGTGGAGCTGATGTCATTTTTAGTTGTGTGCATGTCTACGGAGACTTGTATGGACACGGATCATAGTCAGGTCATTCTGTTTGCTGGCGTGTGTCATGTACAGTACATCTGTAAAACTTGTGAAATGAACCATGTGGTTAGCAATTCTGATACGATAAGTAAAGCCACACAGCTGAAAGTCAATGATTGACAGTGGAAGAAAAAAACAAAACAAACACAAAGTACAGTACATATCATATGCCTATGATCAGTTATCACCCAACCACTTAAATCTGCTGTGACAGCTGGAGGGTAATGCAAGAACTGCATGGTCAACTCACTCTTGAGCAGTATTGCGTTTTTCATTGAGCAAGTCCACATTTGCACAACATTTTAAGCTGAGGGTTTAATGACATAAATATACATCCCCACGTTTCTATATTTCCGCACATCCCCTCTTCAGAAAGGACCCATGGGTTTTATACTCTGAGGCCAATGACCATTTTCAGAATGAACCCTGTATATCATTTTGAATCATGCAAAGCGGAGAGGTGATAAGTTTTCTCCTTGTCTCACACCGATGCTGCACAAAATCTATCTGTACCACTGTTTCCTACCCCATAAGTGTCAGCTGTGGAGTACATATTTTGAATGACTGATGTATGCCAGTATTTAGGAACTTGTCACAAAAAAGACCTGTTCATATGATGAAATGTCTTTGAAAAATGAACACATTGTCAGTAAAGGGGTTTTCCTTGGATAATCAAAAACTAATACATATTAAGCTGCGTTTCCAAATCGCGACATGACAGGAGAGTGACAAAAAGTAACTTTTCTGAGGGGGTCATCCAAATAAATATGCATAGGAAGGTCTTACCATCAGGTATCTCTTTACCAAGTTTAGGGTTACAGTTAGGAATACTTGAGAAAAAAACATCTTTGGGCAATATATGGCTATCTTGTACCTATTTCCCGATTTCTTGTGACCCTTGACCTTTCTGACCTTTCATGCATACGAAATTAGTATGCATGAAAAGTTCTTACCACCTTGTACCAAGTCTGGGTTTGAAGTTGTGTATACTTGAGAAAACATCTTTTTGGTCAAAATACAGCTATTTTTCACCTTTTTACTGCACTACAAATTACAACATGGGTGTCAAATCACTTTGTCACGTTGTTATATGAAAACACACAAAGCACACCCCCATCACTGTACAATAGCCCCTGAACTGCTCGACTGCACATTACAATTTTGTCGCCCCGCTGCTTCTATGTCAGGCTTATGGAAACACTCCCTCTTTATTTCTATGTTCTCGAGTTTTGTCATTGTCACTTTGTTGTCACTGCCCCACTGCTGTTGTGTCTGCAGTTGAATAGCCAGGCCTAAAGCCTGCTTGCCCTTCTCCTAATATATGGCTATGCATCAGCTCAGGCAGTAAGGCACAGGCTTTTGCTGCATTGCGAATGATGTGACTGTCCAAAACCTTGACATTGTGGCCAGCCTGGTGGATGGACATCAAAATAACAGGACGTCTGCCCTCTTACACAGGACAATCAGTTCACTTCCTTTGCCTTCTCGTCGGTTGGCCATCGTGGAGAGATGTACCCGCTGAACTCTTCTTCCCTTATCTTTCGCAACCTGCAAAAGATAATTTTGTATCAAAAAAAGTTTTGACATGCACATATTGCTTGCATATATGTTTGCAAGTATTTATACAAAGTACATACATGCATAATATGACAGTAGTCAGAACATGAACAAGAAAGGCAATGTCCTTATGGTTTACGTGTATGACCAATCCACATAATACGTCTGACCTTTTTGACCTTGGCTTGACTTCTCCGACAGGTCTCTGAAAATGTCTAAACATAAGTATAGGGCTGGATTTTGTACCAGTGAAACCTGAGTTTTTTTTTTTCCAAATCCCTTCATTTTTCACACATTTGTCAACCCTCTGTGACCCTTGACCTCTGTGAGGGGATGATTACATTAGTATGCACAGAAAAGTGTTATCATCATGCCAAATGTTATTGAAAAGTTTGCAAAAACATTGATAAAAACTACAACTCTACCCGAAACTAACTTTTGTCACCCTTATCATGTGGTATCTCCATAGCAAGTTTGAGTTTGAAGTTGAAAATACTACTTGAGATGACCTTTGAAAGGTCACAGAAATTGGTATGTTTAGAATTATTTTACCACAAAGTACCCTTGTGCCAAGTTTGAAGTCTGAGGCTTGCATAGTCTTCGAGGAAATGCCAATGTTAAAGTTGCCCACAGATAACAGACAGTTGACGGACAACCCATTACAAACACTTACTTTTGCTATCACACGTGCGCCAAAAATTAGACGCCATTGAGCTTGAAATGACCACAAAGGGTGTATACATATATCTAGAATCAGCATCAATATTCAAAATGTAACTTGCAGAAATTGTTTCAAACAGGATACAACGCATTGCTGTTTAGCAACAGCACACACTGGACCAAATGGGTAGTATTCAGAGTTTTCTAGTCCTTTTGTATGCACTAAGTGCTTATTAAAGAAAACGACAGTATTTGCAGACTTGCCCAACCCTCTAGTTTTCAAATCAAATGCAATATGGTGCCACTTGTTGACAGCAAGTGATTTTAGCATTCGGTGTTGTTGAGAATGCTGGTACTACACCATCTTCAAAATGAAAGAAAGCATTACAGTGTGATGTGTTTATTCCAACCAGTTGTGTTTTGTTATGAACCTGATTCTATTCACAAATCAATCGATATGCTTTACCTCGAGTCCAGGATAATAAGTTTCGCCTTCTCTCACTTTAGTTGATCCGCTGGAACTGGAATTGCCTGCTTTTAGCTGTGGCCTTCTCCTTTGAGCAACATGACCTGACTAGCTCTTGCCTCTTCTTGGTGTAGGCGTCATACTTCTGTGCTTGTTTGCAAGTATACCCTCTGGGCATGACTCTGCAGTGAGACGTCAACAGCAGCACTGACCTGAAATGAAATACATGTTTATTATCGTGTTATTCGGCAGCATGGCAATTTCACTTCTGATCTTATTTCAGGGTGGGTCGGTTCAAAACTCCACAAACAGGGACTTTGTTATAGCATTATAAACAATTCGGGGCCGGTGGGGGGAGTCCACCCCCCCACCCACCCACCCAATTCGTCCCTACATTTAGTTTACACATTACTACCTTCAAACTAATGTGAAATAAACTGTGAACACCACAAACAACAATGGTGAAGCCTGGATCGCTCGTGTGCATTTAAAACTGATCATTTTCTTAATCTGAACTGTGTGACCTTTCCAACAGGTGACTGAAATTTAAGTGCCATGAGTCTAAGCATAAGTAAAGGGCTGGCTTATGTACAGTTGTGAATAGTATTTGAGAAAAAATATCTTTTGTCAAAATATGGCTATTTTTTTTTTTACCTATTTCTTGATTTCTCATGACCCTTGGCCTGAACTCAAACTGGTAGGCTAAGAGTAAGAAAGGTCTTGCCACAAAGTATCCTTCGGCTACGTTTGAAGACTGTGGTTTGAATAGTCTCCGAGAAAATGCCAACATTAAAGTTTACCATGGATGACCAATGGCCCAGAACATAGCCTTACACTTGCTTCGCACATGAGCCAATGAAAGAAGTTATAGGTTATTTTGGGTTTAACGCCGAGCAGGTGACTAAGGCCATCTCATGGCGGCCAATGAAAGAAGGCATTACAGTATGATGTGTTCATTCACACCATAGTTGTGTTGTGTTCTGCACCTGATTCTCATCACAGATTTACCTTGAGTCCAGGAGAATACGTGTCACCTTCCCTCACTTCACTTGAGCTGTGAGTGTGACCTTGGTCAGTTGGTGTAGGCGTCATACTTCTGCGCTTGTTTGCAAGTATGTACTCTGGGTGAAAGTACTGAGACTCCACAGCGAGAGGTCAACAGCAGTATTAGCCTGAAATGAAATACATGATTATTACTGTGTTGTTCGGCAGCATGACAATTTCACTTTGCGTGAACTAAATGCAGGGGCAGATTATTACTTTCAAAATAAATGCGACAAAAACTGTGTAAACCGCAAAGAACAAACAACAATGGCAAAGTCACGTCTGTACGCCTCATGCACATAACTGATTCACAACCTGTGTGACCTTTCCAAAAGGTAGCTGAAATAAGTGTCACGAGTCTCAACATAAAGGCTTGCTTTTGTACTAGTCAAATTTGTATTTTTCACACATTCTACGGTCATCCAAAATGGTAGTCAACAAATATTAGGGTTTCAGTCATAGTAGCGTTTTACTAATACTAGGTAACCCTTTTAATCCTGATACACCCACTGCTTGAAATAAATGTGACTATGATAGTTCAAGGGTGGTGCCAGAATAGATTGGCGTATTATCCGCCAAGCTATTCTGGCACCATCCTTGAACTAAAAAAATGCTGGACCTATCTCCTAATCTGTAATATAGCCTTCATATGACAGAGAATGGATGAGAAAACTAAGTTACTAAGTACTGAAAGCAGTTACCGAGTTAGTAATGCAAAATTCTCCCTTAGCAGGACTTTTTACTGCACACAGTACGTTTTCCTAAATAATAAGCACTGGCACTGGTTTAATATCACTACAATGTGGACTACATTCCTTCCACCGTATTAGTAAAGGCTCTCTGAGAATGTATGGAAATGTTCTACTTCCAGGTGGTGACTGACATACATGGAATGCATGCCCCTGTCAACCCACAATAAAATGTAGTCTTCTTCATTGCAGGTAGGCTGTAAATTTCCATGCATAAAAGGACAGTTAGCTATTGGGGTTTTACGCCGTGCAGGTGACATCTCACGGCGGTGCATAAAACTTTTTTTTCTTAAAGAGTTGGAAAACCATTCAGATACACCACCAACCACTTTTTCTACTTTAGTTTACCTTTTTCTTGCTGATGTCTGAAGAGATTTTGTTGTTTTCCTGGCTCCCGTTCGGTTGGCCCGTTCATTTTTTTTCCTTCTTCTGAGAAATGGTTATGCGTTACCACTGACGCTCGATGACTTGTCGCAACTTATGCAAAAGTATCTTATTTCTGAGGAAACACAACATTTTATGCATAGAAACAGTCAGCTTACACACCTATTTCAGACAGTATATATCTTTTGTCAATTATCGATAAATTGAGCTTGTTTGCAATACGACTTGCCATACGGCGGTTTTTTTCGGTGACCTCTAGTCTCAGGTCACGGCAGACGCAAGATAGCGGTATCTAAATGCGCAGAAAAGATGCGCGAAAGAGGTGTGTCCTACAACCTTAAGTCGTAGATAAGCTCCTCGGCGAGTGCGTTTGTCCTGAACGATAACCGTTCACCACGCGTTTAATACAGGCAACAGCCTTGAGCTGGGACTGCAATCAAGACAGGAAGCTGACCACAATGCGCAAGATGAAGAAGCTAATCCGCGATACTTATCCCCAGTGAGCTAAAAGGTTCTCGGGCCGACGTCGTGCCCCTGGCCCGGCGTCTGCCCGAGAGTCATTCGCTCACTGGGTTCAGCTTGAAATGGCCTGCCCGTTCATTGGCAAACCGTGCATTACTTCATAATCATCCTCTTTTAATGACAAGAGCTCAGTGCGCAAAAGACCATCGGTCCGACGGTCTTTTTTCGCAGCGGGAAGCTATAAAGGAAACAAGACAAATTGGGTTTGCTTCCCCCCCGGCTCGTCAGGAAATGGGTGTCCGCCTGTGGTCAGCCTACCCACATCCGTAGCCCCCCGGCCTGGTCTGCCCTGAGGGACTTGGGTGGGGTTGACCCCTTGGGTGGGGTTGGCCTTCTGGCTGTCGGTAAGCAGTTTTTGTCGCGATGATTCCTGCCGGAATCATCGCGACAAAAACTGCTTACCGGCAGCCAAACGGCTTAACTACTTTTTTTGGTGTCCTGCGTCACTCTGATAATTATGCCAAACAGGGTGTGTTTCACACTGGTTGTCTCCCCCGATTCGTTGTGCTTCTATTGGCTGTGCACATTCAAAATGTGGGAACGTTCAGGGCTGACTTTTGCACACCGCTGCGTGGGTCTTGTCTTCATCATTATGAGTTTCTGTGTTTCTTGCTGGCCCTGTTCTCATCTGTCTTCCTTGGACTTGATTATGCGGTGCTGAATTTGTCCTGCGTCCAAAGACACGATTTTTGTTGTTGCGTCCACTGGTAGGGAAGTGGTTAATTTGAAACCTACACGAGATAAAGGAGATGACTATTTTTGGGGTTTAAATTTGCGGTCACCTCTTCTGGACAGCGGGTGGTTTGTACTTTACTTAACCCTTTACAGCCGAGAAAAAATGAACACCATTCAAATGCAAGATACTTAGATCCTCATGAGCCCCCGCGACTCATGATGATCTATGCCTCTTGCTGAGAAAGGTGGGGGGGGGGGGGGGGAGTCATCTTAAGTTGTTGTCGCTTTAAGTTCAAAAAGTCAGAATCATATTTTTAAAGTTACAGTCTGCTCAGAGATAGATCACATTGAATTAGACCACCCCCCCAAAAAAAAAAAAAATAAATAAATAAAATAAAATAAATTAAATTAAAATTAAAATTAAAAAAAATAAAGTAAAAAATAATAATAATAATAATAATAATAATAATTTTAAAAAATTAAATGAATGAATAAATTAATTAATTAATAAATGATAAATAATAAATGAATAAATAAATAAATAAATAAATAAATAAATAAATAAATAAATAAATATTTTTTTTTAAATCAATAAGTTACAATAATAACAGGAAACACAAGTGCATAATCGTTATTTAAAAAATTGCCTGCAGGAAAGTGTACAAAAAATTATATACTGCCTGTCGTTATTTACGCCCACACAGACTTGAACCAGGGGCGGATCAGTTACCTCCAGGAAGGGGGTGGAGCGGGGTGGGGAAGACGTTCCGTCTTTTCATTTGTGACATTCAACCTAACACAAAGGCCTCCCGACGCCAGACCTTGCTTCTCAGTGGCTTAATATTTTTTTTTAAAAATCGGGTTGTGTGTGTGTGGGGGGGGGGGGGGGGGAGGGGGGAGGAAAGGAGGGGGGGGAGGTTAATAAGGCACGTTAAGCGTGTGTGGGAACCTCTTCCACCACCAGCCGAACTATCAAAGCGCAGTTGGAGGGGGGGGGGTGCGAGGGAGGGGGTGATTCCAAACTCCCAAAAAAGGAACTTTCATATAGCATTTTAAAGAACTTTTGATCTGGAGGGTGGGGGGGGGGCACTAGAGGGGGTTCCGGAACCCCTGGAACCCCCCACCCCCAAACCCAGATCCGTCCCTGAGACCGGAGCTGACAGGCGACCCGGTACGTTAATATATTATCCAAAACCAATTTCTCTTTTCATCATCCCTATACGCGGCTTAAATTGTCGTCCTGCTAATGGGTCGCATGTGAAGATTCCATAACATTATGAAGAAACTTAGGCCACAGCGGGCTGGCTGTTTGTAAAAATAATGGAGTCATGCGAAAGTAACCGCAATTATTAACTGAACCGCCGAGAAAAGGTGAGCACGAACTAACTGCAAGAGACATAAATCCTCATGAGCCCCCGTGACTGCGTGGGCCCCATGAGGATCTATGCCTCTTGGTGAGACCAGTGCGTATCCATATTCTTTGGACAGTTGTGGCTTTTTGGTCGTTGAAAGAACGAATTTTTCTGAAAGAAAATTCGCGTCTAGTGGCAGGGAAGGGATTAAACGGTCTTTTGGCACAGATTCTCATGCGCCCACGCGGCAGCAGAAGCTCAAGACAAATCATGACGCTTGGTGACGTCACGGGGAACGTCCAGATTTACGTCCCCAGACAGAGGTAACCCTTCCACTGCCGAGACAGAGTGACTGTCACCTGACTGCAGGAGGCATAGTGACTGTCACCTGACTGCAGGAGGCATAGTGACTGTCACCTGACTGCAGGAGGCATAGTGACTGTCACCTGACTGCAGGAGGCATAGTGACTGTCACCTGACTGCAGGAGGCATAGGACTTTATTGGCCCCCGCATTGGCCCCCTCATTGACCCCCGCATTGGCCCCCTCATTGACCCCCTCATTGGCCACCGCATTGGCCCCCTCATTGACCCCCGCATTGACCCCCTCATTGACCCCCTCATTGGCCACCGCATTGGCCCCCTCATTGACCCCCGCATTGACCCCCTCATTGACCCCCGCATTGGCCACCGCATTGGCCCCCTCATTGACCCCCGCATTGACCCCCTCATTGACCCCCTCATTGGCCACCGCATTGGCCCCCGCCTTGGTCCCCACAATGGCCCCCTCATTGCCCCCTCATTGCCTCCCTCATTGGCCCCCGCATTGGCCCCCGGATTGGTCCCCGCATTGGCCCCCTCACGTTTGCCCCCTCATTGGCTCCCTCATTGGCCCCCTCATTGGCCCCGCATTGGCCCCTCATTGGCCCCCTCATTGGGGGGATGGGTGGTGTGTGTATATGTGTGTATGTGGGAGAGGGTGAGAGAGGGGAGAGGCGAGGGAGGGAATAGATAGGATGAGATGGGATGGGATGGAATTGGGGGGCGTTGAAAACTGTTGCATTAAGCAAGATATTGACAACATGTACAGAACAGTTGTTTCAATGTAAGCATGCGGAATTTCCAAGCGTGATTTTGCAGATTTTTGTTTTCCTTTTTGTGATTGAAACAAGAGCGCAGTCGAGCCACTTGGCGGCTGGGCCTGGGGTAGGTATGGCCCTAATATACCTTTATATAGGTAGGGCTAAGAGGAGGTATGGCATACGTTATAAAAGTGAGGTATAGCCAAAGTATACTTAGGCCACACCATATCGAGAGGCGGTCTGCCGTTACTTGGCAAAAACCAGTGTCCATTTTTTTTAATAGAAAAGCGAGGTTTTTGTTGTACAATAATGAGTATCTCGTGTTTCTAAAAACAAAACAAAACAAAAAAAACAACCAAAAAACGGACTTACCCGCGTTCCTCCTCCCTCCCTTTCCTACGGCAGTTCTGAATGGGTAAGGTTAACCCATTTAACACCACGGGCGCATTTCCAGAATTTTGGAAATGTCACCTAAATACTATGTGTCACCTGAAGGTGATGGATTGACCATGATAATTCAAGGGTAGTGCCGGTACTACTCTTGAATTATCATGTTCAATCCATCTCCTGCTGTAGGGCGTTGGGGCATAATGGGTTACCTCGATCTGCCTCTGTGTATGAAGTACAGTGTAACAATTTTCTTCAGTTATCATATGGCGTGCCGGGCGGTTATGCGCCTGCACGCGATCGCGGCCAGGGAATGAGCATTCACAATACGGAGCACCTGGTTGGTTGTCTGCCGCGCTGCATGACGGAATCTCTCCTGGGATTGAGGAACCGTAAATCACTGTCCGACAATAAGACACTGTCTTTCAAAAACTAAATGGCCTTTATCAAATGACAGACTGCGGGAAAGCAAATAGAAGTCAGACATTCTAACTTTGTTGTCGTGGCTTTTGTCAGACAGTTCTGACCCCGTGGGATTTCTCGTTGAACTGTCTGCGTGCATTCTTATTTATTTCATCAAGTCCCTTTTATTTATAGAAGGGACTTTTTAGGACGGGTCGCGGTGGGGCGAATTTAATAGCATGTCCATGATGACAAAGGCGGGCAGGCTAAACCTCTAACAATTGAAGTAACAAGATAAAAATTACGTCATGTCTAGTTACGCTAACCTCGCTGCAGAACGCACATTTGGCGTGTGTGTGTATGTATGTAAACAAGAGAATCTCCGATATTTCTGTACACACAAGCTTGAAACTTGGCGAAATACTTTCTTAAGGTGGGTGGCTAAGAGAGCCTCCGAGCATATTGTAATTGAATGTCTAATTGAAGACATAAACAACCGTTTATAGGAAGTCGGTTGACGCAGAATAGAGTCTGTAATTTTTGTCATATTTACTTGAACTTTTGCATTTAGCTAGTTCGGAGAAAGACATTGGATGAGTTCGTTAGCCAGCTGTGTAACTTTCAACTTCTTTAGTAAATAGTAAAAATTAATTCTTTTCAGCAAAGAATTAAAACACTAAAAAACCTTTACTTCTAGAGAAAGTCAGACAGTGGCGGTGACCTAATTCTCTCTCGCGCGCGCGGCTCTCTCTCTCTCTCTCTCTCTCTCTCTCTCTCTCTCTCTCTCTCTCTCTCTCTGGGTCGATCTTTATTGATTTTAAGAAAGCTTTTGACCTTGTAAATCATAACATTCTTTTGTCAAAACTTCAAGCATATCTTTGCAATGCAGCTTGTTCTCATTGTTCACTTCATATTTAAGCGGAAGGAAGCAAAGAGTACTGTTAAATGGATCCTACTCCTCGTATGGTCTCGTCAAAAGCGGCATACCTCAGGGCTCTGTCCTCGGGCCATTTGCTGTTCTGCATATTTATCAATGACCTTCCACTGCATATTAGTTGCCGCGATATTTCTTGTGACATGTTTGCTGACGACTGCACACTACACACTCCTCACAAAAATGTAGCTGCAATTAGCACGCGTCTGCAGGAAAGCCTGCGTGAGGTCACCGACTGGTGTCATTCCAACTCCATGTCCCTGAATCCGTCAAAAACAGAATGCATGGTTATAACCACACGTCAAAAGCGCTAGCTATGCCCGCTCTCTCTTAGTCTGTCTATAAACGGCAGCCCAATTGAGCAAGTATCAGTATTTCAGGCACAAGCATAAAGGTTAGAATAATTGGAAGAAGTTGTTTTGACGTTTTTTTTTTTTTTATTGCGATATGAATTCCATGCATATTGAAATTTTCCTGTGGCACTTGTGTGCGAGAGGTTTAGTAAAGACACCCCTTTTTACAGGTGTTTGTAAAAAAAAAAACGCCTAGTAAGATTAAATTTCTGTGGGCTCCTTTACGTTCATTAATGTAACATTTCAACCGCAATGACGCCACGCTAATGCCGCAAAGTCTCTGTACGTCTCTTGCTCGCTAGGCGCTGCCTCAGTGACACCTACTGTCAGAAATACTTGCCGCTATTAACGCCTTCCCTTAGTTAGTTAAATCCAGTCTAGTGTCCCGCTGGCACAGAGTGATCAGGGACTAAGCGCCTTCCCTTCTCACGTACTTACATTTTGTTCCTGAAATCTGTGACGAAAGACCACAACTGCCCCATAAAAACATGGACACAACGTGATCTCAGCAAGAGGCATAGATCCTCATGAGCCCCCGCAGTCGCGGGGGCTCATGAGGATCTATGCCTCTTGCAATTAGATCGTGTTCACTTTTTCTGGGCAGTGAAGTGGTTAATGGTGCGCCTGTTATGAGGAAGTGTGATGCAGTGATCTGGGCGATCATGAAACGCGGTAGTTAGTTAGTTATTGGGGTTTAACGCCGAGCAGGCGACTAAAGCCATCCCACGGCGGGAAGGGTAAAGGTTTGGCCGGGCACTTTAGTCGTTACTATAAAGAAGTAGAACTTAATATCTGTCCTTGCTGTAAAGGGGCTCAGCGTACAGCTTTTGACCTGATTCCGACTGAGAAATAAATCCTGTTGGAAACATTGAACCGCTTACGTATCATTCTTATAAAGCTATATGCCGCTTCGGCTTCCTTGAACAAAGGCGTGTTCCATCTTGCTGGTTTCCTCCTCTTAGACTTGTCCAAGCCAAACCAGACGCACGTCAAAGATTGCAGCTATAATGTTAACTCATTCGCGGCCAGCCGCATCCGGACGCGGCTTCCCGCGATCGAGATAAGCTAATGAAATGATATGACACCTCTTAGCTCTAATGATTGCAATTGTTGCAGGAGCGAAGAATTATGAAGACTGCCGATATTCTTATGCATGCATGAACCCTTTAATTGTAGAGGAACATCAATCAAAGAATTGTCGTGCACTCATTCCATTTTCCGACACTGTGATTGGTCAGCACTTAAAAATCGCAGAGGGGGTCAATGCCCCATTGCCTACTTCCTAGAACCGTAGCTGAATTTTTAATCCGCAATTCTAGTATCGCGCACGAAACTGTCCTAGGTCTTTCGTCTGGGTGCTTAGATCAGGGCTATCCGGCACGTTACATTATAAATAGCTGTCTCAGCACAAAGACCATATCGGTGGTGCTCCTGTTTGCTCTGAAGCCACACTGGCCCTCTGGGAGTTGGTCTTCAGCGATGGCAGGTACCAGCCGATTCAGGAGCAGCCTTGCAAGGATTTTTCCAGCAATGGACAGCAGTGTAATTCCCCGATAGTTGGAACAGTCAGACTTCTCACCTTTGTTCTTGTACAGGGTGATAACGACTGCATCACGGAGATCCTTTGGTAGTGTTCCTTCCTCCCAGCAGCAGAGAAAGAGGTCATGGAGCTTGTTGTGCAGTGCTGTGCCTCCATGTTTCCAGATCTCTGGCGGTATTCCATCAATGCCTGCTGCTTTGCCACTCTTGAGCTGGTGGATGGCTGTGAGGGTCTCTTCAGCGGTGGGCGGTTCGTCCAATTCAACTTTTACTGGGAGCTGTGGGATTTGTAGGACGACTGCTTCTTGAACAGTGCGCTCAGCGCTGAAGAGGCTCTGAAAGTATTCCGACCAGCGGTTCAAGATGGAGGTATTATCTGTGAGGAGTGCCTGGCCATTCGCGCTTCGCAGGGGACTTTGTACCAGGTGCCTGGGGCCATACACTGCTTTCAATGCTTCGTAGAAGCCCCTGTAGTCACCATTGTCTGCGCAAAGCTGGGTCCTCTGTGCAAGTCTGGTCCACCACTCATTCTGGAGATCTCTGAGCTTGCGCTGGAGACTGCTGCAGACGAGGCGGAAGGCAGACTTCTTCACAGGGCAGGAAGGCTGGGCTAGGTGGGCCTGATGGGCGGCTCTTTTTTTTGCTAGGTGTTCCTGGATCTCTACATCGTTTTCGTCAAACCAGTCTTTGTTCCTCTTTCTAGCGAAACCCAAGACTTCTGCAGAGGATTTTGCAATAGCAGTTTTCAGTTCTTCCCAAAGTGTTTCAGGGGAGGAGTCTGCTGGGTCCGCTGTGTCTTTGAGCCTGCGCTGTAAATCTGTCTGAAAGGCAGCTTTCACGTCGTCACGCTGAAGGCTCGCAACATCAAGCTTTTTCTTGGGGGGCCCCCATTTCTTGGGTTTTGGCTTGAAGTGGAGCCTGAGTTTGCAGCGGACAAGGCGGTGGTCAGTGTGGCACTCTGCGCTGGGCATCACTCTGGTGAGGAGGACGTCACTGCGGTCCCTCTGACGCACTAGGACATAGTCGATAAGGTGCCAGTGCTTGGAGCGAGGATGCATCCAGGTGGTCTTTCGACTGTCCTTTTGCTGAAAAGTAGTGTTGGTGATGACCAGTTGCTGCTCTGCACAGAACTCCAACAGTAGGCGGCCATTGTCATTGCAGTTCCCCACGCCATGCTTGCCGAGGACTCCTTTCCAGGCTTCAGAGTCCTGGCCCACTCTGGCGTTGAAGTCGCCAAGGATGATGACTTTGTCGTCTGCAGGGGTGCTCTGTATGAGGCTGCGCAGGTCAGTGTAAAACTTGTCCTTTTCAGCAGGCTCTGCCAAGAGGGTTGGGGAGTACACACTGAGAAGGGTGACGTGTTGCTGGTGTCTCAGTGGGAGGCGCATGGACATGATGCGGTCTGAATGACCCGTTGGTAGGTTTTCCAGCGTAGCTTAGACAGCTACAGGAGAAGTGCCGCGAGCAGAACAAAGGGCTGTACGTAACGTTTGTCGACCTAACAAAAGCGTTCGACACTGTGAGCAGGCAAGGCATGTGGCAGATCCTGGAGCGACTTGGCTGTCCCCCAAAGTTCCTCAACATGATTGTCCAGCTACACGAGGACCAGCAAGGTCAGGTCAGACTCAACAATGACCTCTCAGAACCATTCCCCATTCTCAACGGCGTAAAGCAGGGCTGCGTGCTGGCACCGACCCTCTTCACCATCTTTTTTAGCATGATGTTGAAGCAGGCCACAGTGGACCTCGATGATGACGATGCAGTGTACATCAGGTATCGTCTCGATGGCAGCCTGTTCAACCTCAGACGACTGCAGGCCCACACGAAAACCCTAGACCAACTGATCCGTGAGCTGCTTTTTGCTGATGATGCTGCCCTCGTTGCACACACAGAGAGAGCCCTGCAGCGCATCACGTCCTGCTTCGCAGACGCTGCCCAGCTCTTTGGACTCGAGGTCAGTCTGAAAAAGACAGAGGTCCTCCATCAGCCGGCACCCAAGACAGTGTATCGCCCTCCTCACATCACCATCGGCGAGTCTGAACTAAAGTCAGTGCACCAGTTTACTTACCTTGGCTGCATTATCACGTCGGACGCCAAGCTGGACAAGGAGCTTGACAGCAGGCTGGCAAAAGCGAACAGCGCTTTCGGGCGACTTTTCAAGCGGGTGTGGCACAATCAACAGCTGAAAACAGGCACCAAGATCAGCGTGTACAGAGCTGTGGTCCTCACCACCCTGCTGTATGGTTCCGAGTCCTGGGCCCTCTACCGCAGCCAACTACGACTCCTCGAACGCTTCCACCAGCGCTGCCTGCGTACCATCCTGGGCATTCACTGGAGTGACTATGTCACCAATGTCGAGGTCCTTGAACAGGCTGAAACCGTGAGCATCGAGGCTTTGCTGCTGCGGACACAGCTCCGCTGGGCGGGGCATGTCTCCAGGATGGAGGATCATCGCCTACCAAAGATCACCCTGTTCGGCGAGCTTGCTACTGGACACCGTGACAGAGGGGCACCAAAGAAGAGATACAAAGACTGTCTCAAGAAGTCACTTAGTGCCTGCCAAATCGACCACCACCAGTGGTCTTCGCTTGCTGTGGACCGTGACACCTGGCGCTCCACTATTTACAAGGCAGCTGTCTCCTTTGAGGACTCTCGCAGAGCTAGCCTTAAGGACAAGCGGCTCAGGAGAAAGAACAGAGATGCCGCAACTCAGAACTCTGGCCATACCTTCCCCTGCAGCCACTGCGGTCGAACCTGCCTGTCCCGGATTGGCCTCCGCAGCCACGAACAAGCCTGCAGACGTCGTGGGCAACTCCTATAAAATCTTCGTTCGCGAAGTCCAGCCAAGAGAATTATAAATAACCGGACAACACATACATCAAGTGGTGGTAGACGATAGGGAAATTTAAAAAATGTATATTATACCTTGTTTCGGCATCAAGCGGTGAGCACACTACTCAAATGCTACACAAATGTGCCGCAATTAAAACTGTTTTTATCGTGCTTGTCGACACGTATGTTGTTTGCAAAGCAAATTCTGTTGCCACTCGTGCAGTAGGAGAGAAAGAGAAATAAAGAAAGAAAATGTGACAAGTCTATGACATTTCACTTTTTGTTGAAAAGATCGAGTCATTATTGAATGCGTATATGAGCTCAGTACTGGTTGACGAAAGATGCCAGCAGTACATGCTTTATTTACGAAATCAGACCTACCGTATATCAAGTCCATTCCCACCTAGTCCTGCGCTAAAATTTTAGAAGTTGTATCACTGACTTTAACCCAGTGAAACAAGTCCGCAGTCTCGCTGCTACAGATTCTGAAATTGTCACTGTCGGCCTATAAGCATCACCGCTGGTAAACGTTTAAAATTCAAGCGGCAAAAATCAAGCACATTTGCCCGACCGGACATGGTTATGCCTAACGAATCGCGACCCCTGTGTATTTCCCGAAAACAATTCAGTCTGACGTCAGTAATATTTAGCGTTTTACTTCTTACGTCAGACACTAATTGGAGGCTTCAAATAGTGCGTAATTCACACTGAACGGCAATGGCATTGAACCGTCTGTTACATCGTGTTCTGTAGTCTCCTCTAAAGCCTTCGGCGCGTCGGTCTGATAATAATATTCATCGGACTACAAATCCACAATGAAACCCTCGAAGCAACCCAAACACAGACGCTTCAGTGCCTAATTGCCGCTCGTTTGCGTGCATTAACCCTTGTATTATAGAGGTACATTTCTCATAATCAAACTGCAAGATGTTGAAATACTCGTACATAGACCCAGCGACAGCTGTCCATTTATTATATAAAATAAAGAAAGAAGCACGCTTAGAAAGGAAAAAGGAGCAACACAGTTTATTAATTGTTCTAGACATACTGACAGATATCTACGATGCCTGTACTTACTGTTTTTGATGCAAGAGTTCTAGACACACCTCAAAAAGATAAGCAGTCGTATTTCTTTTTTGAAAAAGTGGGTTAAGTGAATTTCCTCATGAGGGATTAAATATTGTATTGTATAAGTCGAAAATTGGTGTGAATTTCGTCTTGCAAGAGGCATAGATTCTCATGAGCCCCCGCGAACGCGGGGGCTCATGAGAATCCATGCCTTTTGCTAGATCCAATCACGTCAATGTTTCTCAAGCACAGGAGATTCCATAACGCAATTTCGCAGTGGCTTCGCAGACATGACTCACTTTAACTTTAAGCTTCCTGACTACGTGTGCGGCATAAGGCTTCTACCGCCATTCTTCATCTAGCTTGATGTGGACATTAATCATGCAATAAAGTATTGGCAGAGAAAGGATTAGTTACCTCCGGTTAAAAAGGAGGTTTTTTTTTTTTCATTTCCATTATTAGAGCAGTTTACGACGTCCATCCCCACTGCAACTGATTTCCACCTGACTGGGTCCCGGCCTCTGTATACTTTAAAATGCATGTGATCAAAGGCAGCGCCGGGTTTCCGTCGTCCGCATGAACGGTTCAGTTGCTCACGTGCATGCCAGGGAGCAGGAGCGCCACGGGCAGATGTCGGTCCGTTGCTCTTTTGCGTACCGGGACAATGGTTTCCGCGTCAGCGGGCGAGCTGTGCACGGGCATTCATCATTAACTCCCTCTCATACACGCTGCACATGGACGTGCGTTCATCGCGAGCCTTTTACTAGGCTGTCGGTAGCCGTTTTTGTCGCGATGATTCCTGCACGGAATCATCGCGACAAAAACCGCTACCGACCGCCAGGGGGGGGTTAAAGTTCTCAGTGTCTCCTCAGAATAAAAGAACAAAGATCAAACATGTCTGTTACTTGCTCTGCGACATTGATGGGTGCATTTTATATCCGGGCAGCAATTTGGTACATGAGTTTCCGCTTCTGGTTTCTGAGAACGGGGAGGAGTGGCGGACCGGAAGTGGATGGGTGGGTGTGTGGGTGGACGGTTGATGATGAAATGTTGAGGCTTGGAGAGAGGGTGGGGGAGGTGATGGTTGCAGCTCAGGTAGAATAGCGCCGTACATGTGTCCTAAAGGTATTGCGTAAAAACCCGTGTGGACTCAAGCTCAAAATTTATTCGACTTTTTTTCATCATCATCATCATCATCAGTCCCTTGCCCGAACTGGGCGTTGGGGGGACTGAAAGGCAGCAGCAACAGACAGTGCTCTCCACTGAGTTCTATTTTGGGCGGTTTTTTTTCAAAGGCACAGTAATGGCAACACACTACACAAGTTGCACGTTTATAATTTTCGTATGAGCAGGTTCTGTTTCTTGCACTGTAAGCAGTATGTTTCAATTGAATCTTCAATATTTGCGCCCAGTATGCAAAGAGCAAGTGTTTCGACGAAAAAAAACCCACAAAAAGCATTCGCAACAGTAAAAGTTTATTGCTAAAAAGTTCAAAGTTGATAGCAATTCGCATTAATGGTGCATGCATGTTTCGTAATGTCCATTCGCGTTGGCAGCGGTTCATGGAGCGGAAACCATTGGGATGCAGGTTCGCTTCCGCATGAGTTCCAAAAAGTGTGCATTAACCTCTTCGCTGACGGGGTAGGTAAACAAACCACCCATCTGCAAGAGGCATTGATCCACATGAGCCCCCGCTAATGCCTCTTGGTGTTTTTCTTTCCTTATCCGTCTGCATAGGTCTATGCATTTCAATGCTCAGATTTATTATCTGTCTGTTTGTGCACTGACTAGTCTCTGACTGGTCATGTTTATGTGACGGGTCATATTTATATCAGTCTGTGTGGGTCTGTGTCTCTGACTGCCGGGGTCATGTTTATATGACTGGCCATGTTTGTATCCGTCTATGTGGGTCTGTGTGTGTCACTGGTCTGGTCTGTGTCCATATATATATATATATATATATATATATATATGCAGATGGGTGGTATAGTTTACCTACCTGTGTGTCTATTGGTTGGTTAGTTCGGGTTTAACGTCCACAGCACCGAGGTGATCATGGACGCCCCTGACGGGCGGGTTATGGGGGACAGGGAAATCTATTGCCTATGGAGTACGACCTGAACACTGATCAATTCAGGCGCACTCCAACTGTGCCACTTTGATTTACCAGGACCATTCAACGGACATGCTATTGAACAAATCCGTTTTTCCCCCTGGATTGTGAGTCCAGCTATCGGGGCCGGGACGGGATTCGAACCCACGACTCGGCAATTCCCTTCGCTCTCCTGCTCCGACGTTTAACCGACTGAGCTATTTCGGACTCTCTGTGTGTCTCTGTGGTTCTATATCTCTCATTAGTTTGGTTTATATCCATCTATTACGTTTCACTCGTCTGTTTTAAATCTATATCTTTCTCTCACTGGGCTCAGACCGAAAAAACAAGCGCTTAAAATGCGGAGAGAAGAACCCAATCCTGAAAGAAACACGCTTAGAACCGTAACTGTCTTTTACAGGCATGCGTCGTTCTTTCTTTGTTGGGTTCTGCTCACTGGGTCGCTTTGTATCCGTCTATTTTGGTCTGTGACTCTTACGAGTCTGTTTTTTTTTAATCCGTCTTTGTTGGTCCCCAGTAAGCAGAGGTCCTCGGGCCGATGTCGGCCTCAGTCGTGCGCGGGCCCACTGCGGCGGAGATCGGCCCGAAGGTGTTTTACTTACCGGGTCTTTGCTGGCATACTATGTTACATATCCTTCTACATGAGGGCGTAGCTACTGGTGTATGCCTCTCCTACTGTTGCTGTTTTATTTGTTCGTCAGAGCCGTTGGTGTTTATAATCGCTGACAGCCTGCCAGATGGATATTTTATTCGTGTATCTCATTCTATCCCAACACCGAACACCCCAAATTTTGCCGTTGTCCTCTGAAGACTGAAGTGCAGTGCAGGACACAGATTGACCATGACAGTTCAAGGGTGATGCCAGAATAGCTTGGCGCCCATAGGCGCCAAGCTATTTTGGCATCACCCTTGAACTGTCATGGTCGATCCTTATCTTGCTGTGGTGTGTCTGGGGTAGAAAGGAGTTAAGCACACATGTACTTAGGGGAGTAACGAGCCACACGCTGGACAGACAGACAGGCAGATCCCTTAATTCACGCTTCTGTGTTTCTTTGTCCGTCGTGACAATGGTCCGCCTTAGTACGTACACTGACGAGCGAAAAGAATGCGACTTTTTCCGGAATCATCGGAAACACTTCAGTGTTTCCGACGATTCCGAAAAATGTCGCATTTCTTTTTCGCTCGTCAGTGTATATTGTCAGTTCCTCAATAACGCTTCGTTCGCGGTCACCGGCACTGAAGGGGTTAAACTATCGATGGGCCCCGTCTAGACAAATCTCATTAGGCGCGGCTAGCTGGTGACCCCCGGGATCAAACACGTTGCAAGGGTCAAGAGGAGGTTCAATAGTGGAGGTCAGAGCATGCAAACATTTCATTGACGTGATCTACGTGCGTCTTACACGGATGCTTATTGGGTTTTCTGCGAGAAATCGTTGATTTTTGACGCCGAAGTTTTAAATGATGATAAAGTGATAAAGGAGAGAGAGAGAAGGAGGGGGGAGAGAGAGAGGGGTGGTGGTAGAGAGAGAGAGAGAGAGAGAGAGAGAGAGAGAGAGAGAGAGAGAGAGAGAGAGAGAGAACAATGAACAATGAACAATGAACAATGGACAATGAACCTTTATTTTCCAACGGTAGTTATTGGTAACAGGACCAGTTTTCAAACTTGCCGTTGCTACATCTACTACATAAGTGACAGACATGTAAACATACACATACCACACACTGCTGCATGCACTGCTGCATTCGCTCACGCACGCACGCACGCACCACGCACATACACACACACACACGCACTCAGGTACGCACGCATGCACATCGCAACCCGCGCATGCACGCACGCACACACACACACACACACACACACACACACACACACACACACACACACACACACACACACACACATGTACACCGCAATTCAGTACGCATGCACACACGCACGAACACTCACACACACACACACACACACACACACACACACACACACACACTTACACACGCACGCACTCAGGCACACACATACGCACAAAAACAAACACACGCTCTCGGACACGCACTCCAGACATACCTAGCCGCATACGCGTACGCACAAAAGTATAGAGAGAGAGAGAGAGAGAGAGAGAGAGAGAGAGAGAGAGAGAGAGAGAGAGAGAGAGAGAGAGAGAGAGAGAGAGAGAGAGAGAGCGAACTCAACTGAACTAAACTCAAACTTTATTTTGTAAGCATAATGACAGCAGGCACGCAAGCCTTTTTACACAGCTGTCCTCAATAACATTTTAAATATGACACCAGCAAATAAAATTAAAATTTAATAAAAGAGATAATAATAATAAAATAATAATAACAGTAATAATAATAATAATAATAATAATGATGATGATGATTATGATGATGATGATGATAATAATAGTAATAAATTAAAGCCAAACACACTAAATCACACAGAGAGAGAGAGAGAGAGAGAGAGAGAGAGAGAGAGAGAGAGAGAGAGAGAGAGAGAGAGAGAGAGAGAGAGAGAGAACTGAAAACTGAACTGAACTAAACTCAAACTTTATTTTGTAAGCATAATGACAGCAGGCACGCAAGCCTTTTTACACAGCTGTCCTCAATAACATTTTAAATATGACACCAGCAAATAAAATTAAAATTAAAAAAAAGAGATAATAATAATAAAATAATAATAAGAACAACAATAATACAATAATAACAATAATAATAATAATAATAATAATAAATTAAAGCCAAACACACTAAATCAGAGAGAGAGAGAGAGAGAGAGAGAGAGAGAGAGAGAGAGAGAGAGAGAGAGAGAGAGAGAGAGAGAGAGAGAGAGAGAGAGAGAGAGAGAGAGAGAGAGTATTTTCGAAGGATAACTGTCGATCTGAAAAGTCCTTTTTTTCACGTCCTTGTTACATCTCAGGTACTACCGAGTCAAATAAGGCACAACGATGCAATACATCGGCAAAAATCACGCGGTTTAACCCCTTAACTACCGGGGCAAAACGAACGCCACCCAGCTGCAAGAGACATAAAACCCTCATGAACCCCGGCAGTCGCGGGGGCTCATGAGGATTTATGTCTCTTTGTTAGCCTCATGTTCTTTACGCCTATTGTTGGTCGGTCCCCTTATTGTGCGTTCTTCTCTTAACTCAATCAGCCCGGCGCACGTATTTCCCACGTATTGGAGGCGTCATCTAACGACTATGCACCAGTTGCTGGAGATGGGTCGACCATGATAATTCAAGGGTTGTGCCAGATTAGCTTGGCGCCTGTCGCATCTCCTGCTGTAGTGCGTCAGGGCTGAATGGGTTAAAGGTCAATCAGTGAGCAGCTGCGTCAGACGCGAAATCTGTGATCGCTGGCAGCCAAGGGGTTAACCCTCTCTGTGCCAGCTGACGCAGACTGTGCTTCTGCAATCTTCGTTTTCAAGAAGAAGAAGAAGAAAAAGAAGAAGAAGAAGAAAAACCACTAGATGTCCCGGGAATTTCGATTCAAAGTGGTGTCAGCAAGAGGCATAGATCCTCATGAGCCCCCCGCGACTGCGGGGGGCTCATGAGGATCTATACCTCTTGCAGTTGGGTGGCGTTCGGCAAATTGTCTCGGCACCGAACGGGTTAAAGTAATGACGGGAAGTCATGCAGACACAGTGAAGGAAAATGAGAGGAATCAATGAGTCAGTAAATCAATCTCTCACTCTCTGATGAGGCTATCTGTCTGTCTGTCTGTCTGCGGGGACCTGGGTAGCTCAGGTGGTAGAACTTTGGACCGTCAGATGAAAGGTAGTCGGGACAAACAAGACTAGGTAAAAAAAATAAAAATAAAAATAAGCAAAATGAGAGAATCAATGAGTCAGTAAATCAGCCACTCACTCTCTTATGAGGCTGTCTGACTGTCTGTGGGGACCTGGGTAGCTCAGGTGGTAGAGCTTTGGACCCTCGGATGAAAGGTAGTCGGGTCAAACAAGACTAGGTTAAAAAAAGAAAATAGAAAATTTAAAAAATAATAATAAAAAAAAAATTTAAAATAAAAATTTAAAAAGAAGTTCAGAATGTTTCCAGTGCCTCGTCTCAGCAATTACCTTCACGGTGGCAGAATGCGTTAATCTCAAAAGATTTAAAGCGATCTGCTCCATGGCGGGCTTTAATGGTTAACATTAAATTCGCCTATAGAATGGATTCTCAATGTTATCTTACCTCAACTAAGACTGTTTTACCCTGTTTTTCACAATTCATGCGAGTACGCATACGTCATACAGCCTCTATGACCATTGATGGAACTCCTTTACGTATAAACGAAACAAGTCTTTCATTTTACCACATTGAGATTTCATAAGCTTGGTGAGCTCTATTGTGCAGCGTTATTCTAAAAACAATTTTAACTCATTCGGGGCCAGCCGCATCCGGATGCGCGGCATAAGCCGCGCATCCGGATGCGGCTGGCCCCGAATGAGTTAAAAAAGATATAATGCGAACTGTTTACACTTTATTGCTTGGAACTGGTTGCTGCATTTTTTTTTTTTTTTGCGCACTTTTATTGTAAGACGCACTAAGAATATTTATGAAGGGGGGATAATGCGAACTGTTATTGTAAGACACACTAAGAATATTTATGAAGGGGGGATAATGCGAACTGTTATTGTAAGACACACTAAGAATATTTATGAAGACCGGGGGATAATGCGAACTGTTAACCTTTTATTGCCTGAAACAGGTCGCGTCAAGTTAGCCTTTTTTGAGCGCAGTATTATTGTGAGACATACAAAGCTTATTTACAAAGGAGATAATGTGAAGTATTAACCTTTGATTGCCGGGATTACCTCGCTTTTTTGGAACATTCAACGTTTCTCTGTCTGTCCAGATAAGCAAAGGCTATCGGGCCGAATACGGCCGCAGTGGGCCCGCGCACAGTTGTGCATGGCTGGGATACGTGTCCGTCCGTCCTTCCGCCCTGTTATGACGTCAAAAAAAAAAAAAAACCCTCAAAAACATTTAAACGACAGCCGTGAAAATTGCTTCACCGCGCGTCCGAAGCCATCGAGTGCAAGGAAATAAATTATCGATATTCGCTGGGCGCTTCGATTCCCCAGCAGCGCCTAACGTCGTAAGGTCCGAAATCACGGATCAGCGCACAACTTATTCTCGCCTTTCTTTCGCTGTCTGCACGAATGTGTCGGCAGGGGAACGTTCGCCGTGACGCATTTAGCACCCGACGCACCACAGCAGGATGTGGATCGACCGTGATAATTCAAGGGTAGTGCCTGATTAGCTTGGCGCCCGACGGCGCCAAGCTAATCTGGCACTACCCTTGAATTATCACGGTCGAGCCATCTCATGCAACTGATACTTAGTCGTTGAGTGACACCTCCAAAACATTTGGAACTGCAGCCTGTGAATTCGCCTGAACAATCTTTCTCTACTTTTCTGCTCTCTTTTTTTCCCGTTCTATTTTTCTTTCCAACAGAGCACTGGAGAACTGTTCTTGATTTTATTTCTATAACAGAACCTGTTAGCAGCGGCCACCTTTACGAGAGACCACCCGTCATTAAAGGCCATCATTTAGGTGGATGTAGCTGTGACTGTGGCTGTAGCCACCTAAATGATGGTCTTGATTGGCAGGTGACAGTTTTTGCCAATTATGGATTTCACCTTTCTTTTAGGACCAATATCTTTGCTATTTTCACCTTTTTTTTTTTTTTTGTTCTATGTGTTCGACTTTTCTACATCAGAGGCCTTTTTGAGAGATACCTTTATCAGATATCACCTGTCATTGAAGTGCATCATTTATTCGGCTGAGGTCACCTACATGATCGTCTTCAGTATCATGTGACCTTTTTTGCCTTGAATAATTCACTCGTCTTTTAGCCCTTATCATTCGGAATACAGAGGAAAAGGTGGGAGGACAATATCTCAGAGTGGACAGGACTGAGGCTGGGCGATACGCTAAGAATGTCAGAGAACAGAGAGGAATGGAGGGAGCTGGTTGCCAAGTCATCAGTGGTGCTCCAACGGTCGGCAAGACTACGGGAGACAGATAGATAGATAGATAGATAGATAGATAGATAGATAGATAGATAGATAGATAGATAGATAGATAGATAGATAGATAGATAGATAGATAGATAGACAGACAGACAGACAGACAGACAGACAGACAGACAGACAGACAGATTCGGAAAACACCAGTGTGTGAAATAAGTTTGACTAAAAGATTTCAAGGGTAGTGCCAGAATAGCGTGGCGCCTATAGGCGCCAAGCTATTCTGCCACCACCCTTGAACTATCATGGTCGAGGGATCTCTTGCCGTGGTGTGTCGCGGGCAGAATGAGTTAAGACCGATTTTCCTGCTCTTCTCCCCTTATTTTCTTTTTATTTAGTTTTTCGATTTTTTTTCTGCAGCAGAACCTGTTTTCAGCGACCAACCTTATGGGAGATCACCTGCCATTTAAGACCATCATTTAGGTGGCCGTAGCCACCTAAATAGTGGTCTTGAGTGGCAGGTGACACTTATTGTTCTTCAGTACTTCATCCTCCTTTAAAGATCACTTTTCCATGAAAAAAAAAAAAAAAAGAGTTGCTAAAACAGGGTCTGCTGTACTTTTTTTTTCTCCCCGAACTGCTTATGGTAAATTGAATTATATGCTGTTCCGTAATGGTTATACCTCACAGCCTAAAAAAAAAGGTATTCTCAACTGTTCAGCACAATCATGTCTATTTCCTTTATTTTTTACTTTAATCTTTTTACGTTCACTGTTGTCGAATCCTGAGCTCGCAAAATAAACATCCAACCAAAAAGGTGACTGCCAAGAGTATAAAATGTGGAGTAGAACCGAACGAAGAAAGAAACACGCTTAGAAAAGACACGACACAATTTATTTTGAAAAGTTAAAAAATCCAACGGATAATACCCCGAAATATTATTAAATTGCGTTCTGACCGTCTTTTCTAAGCGTGTTTCTTTCTTTCTTGGGTTCCTCTGACCAGGCAAGCACTCGTCCCTGTGAAGTTAAAGCAAAAGACATTAAGTCCATCTTCGAGAATAGCTAGATTTTAAAGCAAAACGGAAGGCAAATTTCTGTCGTGCTTTTACTCGAACAGACAATAAAGTTGTGTTGTATTGTATTGTATTGTATTGTATTGTATTGTATTGTATTGTATTGTATTGTACTGTATTGTATTGTATTGTATTGTACTGTATTGTATTGTATAAGTTGTATTGTATTGTGTTGTATTGTACTGTACTGTACTGTATAAGTTGTATTGTATTGTATTGTATTGTATTGTATTGTATTGTATTGTAGATTTTCATTGTAAAACACTGATGAATTCGCATGTCACAAAACGGGACTTACTGTCTTTTCGCTTAATTCCTTCGAGACGAACAGCTTTTGGATACGCGGCTTCAGCCGCGTATCCGGAAGCTGTTCGTCTCGGAGGAGTTAACAGGGCAGCGTCGTCCAAAGCAAACAACTTCACTATAAAAGAATGACTGCAAATTAAGGGATGGTTGATGTGTGCTCGAGTTCTTCGCCACGGTTCCTGTCTAATCACGCGACGTCGACACCCCCGAGATTCCCCCCTCTCTTTCATTATTCATCCATCCTGTTCCGCATGACTGGACACGCTAATGTATGGCATGCTAACCCTTTCACTGCCAGGGGTCGCAGATCGTTTTTAAAAAAAAGTTCGTCTAACCCTTTTTTGCCGTCGGTCTCGATTTTTCCTTCGGGAATCATAAAAAAAAAAAAAAAAAAAAAAAAAAAAAAAAAAAAAAAAAAAAACGCTGCCGACAGCGAAAAGGTTAACTGAACGAGTGTCAGCCGTCCAAGAAACGCGGATGCGCAGTGGTGCCAGCAAGAGGCATAGAACCTCGTGAGCCCCCGCAACTGCGGGGGCTCACGAGGTTCTATGTCTCTTGCGGGTGTAATCGTGTTCAGTTTTTCTCGGCATTGATAGGATTAACCCATTCGAGCTCACAGCGACAGTTCCTCCTCAGTTCAAAATGGGACCTCTGTGTTTGGAAAAATCCATACGCGCTCCACCTTGCCCCTCGGATGTCTTCCCACAGTTGCTTTCGTTATCCTAACAACAACTTCTTCTTCTGTATGATGAAACATAATCATTATGAAACAAGAGCTCGACTTCCGTCCCGCCTTCGTTTGTCTCTACTCACTCTAACAGAAGGGGGTGGGGTGAGGGTGGGGGGGGGGGCGTGGGGGAGGGGCTGGGGGAGGGGGAGGGGGGTGGGGGAGGGGGAGAGGCCGGAGCCCGCTAAGTAACACAATCTTTTCATTGCGGGCTTTGATTACTAAAAATTTGCCGAATCGACGGTCTGTTAAAATTATCTTGCTTCAACTAAAAGATTTGTACCCTTCTTTTGACAAGCCACGTGAATAGGTACAGGAAACAGAGGTTTTCTCTTATTCCTGGCTTGCGGGGCCGGTCTACGGAACTCTCCTACGTATAACAAAGAAAAAGAGCAGTAAAGTTTTTTTTTTTTTTTTTTTTTTAATTTTAGACCACCCTAACCGCTTCATAAATATGTTAGTTCTTTTCCAGCATCATTGTAAGAAATATTGGGAACATTTATATTTAAAAAAAATAGATATTGCAAGCTATTATGCTTTATTGCCTCGAGCAGCCACTTTACGTTTACAGCAGTTATAGCATGCATTTTTCCAACTTCAAACGATGCCGTTTGTGTGTGTGTGTGCGTGCGTGTGTGTGTGTGTGTGTGTGTGTGTGTGTGTGTGTGTGTGCGTGCGTGCGTGCGTGCGTGCGTGCGTGCGTGCGTGCGTGTGTGTGTGTGTGTGTGTGTGTGTGTGTGTGTGTGTGTGTGTGTGTGTGTGTGTGTGTGTGTGTGTGCGCGCGCGCGCGTGTGTGGACGTAAATTTTACATCTAACAGTTACTGCATGTGACGTCAAGGTAGACATAACAATTAAACGTAAATAATTTATATCTTAACTGCCGGAGCACAGCAAACTGCACCCAAATGCAAGAGACATAAATCCTCATGAGCTCCCGCAGGCGCAGGGGCTCATGAGGATCTATGTTTTTTGCTGATCTCCTTCAATTCGCTTCCGTGTAGCCCCTGCAGACAGGCTGCTGAACAATAAATATCTTGAATCTTTTAATCAGCTAGTCTCTGTTGGCTTAAAGGGCATTATCTCTAGCTCCTGGCAGGGCAGGAGTTAAAACCTTCAGTCTCCAGACACTCCTTAACCCCAGTCAGTCTGGCAAATGTGAACATTAAACTCTTCCACCCATAAAAATAAAACAATGACTCATTCACTGCTGAAAGAGCACAATGCAAATGAATACACTTTTCTGGTTCAGTCAAGGGTAATGCCAGAACATGTATAAAGAATAATTCATGAATGCGCCACTGAAAAACCGCATCACAGAATGAATCCATTTTCATAGTGCAAGGGTAATGCCAGATTAGCTTGACTACTAAGACGCGCCAGGTTTATCAAGCACTACTCCTGAACCACCAGGGTCACGTTGACGTTTTAAAAATGCAGCATTGCTTTTCTTGATCCACACTGGCGTTGATTGACGAAATAGCTTGACGCTTTGGGTGCTGCCCAGTACCACCTTTGAACCGTCATGGTGGAACTGTCTGCCGAGCTGTAATGTTTGTCGTCAAAAGACAACTCCTCCATTTTGGAAGTTCAAATTCGATCTTACTGTTCAGTGTGTGCAACTGCACCTTTTAGTTCTTGTAAAGTCTTTGGGCTGGTTGCATGAGTGAACTTACATCATGCACAAGCCACAAAGCAAGGTGCTCCGCCACAGCGGAGCACCCTGCTTAGTGGCTTGTGCAGGTTTAAGCTCAGTCATGCAACTTATCTCCGGCGAATGGTGTGGTACGGGGTTGGCGCACACTGTTTCAACCGCAATTGAGTGCTGGTCTGTAATTTTGGATCTTACGGCGAAAAGCCGTAAGATCCAAAATCAGAGACCAATTTGTGCGCATGTACAGAAGGAGACCACCTTTCTGGACCGGATAGTAAGCAACAGAAAATCCCAGTGACCCAATCCCAGACCAAAACAGTGACTGCCAAGCGTGTAAAATGCATGGATAATCCCGCTGAAGAAAAACGAAAACTCTTACAGGAGCATTTCGACGCAGTTAACGAATTGTGTGAGTTGAATATCTTTCTAAGCGTGTTTCTTTCTTCGTTGGGATTTTCTGTCCACTCTATACACTTGTCAGTCAATTTTTTTTCATGCTTATAAACTGAGAATTAGACCATTGGCCGACTTCGCCCAGCATCGGCCCGCGCACATACATTAGACTGATAGTTAGTTGGGGGTTTAAAGTCCACGGCACCGGTGTTATAAAGGGTTAGAGGGGACAGGAGTATGGAGTACCCTACTACCTAAGGAGTACGACCTGAACGTTGATCATTTCTGCCACACTGAACGTTGATCATTTCTGAAACTGTGCCACCTTTATTTACCAAGGACCTTATAACGAACATGCTATCTGAACAAGCCTGTCGTTTTGCCTGGACTTATAATTATTAGACTGTATGACGTAAAGCGAATTTCAGATCACCCTTGCTTCAACCTTCGCCTTTGGCATCAACATGATCGGTGCGATGTCTTTTGCATAACTTCGGGTGAAAAGTTCATGTCGCGCAAAAGGACAGGAGATGTTTTACACCAAGTAAATGGGTTTCTGGTCCCGATTTACATTTGTTTGGCACGCTCTTCTACTCACATATCGATTTTGCACTGAGCTGTTTTGTCCAATACCGGTACGGGGCACGTTTGCCTCCTCCCCGCGAAAGTAGTTTTTGTCACAGGATACCGATTTTAAATATTGCTACGTGTTTTAGCCAGATCAGTTTAATAACGTCTTGGTAACAATGGGGATGGCCTCTGCGGAATCCTCGCGACTAAAACCGCTACCGACAGCCAAAGGGTTAACATCGTGTCCTAGTACTGCTTGACTCGTGTGGGTCAATGTTCGCCGTTATTTGCTTTCCATCCGAAGAGTGACAATTTGATGACCTTGCTGGTTTGGCTTACTGTCATGCAAATGAACCCGATTTCCGCAAGACAGAGACACAGATTATCATAAGCCCTCGCAACTTGCCGGGGCCTATCAAAATCTATGCCTCTTGCGGATGTATTTGACTCAATAAAGCGACTTCTTCTCCGAACCTTGTATCATTTTTTGGGGCATCCAACGAGCACTGTTCAGATGTAAGTATCGCTGGCTGTCTCCCTCGATTCGCTACCGCAAACGCCGTAGCAGCAGTGAGTCCCAGCAGCAAAGCAGCAAGTGACATAGACTTTCAGGGGTCACGTAGTGACGGAGTTTATGCTTCTTGTTGGTACCTATTTATATCAATGTTCAGCATGCAGATGGTACGCTGTCCAGATCTGCCCTGTGAAGGCAAAAGACAAAAGTCCGTTTTTGCGAAAAGCGAGAATTTCGTTGTATTACAATGAAAATCTCGCTTTTCACAAAAAATGGACAAACTGTCTTTTGCATTCACAAGGTAGATCTGCATGGTTTTATAGAGTTTTTTTTTTTTAAATTCATGGTCAATGGCAATGCAATATACATGTTTTCTTATTCTTGAAATAAAATGTCCACCACCCTATCAATGCGTGCAAACCAACAAGCCAACCAACCAACAAACTAACCAACAAGCCAACCCGCCACCCCGCCCACCCAAACAACCAACCTTTCCTGATTTTATTTATGATAAAAAGATAATTCGAGCGGGGGGGGGGGGGGGGATTTGAATTTTGCGGTTTCCTTATTTAGTTATTTTATTAAGACCAAAACGATACAAGAAAGGATTCGACGCCGAAATTTGAACACTGCCTATAATTACAAGACGTAGATCACAGTCAGATGCCATTACAATGAAAATCTCTTTTTCCGCATATAAATAGGTTTACTCAGTTACTGTCTTTTGCCTTTCTAGTGCAAAACTTTTTGCGTCTCATATACCGACGAGCAAAAGAATTGCGACATTTTTTGGAATCATCGGAAACACGCTAGTGTTTCCGGTGATTCCAAAAAAAATGTCGCATTTCTTTTGCTCGTCAGTGTAGATCTAGTGCTACGTGAACAAATGGTACATTTCAGTAGCTCGTCAGTGTAGATCTGTGTGCTACATGAACAAGAATTACTGTTTTCCACCGCAGGATTTTATTCGAAACTGCGGCTACTTAATCTCTGCCTTGTGATCTCCGGATATCCTTTGAAAGCCGACCGGAAGCATGTAGCATGCCAGTCAAAAACCGCTCGTGTGGTGCCGGTGCAACGCGCCAGAATCACCCTTACGTCAGACTGGCCAGGGGTTACTTTGGCGTGGCAAACAAGTTTGTTACAAAAGTGACACCGGATCGATATGGCGTAGCAATTTTCCACGCCAGAATGACCCTGGGGTTGATCTAGCGTTACATGTTTCCACGTCATAGTGAAATCGAGACTAAACAGACGACTGACATGCCTGTAAAATGCAAAAAAAATCCCAACAAAGAAAGAAACACGCTTAAAAAGGAAACTCGCAAGTATTCCTTCACTTGAAAAAAGTTTAGTAGTGCGTTATTTTCTTGTATATATATGCCTTTTTTGAAAAAAAGGTTTTTACCCGAAATTTAATACACTTGTGTTGTAATTATCCTTTCTAGGTGTGTTTCACGCTTTGTTGAGATTTTCTTCACGCCAGAGTGACAACGTGTTAGTCTGGCATTGACTCCAAAGTACCAGTTGTGGTGTAGCATATGTCCACAGTGGCGGATCCAGGGGGGCCCGGCACCCCCCCCCCCCCACCGTCAGCCCTGACCCCTCCAAAAAAAAAATTTTTTTTGGATGGTTATTTGTGAAAGTTGTGTTTTACTATTCGATGGTTCTTCTTGTACGGTGTATTTCACAATTATCTCACGAGATCGGTGGGTGGGCCTAGTGTGTTCATGGACCTATAGTCAAATATCCTCACGGCACTGCTGACCTGCACCTGTCACAGTACCTCACCCAGACATAGAGTGTTATATACCCCCGCACTCACAGGGGCTCATGTAAATCAGTGCCTCTTGCTGTGCGATATAATACTCATTGCATCCTCAGACTGAGGCAGCCATCTGGCAATCAGCCGCTGACTGCTGGTCAACCCCAGGGGTGAGAAATGTCCGATTTTTGTTGATCTAGGGTCCAACTTAATCCCTCAGCAAGCCATAGAGTTCCGTATGTCCCCCTTCAGTAACAGGGGCTCATGAAAAGCATTACCTCTTTCTGTGCGATACCATTCCCATTGCATCCTCATACATGGCAGTCATCTAGGTTTTAAGTCTACGACTGTGGACACGCCAACTGTGATCAGAAAGCGAGAACTCAACTGCGCTGTTTGTGTCTCCCCCCGGGGTGAGCAGCCGACTGGCCCGGGTGTCACAGCTGATTCCCTAATCCTGTCACACATCCCTCTCTGAGCACAGTGGGTTTCCAGTCTCACTCAGATTGCGTAGCTTTGTCTTTTGAGGTAGTGTCCGTGGACATGCACCAGTGCCCATCGGGGTAGCTATGTAGTCATTGATGCATGCCAGCGGAGGGGAGGTATGAAATGTCTTGATTTAGATCACTAACTAACCCATTAATTAATCGTCAGCCAGTGTAAGAGGTATATAAAACAAAAAGGTGATCATGACTATTTCTGTGATCTGATTATGTGTTCCTCATATGGAGGAGGTTTGTGAGTGTATAGAGCAGTATCACAATTTTCACAAGTGGCATTGTTGTTCCTCAGACGGAGGAGTAATTGGTAGTGTAGTGTTGTAAAACACAAAAACACAAGGTGATTGCCGCAGAAACTCCGTTAATCCTTTTTTCTCCTCTTCTCTTCCTCTCCCAGCCATCGAAACACTGTAAATAATTGCGATAATAGAACCCAAATCTAACTAGCTAGTCTCTGATCATCTCTGATGACAATACATTTTAATAAAGAAGAAGAAGATAGTTACCTGGTGGCAGTTTCGACAAAACAGTACTTTATTTTTATTTAATATTTATAATATATTTGATGTCTTCTATTTTAAAAACTGTTTTAGTGTGTATTATTATTATTATTATTATTATTATTATTATTATTATTATTATTATTATTATTATTATTATTATTATTATTACCATACCAAATCACCACAAGTCGATTTGACAAACCTAACCTCCATTTCATTCCAACGAGACCAGAGACGTAAGGAACATCCTGGTGCCTTACACCGGTACAAAATGGCTTCCAGCACGAGGCGTTAGAGATCAGATGCGCGCGCAGCCGGGACGCGCAGACGCGGCGAGGTTTTGTCAATATCAATTTTGGAATGTGCAAATTAAGTTTATTTTTCGCAATTCTATCAAGGCGCGCGACAGGAGTGTGCCGTTAGGCTGATATACAGAGACCCAGTGAGCGGGAGTTTATCGGGCCGACGATCGGCCGTCGTTGGCCCGCGCACGATCGTCGGCCCGAGGACATTTTGCTTAGGGTAGAGATTTTTTTTTCACCACACTCCCTCTCCCCGCCCCACTACCTCTGTCCATGCTGTCCCAGATCTATACAGCTTCAGTGCGGTCTGTACTTTCTTACCCTTGAGTAAACACTATGTTTTTCTCAGTCTTCAGTTTCGGTTTGAACCGTAAGGTCCAGAATCACAGATCGCCAGACGTATCTGGCAGCATGACTGTAAGTTTCCTGACAGCCTGATTCATTTTGTCCCGACAACCAGTTATCTCAGCCGCAAATACGTTATGACTATAAGTCTGCACGAAACAGAAGAAATAAATTGCTTCTTTGTGGTCCCAAAATTGTGACAACACCACATTTGAACTGAACTCAAAAGATCCATCTCACTGACCTTTTTGCACCGCTCTTATTTTTGACTTGATATATCTGGACACACCCTTTTGCACTTTGCGCTTCCTCTCTGAAACATGAAAATTGCCACAACAGAGGATGAATCATAAACTTGATATTTTAAAATGTGAAATTAAAGACTATGACATTGCTACTATGTCAGAAACGTGGTTTTCGGACAACATAAATAATGATAGTATACGTATTGATGGATTCCAGCCCCATGTTCGACAAGACAGACCTGATCAGCATATCGGGGTTGCCATTAAAATTATGTTAAAGATAATCTTGTGTGTAACCCTAGACCTGACCTTGCTGTACCATCGCTCGAGGCTGTGTGGGTCGAAACTAGATTGACCCAGCAAATTATTCTGATAAGTTCCTATTATCGCCCGCCTAACTCCTCTGTTGACTACTGGCGTCTTGTTGACCAGTCAATTAAAAATATAATCTCTACTCCGCATAAATTTATCATATTGGGAGATTTTAAATCTGATACACTTCGGAACCCGTCGCCATATCTCAATGACATCTTGGTTATGAACAACCCGCATAACATCTATAACCGCAACGTGTATTGACCTCATTTAAGTTCCTAGCAGAGAATTAGTCTCACGTGTTGATGTTCTACCTCCCATGTGTAGTGACCCCACCCGGGTCTGCCCTGGGGGACTTGGGTGGGATTAGGTATTTTTTAGTTCCCAGGGTCACCCTGGTCAGCCCCACAGGGTGGGTTTTTCTCTCTATTCTGGGGCATGTGTTTCTGTCTACCCTTTGTCCATTCACCTGTATTTGCCTTTTAAAAACTCTCCCTACTGTCTGCACTGCCTGTAGCTCTTGATATTGGATGTGTGTTGCTAAATGGTCTTAGCTTTATTTAGGCCCCATGTGTTAGGTTTATTTAACGTATTTGACCGGCTGGCGACATACATTCAATGTTCTGGGTTTTTTTGGGGTTTTTTTTTTTTCACAAGCAGTGCAGGCACGTCCTGAGAAAGCCTTGTTGCTGTCGGGACGTTAAGCAATATACAATCAATCAATCCCATGTGTAGTGATCATTCTGTCCTTATTATCAAGCTCAATGGCCATATGTGTCCAAATGAACGAGTTAAATGAACAAAATTTAATTATGCCAAGCTTGGTAGGGAAACATTTGCACGAGAACTCGCTAGAATTGACTGGATAGCCATAGCAACTATTCCGTCTATTGAATCTGCTGCCAAGAAACTTGGCGACACACTCCTAAATACTGCAAAAAATGTATGCCAGTCAAAACTATAATAGTTCAACAACGAGATGCTCCATGGCACAACAAACAGTTAGCTAAATTTAAGAACATTAAGGATAACCTCCATAGGAGGGCCAAAAATACTAACTCAGAAGCTGACTGGGGACTTTTTCGTCATGCTCGTAACACTTACACAGATGCAATACGCGAAAGACAGAAAGAGTTCATGTTAGAGTTAGACAATCGTATTTCTTGTAATAGAAACATCGGAAGTAAGAACTGGTGGAAATTTGTCAAATCCGCGTTCGTGCCAAAAAAAGGATTCACGATAGAGGAGATACCCCCTATTGAGGAAAGCGGGAAAATTTATTACTCTAACGATGAGAAAGCAACGGCGTTTAATAATCATTTTACAAGCCAATCTACCCTCGAACTGGGACCATATGGCGTTGAGGCGCGTCCCCTGAGTGGTGGATAGGGGTCCCTCGCGAGAGGGGTGCACCGAATGAAATAAGGTGCCGTGAACCAACATGGTCTATGGGAAGGAGACCCCGACAGAAAACCCCTGGTCCTCCTAGTAAGGGGGTTGGGCGTGGGGGTAGCTTCCCCACCCTGCAAATAAGGAAATAGCTACAGAAACGCCGACGAATAGACCAACAGCAATTCCTTTCCTGGAGGAGGAAGGTTCTTCTACCAGAAGATTTATGATGTTGTGTTGTGAAAGCCGGAAGTCTTCGGAAGCCACTGGACCGAGCCGCCTCTCTCTATCCAGGGACACAATCATGGGCACAGGGAACGTGAATACTACTAGCTATCACATGGCCCAGGCATGTTATTTCCACCTCCGCCGCATCAGTCAGATCAGAAAATACCTCACTACCGAAGCTGCCACCAAACTCGCTGTCTCTCTCATCTTATCTCGCATCGACTACTGCAACTGTCTCCTTTCCGGCCTTCCTCACTCCACCACTCTCACTCTCCAGCGCGTCCAGAACAATGCTGCCCGCCTCGTCCTCAGAAAGAAAAAATCCGACCACATCACTCCCCTGCTCAAGCTCCTTCACTGGCTCCCCATCCCCCAACGCATCCAATACAAGATTCTGTCTCTCTGCTACAAATCCCTGAACAACTACGCTCCTGCCTATCTCTCCAACTTACTTCACCCCTACACTCATCCCCGCTCCCTCCGCTCCGCCTCCTCATCCCCCGCACCAAACTCAGCACTTTCGGCCCCCGCTCCTTCTCAGTATACGGTCCATCCACCTGGAACACCCTCCCACTCTCTCTCCGTCAGAAACACTCGCTCTCCTCCTTCCAGTCCGCCCTCAAAACTCACCTCTAACAGTTCTAGCACTATATCACCACACTCCCCACCCCAAGCTGACCGTCGTAATGTATTTTCACTATTTGTGTTACGTGAGTCATTGTCTAACGCGTGCGCATGCGTGTGCGAGTTGTGAGTGCGCTCTTAGAGTTATAATTATTATAAGATAAGCGCATTATAAATACCGTAATTATTATTATTATTATCACATTTTTATTGTGTATAAGGTCTGGACCTACGGCCTTATTTGGGTCCAGATCGTTTATAACATTAGTTACCTCTGTAGGACTAAGATGTATATGGGAGATTGATGTAGGTACATAATTTCATATCGGGTACTGGATTTTTGTTACCTTCTAGCGTAGAATGGCTTACTTGCTTACTTTCTTACGCCTGTCACCCCTCCCAGGGTATAGGACGTCGACGAGAGACCTCAAGCGACTCCTGTCCTGTGCTCCTCCTTCGATTTTACTCCAGGTGGTTCCCAGTCTCTTGATGTCTGTTTGGAGGTCTCGACGCCAGGTGTTTCTCGGCCTGCCTCTTTTCTTCTTTCCCTGGGGGTTCCATGACAATGCCTGCCTAGTGATACTGGAAACTGGCTTTCTCAGACTGTGACTAATCCATCCCCATCTTCTTCGCCCAATGTTATTCTCTGCTGTTATCTGCTCTGTTCTCTCCCAGAGTCTGGGGACTTGGGTGGGGTTAGGTATTTTTTAGTTCCCAGGGTCACCCTGGTCAGCCCACAGGGTGGGTTTTTCTCTCTATTCTGGGGCATGTGTTTCTGTCTACCCTTTGTCCACTCACCTGTATTTGCCTTTTTAAAACTCTCCCTACTGTCTGCACTGCCTGTAGCTCTTGATATTGGATGTGTGTTGCTAAATGGTCTTAGCTTTATTTAGGCCCCATGTTGTAGGTTTATTTAACGTATTTGACCGGCTGGCGACATACATTCAATTTTCTTTTTTTTTTTTTTTTTTCACAAGCAGTGCAGGCACGTCCTGAGAAAGCCTTGTTGCTGTCGGGACGTTAAGCAATGTACAATCAATCAATCAATCTCCCAGAGTCTGACGTTGCTGATCTTCTCTGGCCAGTGGATTTTCAAGATTCTTCTAAGGCAACTGTTTATGAAGATCTGTACTCTGTTGACTGTGGTTTTTGTCAACCTCCAAGTCTCTTCCCCACCCGGGTCTGCCCTGGGGGACTTGGGTGGGGTAACTACTTTTTAGTTCCCAGGGTCACCCTGGTCAGCCCCACAGGGTGGGTTTTCTTCTGTATTCTGGGGCATGTGTTTCTGTCTACTCTTGGTCCATTCACCTGATTTTTCCTTTTTTAAACTCTCCCTTGATGTTGGATGTGTGTTGCTAAATGGTCTTAGCTTTATTTAGGCCCCATATGGTAGGTTTATTTAACGTATTGGACCGGCTGGCGACATACATTCAATATTCTGTTTATTATTTTATTTTCACAAGCAGTGCAGGCACGTCCTGAGAAAGCCTTGTTGCTGTCGGGACGTTAAGCAATGTACAATCAGTCAATCAATCCAAGTCTCTGCTCCATATAGGAGAACTGCTTTTACGTTTGAGTTTGGTGTGTTGTGACAGCTCTCTGGAACTCGACACTTTTTCAGCTAGAGAAAGGCTGCTCTTGCTTTACCGATTCGTGCTCTGACATCTGCATCAGTGCCGCCTTTTTTTGTCGATGATGCTCCCGAGATAGGCCACTACCCGGGTCTGCCCTGGGGGACTTGGGTGGGGTTAACTACTTTTTAGTTCTCAGGGTCACCCTGGTCAACCCCACAGGGTGGGTTTCTTTCCCGATTCTGGGGCATGTGTTTCTGTCTACCCTTGGTCCTTTCACCTGTATTTGCCTTTTTAAAACTCTTCTTACTGTCTGCTCTGCCTGTAGCTCTTGATATGGGATGTATGTTGCTAAATGGTCTTAGCTTTATTTAGGCCCCATGTCGTAGGTTTATTTAACGTATTGGACCGGCTGGCGACACACATTCAATATTCTGTTTAGTTGTTTTTTTCACAAGCAGTGCAGGCACGTCCTGAGAAAGCCTTGTTGCTGTCGGGACGTTAAGCAATGTACAATCAATCAATCAATCCCGAGATAGGTGAAGGTCTCCACCTCCTCCAACGGGGTGCCAGCAAGCAAGACTGGTTCTTCCCTGGTTGCGTTCAGCCTCATTGTCTTTGTTTTCTGTTTGTGGAGGGTGAGGCCCACTTGGGACGAGATGTCAGCAATCCTCGTAGTCTTGTCCTGCATTTGTTGATGAGCGTGGGACAGTAAAGCCAAGTCGTCTGCGAAATCGAAGTCGTCAAGCTGTGTCCACAGTGTCCACTTTATTCCGCTTCTTCTCTGCTCAGTGGTCCTCTTCATGACCCAGTCTATGGCCAGTAGGAAGAGGAACGGAGACAGCAAACACCCCTGCTTGACGCCGGTTCTGACCTGGAGCTCCCTGGTGAACTGCCCTTCGTGGATCACGCGACACGTCATGCCATCGTAGCTGCTCTTGATCAGGCAGACGAGCTTTGTGGGTACCCCGTAGCGTCGTAGGAGATTCCACAAAGTCTCTCGGTCCACGCTGTCAAATGCTTTCTCGTAATCCACAAAGTTGATGTACAGCGGGGAGCTCCACTCCAGAGACTGTTCCACGATGATGCGGAGAGTGGCGATCTGGTCTGTACATGATCGGTTTTCCCTGAATCCTGCTTGCTGGTCTCTCAGCTGGGGGTCGACGGAGCTCTTCATTCTCTCCAGGATGATCCTGTTGAAGACCTTTCCTGGTACTGACAGCAAGGTGATTCCTCTGTAGTTGGAACACTTGCTGAGGTCGCCTTTTTTGGGAAGCGTTATTAGGCAGACCTTAAGACCATGAAGATGACCTGGAACCAAGTGGAAAGGAGAGCCCGGGACAGAGACTCTTGGAGATCCTTTGTAGGCGGCCTATGCCCCAGTAGGGGTGCAAGGCATAAGTAAGTAAGTAAGTAAGTTATTAGGTACCACTCCTTCCAGTCAGCCGGCATCACCTCCTCTTCCCAGATCTTTCCTAACAGTGGGTACAGCAGCTCTACTGTTGTCTCTAGGTCTGCTTTCAGAGCCTCCGCTGGGATGCTATCTGGCCCTGCTGCTTTGCTGTTCTTCAAAAATGCCACTGCTCTTCTGATCTCTTCCAGGCTGGGTCTGTCACAGCTGATGGGTAGGTCAGTCTCTGCTGGCTGGATGTCTGGGGGGTCGGGCGGGGTGGGTCTCTTCAAAATACTCGGCCCATCTGTCGAGTTGGTCTGCTCTGTCTGCAATAGGCTTGCCATTCTTTGTCTTTTACTGGTCTTTCTGTATGGCCATACTTGCCCGACAATCTTCTGGTAATGTCGTTGAGCTGTTTCATGTTGCCGCTGCCTTCTGCCTTTTCTGCCTCTGCTGCCAGGCTGTCTGTGTAGGCCCTCTTGTCTGCCCTGATACTCCTCTTCACTTCGCGGTTGGCTTCCGAGTATTCCTCCCGAGTATTTTCTTATGTTTACTAGATATTTTGCGTATAGCTAGATACAAAAAGACATTGAATGAGTCTGTTAACCCGCATTGTACCTCTAGAACGTTTTGAGTGATAATTTGTTGTTTTTTAAAAAAAAATATATTTTAATGTTTATTGGGATTAATTTCACTCATTAAAACAAATGAACAGTTTTTTAACGAAAAAACAATCTTCTCATTAATAATCGCATGATTTTTCGTACCGGTATTTACATAAGCCTACAGTTTGTCTCGGCTGTCGGGTACGATTAGGTCAATTAGGTCCTGGGTGTGAAAATCAGACAGTTTTCTGCACCACTTTTTCGGAATCATTTGTAAAACAGCTAACATAACTTTAATTTTCTTTTACGAAAAAAACTATCTTCTTACTAATACCCACATGAATTTTCATAAACAGTGTTTGCATAAGCCTGCTATTTGTCCCGGCCCTGGGGTAGGATTAGGTCAAATTGTGACCTGTAAGCCCTAGGCGTAAAAATCAGCAACAAAATTGCAAAGTCGATTCTCTGATACGTCAAATGTTAGTACTGCGATGAGTGACGTATAACATCGAGTCGTCAATATGAACACGGCGTCGTGGGACTAATGATGCCATGACGTGAGGCTTGAAGTGACGTCATTTCGCTGCTCGTGCTATCATTCTTCTTCTATGGTACGCCAGACCACAGAGCTTACGAATGGCGGGAATTGCCGTGTGTCCGTCTTTATTTCTGTGTGCCAGTGTGTGTGAATCAGATGGTGGGTTAGAGCAGGAGATGGATTCCTGTCGCTACACGAGCTCACAGAGCGTACTAATGGCGGGAAGCGCCGTGTGTCCGTCTTTATTTGTGTGCGCCGACGTGTGTGTTGATCAGAGGTTGGCTTAGAGAGGAGGAAAATGGATCAGCATCATAAGCCTAAAAATATGAACAACTCTGAATTTTCCTAAAAGATAAACGCATATGTGCTCCAAACAATACAGTAGATTTTGGGATGAAATCCTCATCTTGTAGTCTGCAAAACCGTCCAGAACCCTTCTCTAAAAAAGAATTAATTGAAAGATCCACCTACCAACCTACCCCTTCAACCCCCCCCCCCCCCCCCTCACTACACTCCTGCTTTTGGATTTTTCGGCCCATAGAAAACATGGTTTGGTCTCAAGGCGTAAGTTTAAGGTCACAAAGAAAAAGTAGGAAAACCCCTGATCCGCCCCTGCCACTATTTCACCGCTCTCTGTCTCTCTGTCTCTGTCTCTCTGTCTCTGTCTCTGTCTCTGTCTCTCTCTCTCTCTCTCTCTCTCTCTCTCTCTCTCTCTCTCTCTCTCTCTCTCTCTCTCTCTCTCTCTCTCTCTCTCTCTCTCTCTCTCTCTCTGTGTGTACGACACTAGTGCTGACTGATCGCTACGTGATCAGCGGTAGCGAATCGAGGGAGACAACCAGTGTGTCTGTATGTGTGTGCGTGTGTGTGTGCGTGTGTGTGCGTGCATGCATACTTGCTTGCTTGCGTGCGTGTATGAGGGCGTGTACTAAAAAACAACTCTTTTCTCTCCTTTTCATTTTTCTCTGTAATAGTGTAGCATTTTTACTTCTTTGTAAAAGGACAGGCTAGTTAGAATATTTATCCCCTATTTCTTCTTTGTTTTCTAAAAGCTATAACTGCACCGCCCACTTCAAACGGAATCGGATCGAATGAGCGTGCATTATTTTCTGAAATACGTATGATCTGACTTTCCGTGAGCTGTGTTCCAGCAAATATCTTGTCCATTATGACACAATGGGACGTAATGCGATTGTGTGTACGCACTGTGAGCAATAATATGATTCTAATATGGGCGGGAACAGACATGCTATTTTCCCCTGGGGGTTCGGGACCAGGTTCACAGTATCAAAAAATCTGCGGGCTAACGACGACCACAGTGGGCCAGCGCACGTCAGTGCGCGAGCCCACTGCGGCCGTCGTGGGCCCGAAGAGCTTTTGCTATTAGGGATGTTCAATGCTTTTTTTTTTTTATTATCGGTGTTTGCGATTAGGTTCTTGACTATAGCTATTGCCACTGACTCTGCCGTAGTATGGCAAAAACCAGTATGACCATTTTTTTTAATATTAGAAAAGCGAGATTTTCATTGTTATACAATGAAAATCTCGCTTTTCTAAATATGCACACACTGGCTTTTGTCAAGTAGCGGCAACACTCGTATGTTCCAGATAATAGGTTGTGGTAGAGAAATCGTCGTTTATCAATGCGCATATTTATTTTCCTGGTTACTGTAAAACAAGACAATGTCTTAAATTATAGTAACTAATAGAAGAAGAAGAAAAAATCGCTAAACGTCGTGAAAACGCGTCTGTTTCAACCATAGTTAGTTAGTTATTTAAGTTTAACGCCGAGCAGGCAACTAAGGTCATCTGACGGCGGGTGTTTCAACCATAGTCGGTGTTACAGATTAAAATATCGCCCAACTCCTAAAACGTTTGGTCTCGATTGCGAATACAATCGCTTCCAATCTCAGCAAAGTGAGACAACGAGGGGGATGCGGGGTGGGGTGGGATCGGTGGGGTGGGGCATGCACAGTTTGATTATGACTAGGTTTTACCAGTTTTTCTGTTACTGCCGGTATTTTTTTTTTACATATAACTGGTGTCTAAGCCCATGAACTAATATATCTCAATATTAACACCGGAGCATTTTCCGCCGGCTGCTCTTTTCTTCCTCGGTATTTGCACTCAAGAACCAGTAAAATGCCGAGAATTAGCAGTGAAGATGAGTCAGTTAAGGCGGCAATGTTTTCACTGCCATTTCAGTCTGCGCGATTTACGAATCAGAATGCCGGACACTTCACCTCTGTCCACAGCCCAGCTGTTCCCCTTAGGGCCAGTTGCTTGAGTGAGCGTAGTCATGCGTCAGCCACAAAGCGGAGCACCTTGCTTTGTGGTTGGCGCAGAACTAACTCACCCGTGCAACTTGCGCCTCTGAAAATGGGGCTTACAATGGGAAGTGTATGCAGCCTGCCACTTCTCAGCAGGCGGGAAAGTGGGGGGCCGCCTGAGCATAAAGGTAATTTTGCCAGTTCGGTTAAGTTTTGCTCGGGGCTGTGATGTCTCCGCTAGTCAAATAATTATGACATGTCGCAGCTGTTGAATCTGCGCCATCAGACGTTATCCCTAAATGTTGTCCCGAGATCAGGCTACAGCACGCAGATCACGGATATTGCAGTTCACACAGCGCGTTTCGTTCGAAGAGTGGTTAGTTCGGGGTTTAACGTCCACGGCACCGAAGTGATAATGGACGGCTCTGACGGGCGGGTCAGTTATGAGGGACAGGGAAATCTATTGCCTATGGCGTACGACCTGAACACTGATCAATTCAGGCGCACTGCAACTGTGCCACTTTGATTTACCAGGACCTTTCAACGTACATGCTATGGAACAAGCCCGTCTTTTTTCCCCCTGGATTGCGAGTCCAGCTACCGGGGCCGGAACTGGGACTCGAACCCACGACTCAGCGATTCCCTTCGCTCTCTCGCTCCAATTATTAACCGTCTGAGCTATTTCGGACTCTTCGTTCGAAGAGGCATACATTGTTTTTTTTTTTTTTTTTTTTTTTTTTAGCCCCTACAGCGATCAGGGTTCATGACAATTTTTGCTACTTGCTAGCAAGGTGTGCCTTACTTACATCCCACCGTCTGTTTGTTCCTGGTGTCAGGGGAGGCTATCGCGTCGATCAAGCGGAGCGTTCCATGCGTTTCTGCTTGATGCTTTCACTATCAGAGGACGTGGTCTGAATTAGGAACAACTTTTATTAACGATAGAGAATAACCCAAACGGAGAAGGAAACACTGTTAGAAATGACTATATTTTCAAATTAGACAAACAAGCAAGTACTTATCTCGTCAGTGTGAAGAAGCTAATTGGTAATTAACGTTTTGGGTCTGGATGTCTATCAACGAAAAACTAAACACGCGTTTGCACTGACCGTGAAACGTGCCTCTTCGCCCATCTCTTATAACTCTAATACTTTTTTTATGTGCATGTCAGTTCTGCGGTTTCGGTTTTGGTTGCACGTGTCAGCGAAAACCGCACTGACAACCTGCCCAGCGCGCAAAAGGTTCTCGGGCCGACGACGGCCTGACGAGCTCTTGCCGATCGACTTAATTCCGTCTTTTTTCACACTCGTAATGCGCACCATTGTGCAAGTCGGCCCGGGAGCCGGCCACAAAAACACCCGCAGTCTAAAAGCCCATTTGGACGGGGGCTGGTCGTCCGGTGCATGACAACATGCAAGTGTCGGAGGCGAGTGGCTGTGGGCTATGTCTGGGGCCGGCTACCCCAATCCTACGGAATCATGTAAAAGCTTGGCCGTCCAGGCGCCAACTGGCCGTAAAGAGGCAAGCGTTGATAGTTTGAAAGTGTGACAGAGTCGAGTAGTTGTGGCAGGCTGGCAACGGCAGTCCTCCGGAATCAGGTAAAAAAAAAAAAAAAAAAAAGTTTAAAAAAACCGTGGCCGCCCGGCGCCAACTGACAGAAAAGTTTGGAAGCGTTGATTGTGTAAAGTGTGACTGAGTCGAGCAGTTGTGCGGGCTGGCATGAGAGCTGACTCCTCTGGGGTCAGAGGTTAGTGGCATGGCTGAGCGAGGTTAGTCCTGCGCCAGCCACTCAGCAAGGTGCTCCGCTGTAGCGGAGCACATGCTGAGGGGCTGGCGCAGGACTAAGCTCACGCATGCACCTGACCCCGGGGTGAAAACTATTATCGTTTGCTAATTGCTTAAGAGAAACCATGCTGGCTCATACGCGATGAACAGTGGTCGATCTGTCTCCTGTGAATGCAATGTAATCTGTGTAGCTTGAGAGTGTCCGAGTCGAGTAGCCGCAGACATGCCTGGACTGGCTGCCCTAATTCTCAATCTGACGTCATAGATGAAACGTTTGCCGTTCAGCGCCATCCGCTGGCCGGTTTCCTCGTCGCCCCACCCGGGTCTGCCCTGGGGGACTTGGGTGGGGTTAACTACTTTTTAGTTCCCAGGGTCACCCTGGTCAGCCCCACAGGGTGGGTTTTCGCCTTTATTCTGGGGCATGTGTTTCTGTCTACCCTTGGTCCATTCACCTGTATATGCCTTTTTTAAACTCTCCCTACTGTCTGCGCTGCCTGTAGCTCTTGATATTGGATGCGTGTTGCTAAATGGTCTTAGCATTATTTAGGCCCCATGTCGTCGGTTTATTTAACGTATTGGACCGGCTGGCGACATACATTCAATATTTTGTTTAGTTTTTTTTTTTTTTTTTTTTCACAAGCAGTGCAGGCACGTCCTGAGAAAGTCGTGTTGCTGTCTGGACGTTAAGCAATGTACAATCAATCAACCGGTATCGTCGTCAGCCCAAGAGGATCAGCCTCGAGCAGCCGTGTGCGTGCCTGTTCTGGGCTGGAAACCCATAACCCCTTTTCTATTTGAGACAAAAAATGGACACCACACTACTGCTGCCAGAGGCATAGATCCTCATGAGCCCCCGCAATTGCGGGGGCTCATGAGGATCTATGCCTCTTGCTGAGACTACGGCCGGTTGTATCCATTGTTCACGGGGCGGCTGGAGCTCTTTCGCATTGAGTTTACACAAATTTCGGACTATAATGTGCGATCAGTGGCAGTGAAAGGGATCATTCCTCTGGAATCACGTAAAAGCTTTGCCGTCCGGCGCCAACTGCAGAAGAGTTACATAACCGTGCCAGCTCAAAGCCAGCAGACGTGGGCACATCTGGCTGGAGGTCCTCTGGAAGCATGCGATATCTTTGCCATCCAGCGCCAACCGCAGAAGAAGGACCGAGTAAGTTAGAAATATTCGGCGCTGAACCCGGCCTTTGATTGCCGAGAAAATGTGAACACAACCCAGCTGCAGGAAACGTGGATCCTCATGAGCCCACGGCGACTGTGGTGGCTCATGAGGATCAATGCCTCTTGCTGAGACCAATTTGTATCCACGTTTCTTGGTCGGTTGTGACTTTTGGTCGTTACAGGTGCAAACATGTCAGAAACCAAAATGTACGTGCAGTAGCAGGGAAGGGATTAAACTCGATGCAAGCAACGTTGAGCGTTGGACGTTTGGGGTGTAACATCTTTTGTCTATACCAAGAAGTCGATTTCGAAGACAGGTACACGGGAAAGGGTCTGAACAAATTTTTACCTCAGCTGGGTTCGAGCCCCCGACCTTTCGGACGATGACAGAACGTGATAACCATTCGAGCGTTACCGTTCAGCGTTAACTGCAGAAGATGGCGCAACCTTGATAGTTCAAGGGTAGTGCCAGGTTAACTTGGCGCTCGGAAAGGCGACAAGCTCATCAGCTACTACCCTTGAACTATCAAGGTCGAGAGTCGAACGCTCTGCCACCTGAGCTGCCCAGTTCCCCGCAGAAGACAGAACATGATAACGGCACTAGTTTAACTCATTCGATACGAACGGCATCCGGATACGCGGCTGAAGCCGCGTATCCGGATGCCGTTCGTCTCGAGTGCGTTAATGGTGTCGAAAGCAAGCCCCGTTACCGTCCGGCGCTAACGGCAGAAGATGTATTCACTGTGCACAAGGGTAAGGGTAAGAATCGCGTAAACTCTTTACAAGAATCAAGAAAACTGTATTGTCTGTGGTAAAACAAAGCATGCAACAAAAAATGCAACAGAAAAAAATCCTCTGTAGTGTCTAAAACGTAAACTACGACATAAGACACTCGGCATGAGCGAAGTAAAAATAGAGAATGACATATACAAAACATCACAAGTACTGTATGATAAAAATAATACAAACCTTTCAGCGTCAACATAATTAATAATAATAGTTACGGTATTTATAATGCGCTTATCTTATAATAATTATAACTCTAAGCGCGCACTCACAACTCGCACACGCATGCGCACGCTTTAGACAATGACTCACGTGACACAAATAGTGAAAATACATTACGACGGTCAGCTTGGGGTGGGGAGTGTGGTGATATAGTGCTAGAACTGTTGAAAGAGGTGAGTTTTGAGGGCGGACTGGAAGGAGGAGAGCGAGTGTTTCTGATGGAGAGAGAGTGGGAGAGTGTTCCAGGTGGATGGATCGTATACTGAGAAGGAGCGGGGGCCGAAAGTGCTGAGTTTGGTGCGGGGGATGAGGAGGCGGAGAGGGTCGGAGGCGGAGCGGAGGGAGCGGGGAGGAGTGTAGGGATGAAGTAAGTTGGAGAGATAGGCAGGAGCGTAGTTGTTCAGGGATTTGTAGCAGAGAGACAGAATCTTGTATTGGATGCGTTGGGGGATGGGGAGCCAGTGAAGGAGCTTGAGCAGGGGAGTGATGTGGTCGGATTTTTTCTTTATGAGGACGAGGCGGGCAGCATTGTTCTGGACGCGCTGGAGAGTGAGAGTGGTGGAGTGAGGAAGGCCGGAAAGGAGACAGTTGCAGTAGTCGATGCGAGATAAGATGAGAGAGACAGCGAGTTTGGTGGCAGTTCATTGTCAACCAGAGAACCAGAGAAGATGGAGTAACCTTGATAGTTCAAGGGCAGTGCCAGATTAGCGTGGCGCCTGAAAAGGCGTCGAGCCAATCTCTCTCTCTCTCTCCCGCCCCCACCCCTCACCCGCCCCCTCCCCTCTTTGTCTCTGTGACTGATTTTGTCTGTCCATGATAATCAGTCTACTTGCGCAGCAGTAGATTTTCGTCAAAAGCTTTTGCAGTTATTTGTGTCCATCCCACCGACTTGCACTGTGCAAATACGAGAGACATTATCTACGGAAGCAGTTACAAAATTAAGGCGCCGCGGAGGATGTGACCCATCAGGCAAAAATTCGTCGCGTCGACGCCGTCAGCAGTTGCCACGCGCACAACTGTGCTCGGGGCACCTGCGGCCAGGCGGCGGTCCCAACGACCTGCTGCTGGCTGGGCCCTGGTAATTTTTGCCATGGCAACCGATTTTTACCGTTTAATATACGGTTGGACAAATGACGCAATTGTTGACTCCCCCATTTGTCAGCATTCCGTGTTTGCGATCAATTTTCGCGATCCCCCTCTTCTGGTTACCGTGCAACTACGATTTTCGATGGGCAAATACAGCCACGCATTTAATTTCGTGTGCTAGTCTGTGATTTTGGACCTTACGGTCTGCGGCCGTAAGGTTCAAAATCACAGACTAGCACACATTTTTTTTTTTAAAAAACGCCCTTTGATACAGAAAAAAATTCAGACCAATATAGGGTTGCGCAACACTACAATCGTGTGTGTATCACGTATTACGTCAAGACTGAATAATATTTACGGATGCATTCCCATTACGTAGAATAAGTCGCGAGTGGTCAGGCTGACGTCATTACACAGTATGAGCATTAACGAGCATTTGAGCTGTCAAACTGAGCACGAGTTATCTGCATAATGGGAAGGCCAGTCATAATATATTTTATATAATCTATAATCTATTTTATTTAATCCAGAGCAACTAGGATGCATTATGTATGGTCGATTCAGACCGACAGAGGCCCATTACATTTTTTTTAAAAATCCAGTGTGTTGAAGTTACCTCAGTTTCGTTCCATTCTGCTTCCAAGATGCTCACAGACAGGAGTCAGACATGTTTGTGATTGATTCTGACACAACTTTCTTTTGACGGCATACCTTTCTTCTGTCACTGTCTGAAACTGCGACAACTATCTAGGATTTGTCACCTCCAGTGACTTGAAACTCAGAATGACGTCAGTCATCATCTTCTTCATTTTTATGTCCGTCAGCTATTGCAGTGAAACTTTATTTGCCAGTCTGTCTCCACTTCTGCTTAGCGTCACGTGGTTTGTGCAAAAGTGGTCAGAGGCTGCGGAAGAGATAAAGAAAGCCACGTATGTGAGTTCAGCACGTCTCGAGTGCGTTAATATGAAACGCTAATAACGTCCTTAAATAGTCATATTCACTCATTCTAGACGTGCTGTATTCGGATACGCGGCTTTTGCCACGTATCCGTATGCGGCACGTCTCGAATGTGTTAACTGGAAAAAGACCCTTTTAGGCCAAAAGTGGATTAGGCTTGATCTGATCACGGGTGTAGAGTGTTCATGGAGAAGTAGCACCTTTGACTTTTCAGCCAGCAGCGCCTCTTGGGGCAGGCGGGAGCACTGGTCTTCACATGGCACTCAACTCTCACAGCTGGCTCCAGGTCCTTTACCTAGCCACACCCCGGTAACCGCTTCTGCTGGCGGGCGAAACGTTGTGAGGGGCTGACGTGTCTCTCAGTCAGTTGAAATACTTGGAGAGGAGACGGGCGCCGCCAAGTTCGCCTAAGCCCATTGAAAGGACTGATGGACAAGCAACAGAATAAGAATAACATGCCGGATCGGTCGGGGCCCGGATCACCAACGACCGCGCACCCCATTGGAGGTCTCCAGGGTGGGGGCGACAAGTGTGTTACTGGAACCAAACCCACCATCAAGCTGCCCACGCAAGGAATAACTATCGGAACTTGGAACGTTCGCACACTCTACCAGTGCGGCAAAGTGAAGGAACTCACCCACGAGTTGAAGCGCTATCGCTGGGACATTGTAGGACTTGCAGAAGTTCGATGGACAGGCTTCGGAGAAACAACAACAGATGAAGGCCATAAAATCTGGTTCAGCGGAAAAGAAACCATGCACGAACATGGCGTAGCTTTTATCGTAAGGAAAGAGGTGGCTGGAACTGTCATCAGCTGCACCCCCGTGTCAAGCAGACTAATCTCCATCCGCATCTCCGCCCGACCGCACAACATCACTATCATTCAAGTATACGCTCCAACAGCAGATCATGATGATGAAGAATTAGAAGAATTTTACGAACAACTGGACAACATCATCAGGAAAACACCTAAGAAAGACATTCTGACTGTCCTCGGTGACTGGAATGCAAAGATCGGCCCTGACGCCTACCAACAATGGGCAGGAACAGCTGGCAAGTTTGGCCTTGGAGAAACAAACGACAGAGGCCTGCGACTTTTAGAGTTCGCACAGAGTCACCGTCTCACCGTTGCTAATACCCTCCATCCACACAAGAAGTCAAGAACAGTGACATGGCAATCGCCAGGAGGCCTGGTCCATAACCAGATTGACTTCATCTTGCTGCCTCGACGATTCAAATCCAGCGTTAACAAAGCACAAACGAGGTCCTTTCCTGGCGCTGATATTGGCAGCGACCACAACCTCGTCCTTACTAGCCTCAAGTTGAAGCTGACATTGAAACGAGATAGCAAGAGCCCTCGCATCAGATTCGACCTCCAGAAGCTAAAAGACCCGGAAGTAGAAGAGCTCTTCCAAGCCCAGGTGGGAGGCAGATTTGCAGCCTTGGCTACTTTGGACTGTGACGTAGACACCCTTGCTGGAAATATAAAAGAGGTGTTACTTTCTACAGCAGAAGAAGTGCTGGGAAAGCAGAGGAAGCGCAAACAGCCCTGGGTCACCGATGACATCCTCGATCTCTGTGATGAGAGGAGAGCCTGGAAGAAAAAGAGAGGCCAAGACCTCACATCAGCAAACAAGTACAGACTTGTCAACAAGAAGATCAGGAAGAGGATGAAAGAAGCCAAAGAAGATTGGATTGAAGACCAGTGTTGTAGCGTGGAAGAGGGCATGGCAAACGGCAACAGCAAGAAGGCTTATGAAACGCTAAGGACCCTCACCAAGACTCAACAGCAAACAGCCACAGTCATCGAAGACAGCAGCGGCCAACTCCTTACGGAAAACACTGCTGTACTAAACAGATGGACTGAGTACTGCCGAGACTTGTATAACTACAAGGCTGAGCCAGACACCAGCATCCTCCAAAACAACCAGGCTGGGGCCAGGAAGTCTGAAGACCTGCCAGTGTTAGCTGAAGAGGTGGAAGCAGCCGTACGCGGCCTGAAGGGAGGAAAGTCTCCAAGTGTAGACAACGTACCTGCTGAACTGTTGAAACATGGAGGAGATGTAACAACGAAGGTCCTCACTACACTCTGTCAAAAGATCTGGGAGCAAAAGAAATGGCCAGTAGAATGGACACAGTCTCTAGTGATCCCGGTCCCCAAGAAAGGAAACCTGAAACAGTGCCAGAACTACAGAACTATCAGTCTGATAAGTCACCCTAGCAAAGTAATGCTTAGAATCATTCTCAACCGCCTCAAAACTTTCGCCGAGGAACTGCTGGCGGAAGAACAGGCTGGCTTCAGAGTTGGAAGAAGCACTGTAGAGCAGATTTTCAACTGCCGCGTCCTGATCGAGAAACATCTGCAGCATCAGCGCGAACTCTACCACAACTTCATTGATTTCAGGAAAGCATTTGATCGCGTCTGGCACGACGGACTCTGGCAAGTCATGAGATCGTTCAACATAGAGGAGGGACTGATCCAAATGATAGAAGCGCTTTACAAGAACGCCTGCAGCGCGGTTCTACTTAACAATCAGTCAGGCGAGTTCTTCAGGACGACGATCGGTGTCCGTCAAGGATGCCTGCTCTCTCCTGTCCTTTTCAACATATTCCTGGAGAAGATCATGCAGGAAACCCTCCACGACCACCATACTTCAATCTCTATTGGTGGCAGATCCCTGTGCAATCTTCGATTCGCAGACGACATTGACCTCATGGCAGGCAGCAATAGTGAGCTCCAAAACCTGACAGACAAACTTTCAAGTAGCGCAGGGTCTTATGGCATGGAGATCAGTACGGATAAAAGCAAAGTGATGATCAACACCACAAGCGACAGCAGCAGCAACATTCACATGAATGGCCAGAAGCTAGAAGAGGTCAATAGCTTCAAGTACTTGGGAGCCACCCTGTCCAAAGACGGTAGTTGCATAGCAGAGATCCGTATCAGGATAGGTACAGCAACATCCGCAATGGCCAGGCTGGACAGGATATGGCGAAGTAACTCCATCAGCTTCACCATCAAGTACAGGCTTTACAAGTCCCTCGTAGTGTCTATTCTACTCTACGGCTGTGAGACTTGGACACTGCTTGCAGACTCAGAAAAGAAAATCCAGGCCTTTGAGAACAAGTGCCTGAGGAAGTTGCTCCGCATCTCGTACCGCGAGCACAAGACCAACGAATATGTACGGAGCATCGTCACTTCCCTGGTGGGCCCACATGAACCCCTTCTGGCAACCGTGAAACGGCGCAAGCTTGCTTGGTTTGGCCACGTGACCCGACACAACACCTTGTCCAAGACTATCCTCCAAGGCACTCTCGAAGGAAGTCGTCGGCGAGGTCGTCAGAGAAAGAGTTGGGTCGCAAACATAAAAGAATGGACCGAACTCAAGATGCCAGACTTGCTTGCCACCGCCCAAAATAGAACTCAGTGGAGAGCACTGTCTGTTGCTGCTGCCTTTCAGTCTCCCCAACGCCCAGTTCGGGCAAGGGACTGATGATGATGATGATGATCACGGAATTGATGTCAGATTGGCAATAAGACAGATGCGATTACACTTGATGACATGACCGTGAACGTGCTTTTTGGAAAGAGTTGGAAGATGAAAAAGGCCCATGCTAATTTATTGGAACTGCCATAAAAGACCACTATCGCATTTGTAAAATTGCTTTAAAAAAAATCATTCGGTGAATACACGTAGTGAAGCAGGTTTTCCGTACAAAATGTCACTGTGCTTTTCTCCTGACAAAATCGTTCCATGCGCCCTTTAGACGAACTGCACCCTCATTTCAAGAAATGGCTCCATCAGGAATATTGCAAAACACCTTTCCAGGCGACCTTATGCGAGATTGAAATTACTGGCATTAATAACTCTGATTTGTTTCTTTGTCAGAATAGATGTACAGACGTAATTGTGAAACTCACAAGCAAGGGGTATAGATTCTCATGAGGCCCTGCGAAGCAGGGCCTCATGAGAATCTATACCCCTTGCAGATTTAATAGTCTAATTGCAATCTATCTCTACTTGCATACAGAACTGTCTGGTTGGAGAAATGGCAATGATCGCTATTGCTCACTTTTTGCTGGTCCTCGGCGGGACGTGTCCAAGATACTGCAAAGCACCCAGACCTTTGCTACAGCCCTCTACCGCCCTCTGTCACCATCCCGTCACCCCGGAAAAGGTCACTTCCGGCAAGGGAGGCGACCCGTCCTTGTCTGATTGACTCGTGCGGAGAGTTACTGCCTTGATACTTTCCTGGCGTGAATGGCCAATGGACAGACCCGTATCTGGAACCTCTTGAAGCCTCCAAAACATTTTCTGTGTGAGGCGCACAAATGTAAAATATACTGCTACTAGTCTATCTGCAACCGACTATGATGGTTGAGATGTCTGTAAAGATGTACGTATGCGTTCTTTCTTCTTTGAAAACACTAAATTAAAAAAAAAAACCCAACAAATTAATAACGAATAATGTTTGCGTTATAAATATTTGTGCATCAATGAATCTGAATCAAACTGTAATCGACATCCGTCCTCCATATTCTGATAGGGGATAAACGAAATAAAATAATTATTTGACTCTGTGCAAATTTTAACCTTTTAAATATGAGAGCTCAGGTGGTAGAGCGTTCGATTCTCGTCCGGAAGGTCGCGGATTCGAACGCAGCTGGGGTCGAAATTTGTGCATACCCTTTTCTGTGCCTCTACTTGGAAATTTACCTTCGTGGTGGATAAAAGACCTTAAGTCCTTCACGATTTTTTCTCATTTAATGTCTAACTGGTTGGGGGGGGGGCGTGGGGGGTGGGGGGGGGGTGACGAGGGTGGCCTGTGGGAATGTGCGGTGTGGCAGTAACATACAGTTCCAGGATTTCTCTCTGGTCTTGCCGTTGCCTGCTTTGGCCGACACTGTATTAACTCTTTGGCTGTCGGTAGCGCTACCGACAGCCAAAGGATTAACCCATTTAATGCCGGGGCAATACGAACTCCACCCAGCTGTAAGAGACATAAATCCTCGTGAGCCCCCGCTGTTGCGGGGGCTCATGAGGGTTTATGTCTCTTGTTAGTCCCGTGTTCTTCATGCCTGTTTTTGGTCATGTTGGATTTAGTCCTTTATTCTCCGTGCCTGTTTGTGTTCTTCGCGAGAATGTCGGTCAGCGGTTTCAGACGCGAAATCCGTGATCACTGGCAGCGAAAGAGTTAACTCCCATTATCAATCACAGGCAATTTTCGTTCATCTTATCATGGTACCGATATATGACCAGCAAAATGCAAGTGTTTTGTGGGTGTCCCCCCTCCCCCCTCCATCCCCCCTCCCCCCCCCCCCCCCCCCACGAAGTGCATGGATATTTCAAAATGATGCCATGCGGACTTAAACTGGGGCAGCTTCGTGATTACCAACAATATTTTACTCTCATCTGTCAAAATAGACAGGATGACTTTGCGTATATCATGAGTAATTTGACAGAGGATTCGTAATAGGATGACGTGATCAGAGGAGAAAGAGGAGAGAAACAGTAGTGATTGCAGGGACGTACACGAGTGAGTTTGCACTTGATACTGATAGTACCAGGGAACCTTGAGAGTACCAAGTTTTTAAAAAAAAGAAAGAAACTTAACTCCTTCACTGCCGAAAAAAGTGAACCCGACCAACCTGCAAGTGACATAGATCCTCATGAGCCCCCGCGACTGCGGGGGCTCATGAGGATCTATGCCACTTTTTGGGATCAAATTGTATCCATGTTTCTTGGACGGTTTTGGCTGTGGGTCTTTGAATTACAAGAGATTCCAGATGAAAAATGTAGGTACAGTGGCAGGGAAGGGGTTAATTTATTCAAGCAAACGTTCAGGGTTTGTAAACGGGAAGGCACGTTCACTATCGGCATTCATTTTGTGAGCCTTGTTCGGCCACTACGTCTCTTCGGTCATTCATCATGATTTGGTTGGTTAGTTCGGGGTTTAACGTCCATGGCACCGAAGTGATAATGGACGGCCCTGACGGGCTGATTATGGGGGACAGGGAAATCTGTTACCTATGAAGTACGACCTGAACACTGATCAATTCAGGCGCACTGCAACTGTGCCACTTTGACTTACTAGGACCTTTCAACGGACATGCTATGGAACAAGCCCGTCTTTTTTCTCTGCATTGCGAGTCCAGCTACCGGGGCCGGGACGGGGATTCGAACCCACGACCCGGCGATTCCCTTCGCTCTCTTGCTCCGACGCTTAACCGCCTGAGCTATTTCGGACTCTCATTCATCATGGTTTACAGCTGTTTGTTGATGATAATGGAGGTTTTGTCTGAGACGATTTCCGGAAACCAGAAGTTGGTCAAAAACTGCGCATCCTTTGACGCAAAAAAAGTGCATTAAAAACCCGGACAAACACGCGATATCGCATGTCTGTCCGGGCTTTTAATGCACTGTTTGCGCCGAAAGACGCGCAGTTTTTTTTTTTTTACCTACTTCTGATTTTCGAGTAACGTCTGTTGTCTCCATCGCAGAGCCGGTTCTGCATTCAACTTGGAAAGACTCATGTCTGTGACAATTATTTGCGCAAGGCGTTACATGTCTACCGTGCAAAAGTAAGTAGGGTATATTGTAACTTGTTGCCTTATTATCAGAGAAAAGATAACTAGTTTTAACCACTTCCCTGCCACTGGACGTATCTTGTATTTCTGAAATCTTTGGTCATTCATCAACCGATAGCCACAACCGTCCAAATAACATGGATACAAATTGGTCTCAGCAAGAAACATAGATCCTCATGAGCCCCCGCAACTGCGGGGGCTCATGAGGATCTTTGTCTCTTGCAGTTGGATCGTGTGCACTTTTTCTCGATAGTCAAGGGGTTAATAACTCTACACATGATTATCACAAGACGAACCAAAACAGAACTGAAGCGATTTTCACAGGAATAATTTGCATGTGACTTTCAAATAAAATAATAATACATAGTTCTTGTATAGCGCTGTTCTCCAGGAAAACACTGGACTCACTGCGCATGCACAACAGCACACCCTTTCTCTCTCTCATACACACACGCACAATTATACACTACTTTAAACCACCCCATCCCTTCCCCACACCTTACATTCACTTCCTCTGGGATCAGAATAGGTGGCAGTCCGTCAACAGTTAGCTAAATATGAGCTTTCACCCTGGGATCCCAACACCATATTCATGGTTCTCAATCTGATCACGTGACCAGCTGACAACAAAACCAATGTTGTGAAAATGTAGGCCAGTGGCGTGGCTAATCGGTAGCGTAACTCATCATTTCGCTGATTTTGTTGTTGTTGAAAATTCTCAACCATTCAAGTTGAAATCTCAGTATCCACTACTTTTCTTACGCAATGTAAAAGGAAAATAAACACACAAACAAACTAGAACTGATCTGTACATCAAACACCTAGAAACCCACTGCAGTAAAAGTCATCTGGCAGACGTCGGCTGGTGTTGGCAACTGTTGACTGCGGCTGACGCAGTAGGCCCGAATGGCCATTGCTCGCTGAAAATGAACTGCTTGAACTGTGTAGGACAGTCTCGTCGCAACATCGGCCTCGTTTATATTGCAATTGCTTTACCCATTGAGTCACCGTCGCTCTGCATTCTGTAACGAAATTCTGTTCATCTGTTAGATCCATAGATTCTAATGATTCCAGCCAGAGCCATAGATTCTCATGAGCCTCCGCAAATGCGGGGGCTCATGAGAATCTGTGGCGCTGGATGGATTTCTTTTTCCAGTTGACAATACATGCCTCCCCATTTTCACACTGGTAGTTCATTGCGTCAAGGACATAGCCACTCAGATTTCTCGTGCGGGGTCTCATGAGAATCTATGGCTCTTGCGTGCAGTTGATTTCATCTGTGTTCACCTCAAGGTAGAGTTCACCCGCAAGAAGTATGCATATCTAAAATGCCCCCCCCCCCCTTTTGTTCACCCCCCCCCCGGGCCACCACCCACCCTCACCCCCAAAAATAAATTAAATAAAAAAATTTTAAAAAAAATAAAGGACCTCCACCATTTTGAGTGATAACTGGCTCAGTCCTGTTTTAAATTAATCTCCACATTTGCGCGCTTGTAATGAGGGTCTACGCGACTCGCTGACAGCACTTTTCATCTGTGTGCATCAGTTCAAGGAAATCACACCATATAACACGCATGGGCTTAAAATGATCTACGCATGTCTCTGTAGCTTTACAATCTATGTACCTTAGTGGAAGCAGGTGATAAGGTATTCGTTGTATGGACTTACAATGATCTAATCATCTGGCTGAAAGCAGGTTTATCTGTGTACCTCAGTGCAAGTAAATAACATGATGCTCGCAAAATACGCATGTGCGTAAAACGAGCTACGCATGTCGCTGACAGAACCTTTCATGTGTGCCTCAATGGAAGGATACAATAGAGTGTTCACTGTCTGGGTTTATCGTAATTTAAAAGCTACTCTGTGAAGGCAAAAAAGAAGTAAGCCCATAGTTGTGTAAAGCGAGATTGTTATTGTATAACAATGACAATCGCGCTTTTCATAAAAATGAACTTCTTGTCGTTTGCCTCCATAGAGCACAGCGCATCCCGCTGAAAGCATTTTCATCTGTGTACCTTACGGGCAGGAGATAATAGCGTGTTGACTCGGCCTTTCCCTGCCACAAGACGCGTATTTTGTTCCTGAAATATGTGTACATTCAGCGACCAAAGGCCAGAACCTCTCAGGAAACAGGGATATAAACTGGTCTCAGCAAAAGGGATAGATCCTCATGAGCCCCCTCATGAGGATCTATGCCTCTTGCAGTTGGATCGCGTTCACTTCTCTCGGCATCGAAAGGGTTAAGCCTATGGCGCCCGTGGTCCCAAGGGTGTCAGAAAGAGAGAGAAAAAAGTACGGGAACATAAAGCAGCCGGAAAAAGGGACAGGTAATCAGGTTTGGCCGTCCCCATAATAAACCCCGACTCCCCATTGATTCCCAACTGCCATTTTGGGATGACGTAGCAGGATACGAGGGGGGGGGGGGGAGGGGGGAGGGGGGGGGAGAGAATGGTACTGCTGAAGAGATCAGCTTTGCCACATTTTGGTGAAAAACCTACCCACAGCGAATCCTCTTAATGAAAATGTACTCGGCGCATATCCACCCATGTGTGAATCTGCAAGAGGCACAGATTCTCATGAGGCCATGCGAACGCTCATGAGAATCTGTACCTCTTGTTGGGTCCGACGTAGTACCCCCTCTCTTTCTTATCCTTTTTTTTTGTGTGTGTTTGTTCAACTAGATCGATGATCATTGGTCAATAATGCACAGTTCTCTCCCCTGACAGGGCTTTTACCTACTCTACTTTGGTAATCTTCCTACCCAGCGTAGATGTAAAATCGGCAGCCCACCCGGGGTATATGTCTCGGCTCAGCTTATGGCATTCTAACCTGCATAAATAGGGCGGTTTACATCAGCCTAGCTGATAATGCCTGGGGAAGTTACTTTCCCTGGGTACGGGCAAAATGCTGGCTGTGCGAATTCTCGGCCCTACCTTGACTGGACAACTCCGAGAGCCTTAACTCATTCGCGGCAAGCCGCATCCGGATGCGCGGCTTATGCCGCGCATCCGGATGCGGCTGGCCACGAATGAGTTAAAGACAATTTTTACCTGCAGTGTCACGCAGCACGTCACAAATTCTCACTACAATACAGGCGGGGCAGATTTACCAGGGACTGATTTACTATTGATAGACTTTCGGTTAAACATGGCTGGACTCGAGGCAGTGCAAATCTTCGCTGGGTAGAGTCACGCCAGTGTGGAGATTCACTTTGGGTTAGATTTTCGCTAGGCCTCCAGATTTACGCTGGGTAGATTTTCTGCCTAGAAATAGCGAATTCGGCCTTTTCAGCGCTGCGGGAATGGTGTTGGGGTGCGGGGGTGTGGGGGGGGGGGGGGGAGGTGGAGGAGGAGGTAGTGATCGGATAGAAAACTTGATTTCAGATTCGAATCGTCTGCAGGAACCTGTACCGGGTTTCAGCTCTCTCAAATTGAGGATACTCAGTCCTAGGCAAGAGGCATAGATTCTCATGAGCCCATGCGAAAGCATGGGCTCATAAGAATCTATGCCTCTTGCAGATGAATTTAGCTTTTCGGGTTTAACGCCGAGCCGGCAACAAAGACCATCTCACGCCGGTCCTGCGCGTGAAGGACCGAACTCTTGACTTGAATCGTCTGCTGATAACCTGGACGACGTCATCTGTCTGAGCATATACAGTAGAACCTGTTTGGGGCAATCACCTTTTTTTTTAACGAGAAAAGGTGGTCTTAAACGACGGATGCTCGCTCAAAGAAGTCTCGAAGGGCAAAAAGCGAATACCATCATAGGTTGTCTTTAATGACAGGTGACCTCTGTTAACAGGGTGGTGGCTCAGAACAGGTTCTGCTGTCTAAAAAAAAAGGGATCTCTATTGGCATAGAGTTATATCAATCTGTGCTTCATATCCGTTCACTGACTGCAAAATGCATGGAGATGTATAAACTTTTGCAGTCTGTGCTTCACGCCAACTCCCTCTTATAAATCTGTGTTCCTCGATTAACACATTCGACACGGGCTGCATCCGGATACGCGGCTGTATGCCGCGTAACCGGATGCGGCCCCCCACCTCGAATGAGTTAACGCGGTTATCGTGCTCATGGTCTGTCTTGGTTTCAAACACATACTTCATGTCCTTTGAAAGTGCAGGGGTTAATTAAATCGTCATGCCATGTATCATAGTTAGAATCTGATCACAGCATTAGTTACCCCCTTGACTGTCGCGAAAAGTTGAACACCACACACAACTGCAAGAGGAATAGATCCTCATGAGCCCCCGCAGTCGCGGGGGCTCATGAGGATCTATACCTCTTGCTGGAATCCATGTTCCTTTGACTGCTGCAAGTCTCTGGCTTTGAATTAACACAGATTGCAGACACAGAATCTGCGTCAACTGGCAGACGATCATGGTTCCAACAAAACTAATGCGAATGTATGCGCGGTGCTCTCACCGTCACGTTTTTCCCCGTGTAACCGCTTCACTGCCGAGATAAAGCGAACGCGATCCAACCGCAAAGAGACACAGATCCTAATGAGCCCCCGCGACTGCGGGGGCTCATGAGGATCTATGCCTCTTGCTAATGCCACTTTGTGGTCATGTCCTTTGGACAGTTTGTGGCTTTTAGTCGTTCAGTGAACACGGGTTTCAGAAACAAAAATAATGTACGTACAGGTCACGGTATACATTTAAATTGGGAAGTTGAGGCAGTAAGAGGTCCCGTGTTTTTAAAAATAATTTTTGCCTTGTTTGAAAATTTGCAGTTGGGCTGAATGTGGGAATTTGCTGGAAATTTGTGGTTAGCTGAGAGGAGACATGTTTGGTGCTTTGATTCATACCATCCTGAGCTTATCCAGTGGACATTTGTGGGCCTATGTTGAGTTGCCTTTGGCGTAGTGATTTGAGGGGCACGCTGATTTCAGCTGTGCTTGGGTGTGGGGTTGGTAAGGAACCAGTTTCATAGCCAAGAAATGAGACGGGTCATGTGCTGTTTTTTTTGGTATTTTATGCATGGCAAATGTGCAGCTGGTGGGCGGTAGAGAGAGAGAAAGAAGGAGAGAATTAAAGCTTCATTAACACAATGACTGAGTTAACCCCTTAATTATATATTTTTTGGCCAACCATATCCATGTCTCCAGCACAGAGTAAATACCATTGGAAGTTACCCCTAAATCATCATTATTTAAACAGCCACATTTTTATGAAAATCAAAAATAATACTTAAGGGGTTAACTCAGTCATTGTGTTAATAATACTTTAATTCTCTCCTTCTTTCTCTCTCTTAATTAGCTCATATGTCCGCTGTCGCAATGTTACTATGTATGTACACACAGCCCGTTGCTAGCACTCTGACTGGGACTGCGGGCATGACTAGAACGCGGCCTGCCTACACTGAAGTAATAATATATGTAAAGCGAATAAAGATATGTACCACCTCGCAATGAACTCTTCAGAGCTGACAACGTTTGCACAGTCACCCTTAAATATGTACAAGCACTACCTCGTATGCATTAAATTGAAAGATTGACCCCGAGATATGCTTAAGTGCTCCCTCATAG
>BTPG01000003.1:116697019-116732045 GCA_036245525.1 Semisulcospira habei | reverse complement strand
TAAGCATATCTCGGGGTCAATCTTTCAATTTAATGCATACGAGGTAGTGCTTGTACATATTTAAGGGTGACTGTGCAAACGTTGTCAGCTCTGAAGAGTTCATTGCGAGGTGGTACATATCTTTATTCGCTTTACATATATTATTACTTCAGTGTAGGCAGGCCGCGTTCTAGTCATGCCCGCAGTCCCAGTCAGAGTGCTAGCAACGGGCTGTGTGTACATACATAGTAACATTGCGACAGCGGACATATGAGCTAATTAAGAGAGAGAAAGAAGGAGAGAATTAAAGTATTATTAACACAATGACTGAGTTAACCCCTTAAGTATTATTTTTGATTTTCATAAAAATGTGGCTGTTTAAATAATGATGATTTAGGGGTAACTTCCAATGGTATTTACTCTGTGCTGGAGACATGGATATGGTTGGCCAAAAAATATATAATTAAGGGGTTAACTCAGTCATTGTGTTAATGAAGCTTTAATTCTCTCCTTCTTTCTCTCTCTCGGTAGTGCTTTTTAGGGAATTGAACAATTAGGGGATGACTGGGATTGACTAAGGCTAAGAGACTGGACAGTACGGAAACACCACTGTGGTCCGTGGCCTACAGTGGTAATGTCGTTTGGACAGTTTTTGGCTTTTAGTCGTTCAGTGAACACAGGTTCCAGAAACAAAAATAATGTACGTACAGTGGCAGGGAAGGGGGTGAACACTTCTGACGTTTCAATTCGGGTCTTGCAAGCGAGTTTGCCGGTTAGCAGGGCTCTATCCAGCAACATTTGCCTCAATGAAACACAATCACGAGCGACACAACTGATCTGAGGTTTTCATGCAAGCTTCTCATTCAATTCCAACGCAAGACACGCATCTTTTCACGAACCCAAATAGAGAATGACATGCCATTCTGTCCGCATGGAATTATTCACAGCCTCTAAAAGCGAAAACAAGCAGCTGTAATAGGCAAGGCGCCGGTTTTAATAAGTCTCGCAGGAAAAAAAAAATATCAGTGAAGCATGCATTGCGAAGGAGAGTCACCTCTCGTGCAATACACTGCTGCTGCTTTGCTTTCAACTAATCTTAAAGTACCATTACGCATAAATCTGAAGACACGTTTCTGCACCATTTGTGTTTGTGATGTCTTGTCGACACACCTAATGAACTTTAACAGCAGTTTGGAAGGCAGCAACAGCACATGCGTAATCGCACTTTTTTTTTTTATTATGTACAGCCGTTACATATAGCGTTTTAAAACTATTTTTAGCTGTTTCTCGAACTGATAGCATTGTATTTATAGAACGGAGTGGAGTCATTGTCAGGTTACTTGATATCAAGACGAGGTGTGCTGAACTGGATTCTCCTATGTCTAAATTAACCATAACTAGACCTGTGTGTAGCGTTTCGTAACCGTTTGTTACAGAAATGTGTCTTTGAACAGTTAAGGCGGTAGTGGGCCCTTAATTTATTAAAGTGACCAGCTCCAGGTAGTAAAGAGTTAAGAGTTTTTTTAAAAATATCTCCTTCGTAATTGTTCATAATATGCCTTAAGTGTGTTTTCTTAGAGAGTTTTGTTGTTGTTAGCAACGGCAGGTTTTTAACATGGCCACGTTGAAGACGATGTCAGTGCCTCAAACGTTGTAATATAAAGTTTCATTAACTCATTCTACCCCAGGCACACCACAACAAGATAAGGATTGACCATGATAGTTCAAGGGTGATGCCAAATTAGCTTGGCGCCTAAGGGCGCCAAGCTATTCCGGCATCACCCTTGAACTATCATGGTCGATCTGTGTCTTGCACTGCAATGCATTTTTCAGAGGACAACGGCAAAATTTGGGGATTTCGGGCTTGGGGTACACTGAGTTAGGTTTCATGACAATAATACCGGACAAAAGGGCTACCTTCGATTATGAAGTGTGAATGCCGTGCAATAGAAGACTTGTGTTCACTTCCTCTCCTTTGTACGTAGACGAGTTCTTCGGTTACAAGGGGCAGTGAAAACCCTCTGTTGCATGTGCCTGCTAGAAATTTCTCAGTTGAGAGTTGTTGTATCGGAAAATTTTACCAATCAAAGCCCGCCATGGAGCAGACCGCTTGAACTGTGAATGCACTGCAAAAAAAAAAAAAAAAAAAAAAAAAACATAAATGCAAAAGGCATAGATCCTCATGAGCCCCCGCGTCTGCGGGGGCTCATGAGGATCTATGCTTCTTGCTGGCATCATGCGAATCCTTGTGCCTAGAACAGACGGCATTACCCTGCGGTGAATCTGCAATAATTTCAGAGGCAATGTCTAGGCGCAGCTGAATCAGAATCCACGCTTTACTTTCGCTATATTTGTCTCCCTTGTTACCGCCGTTGCTGCAGGCTATTAATTCAGAACCACACGATAGACGGAGCTGTCAATTAACTCAGTGCACAAACTCTACTCAACGGTTTCAGAAACCTGGGTCTAATCGCACGTTATTCGCCATAGCTAGTACCTGCCCGTCATAGTCCCAGCGGCTTTGTTTTGAGCTCCCTCCCCCCCCCCCCACCCCCCCCTCCCCCCAGCGCGAAAACCTCGCTGCAGTGCAACTGGACAGTTTGGTTGGCAGCTATAGGCTTGGAAAAAGTTTCCTGCAACTGGCGGCTGATTCATAGGCGCTGACAAGGATTGAATGAAGGGGCAAAACGGATGGAGGCCATTGACGTAGTTCATCTTTAAACAAAAAATGCACGTTTACAAACGCACAAAATAATTGTTCTTGTTGCTTCAATCTGATGTGCGCTGCAGTAGATGCTATTTTGAGTAAACCACTTTTGAGTGTGCTAAAAATGGGTAATCAGTGAAATATTTGGGACAGATGCTGTTGAAGGGCAGAAAGTGTCATCCGTCATAATAGACAATCATTAGCTGGCCATAGCCACAGCCACCTAAATGATGGTCTTTAAGGAAAAGGGGTTTACTCATAGCGGTGGTTTCTCAAAACAGGTTTTTGTTTTTGTTTAGATACTCTTCATAATTATGTGAACTGGTCTGTGATGCTTACGTCTAAGAGGTCAGTTTTATGAGTGAGCTTAGTCCTGCGCCAGCCACTAAGAAAGGCGGCTCCGCAGGCTATAGCTGAGCATCTTGTTTTGTGGCTGACGCAGGACTAAGCTCACTCATGCGACTGACATCTTAGACGTTATGTCCGATATAACAAACCAGCGCATATTGAAATGTTAAAAATTAAATCAATACAACTATTTTTTAAAAAATCCAATAACTTTCCCAGTCGTGATATCCGATTCACGGACCAAATTGTACGTGCGCAGTTAGCACCGATTCGAGAAAGGTCACGAAAACCTTCCTATCTGTTCTAACCAATGGCCAACCTTTTCATAGCGGAAACATCCAATCAGCAACGGCGACTGACCTGCCACGTTAGCCACTGCTGAATCGTTCTAATTAAAAGACAGCCGCACAAGAGGTCAGATAGGCCTTGCTCTTAGCTGTTACTTTTGTCTACGGTTGACGCAGGCTTAAGCTGTGTTTCCGCGGTAGGCGACACAGCAAAAAAGTAGCTGAGCAGCAGGCAGAAAAATCGCTTAATTATAGCGCCGCGATAAGCGGCATCGCTTTCCTATTGAAGCTGTGTCGAATTGTAAAGATTTGTTGCCGTGTGCTCAACAGCCAGGCTCTCTTCACAGAGAAATCGCATTTAAATCGCTGCATGAGGCGGTAAAGTTTTCTTGTCGCGGTGCTGTTGCCTGTCGCACCCCTGTTGCGTCGTGCATATGGAAACACTCCTTTATTTCAATGTTCTCGATTCGTGCCTATGTCGCCACGGGTTTCACGTCGCTGTCGCGCCGCTATATGGAAACACTCCCTATGGTGTTCTGCCTTGTGTTTTGCCTAAATCGGCAGGGAAGAGTGGAGAATCACTGTCACGATTTTACGAAGCAGTCACCACCTACGAAACCCAATGACCTCTATACACGCAGGAATTTCTGAGTGTCAGAGCTGTCTGCTTGAAACTGCCATGTGTGGTTTGCTTACTGTATGCGATCCCGGCCACGCTGCAAGCGGCAAACTTAATATTATTCCTTAAATAAAAAAAATAAAAAAAATACACGACGCACTACAGCAGGAGATGGATCGAACATGATACTTCAAGGGTAGTGCCCGATTAGCTTGGCGCCTTCAGGCGCCAAGCTAATCTGACACTACCCTTGAATTATCATGTTCGATCCATCGATGGCGCCATGGCTAATCTGGCACTATGCTTGAATTATTATAGTCGATCCATATCCTGCAAATGGTACATAGCCGTTAGGTGACACCTCCAAACTTTGGAAAATACGGACGTGGGGTTTAATACGGACGTGGGGTTTAATACGGACGTGGGGTTTAATACGGACGTGGGGTGTAATACGGACGTGGGGTTTAATACGGACGTGGGGTTTAAGGGGATAAACTAGTAGTTTTTGTTTAAAAACATTTTTTTTTTAAAAGAAGGTTTTACAGCACAGGCATGGGATTATTGTTGCGTAGGCGATCGATCACCTTTATAACACAGGTAGTGGTAACCAGCATTTTCCACTGCCCATGTTTATAAAAGTGATCGAATAGTCAGCGATCATCCCAAGCCTGTGTCTACAGAAGTATACTCAATAACCAACTGGCTTTTCTAAGCGTGTTTCTTTTTTCGTTGGGTTTTTCTCTGCACTTTACGCGCTCGGCGATCAAACCGCACTTTTGGTCTGGATGACGGAAACACTATTCCAGCTGTAAACAGAACTCCAGCTGAGTCAGTAGCACGAGCGAGCTTAGTCCTGCGCCAGCGACTAAGCAAGGTGCTCCGCGGCAGTGGGGCACCTTGCTTAGTGGCTGGCGCGGGGCTAAGCTCACGCAAGCAACCGGTCCCAGCTGTTCCTCAGACGGAGGCTAGGCTGCCATCTGGGTTCGGGCGTGCGGCTGTCTGAGCTGTGCAATTTCTTACTGCATCTGCCGTCTCCTGACGGCCTGTAATGGGACAGCGAATGACCACAGGTCTATTATTCTGTAATAGACCCCCCCAATCTCCACATAACGAAGGCACTTTTCTCCGCTCATCTGAATCTCAAGAAGGCTGGTGCGACGTATCGGAAGACTTCCCAATGCGCAAAGGCCATCAGTCCTACGTCGGCCGCCGTTGGCCCGCGCACGGCCGTGCGCGGGCCAACGGCGGCCGACCGGTTGGACCGATGGCTTTTTGCGCATTGGGTTATTTCTCAGTGCGTACTGAATGTAAATCGAAGAAATGGGACCACTTAAATAATGAACGTCCTCTCAGAGAGAGAGAGAGAGAGAGAGAGAGAGAGAGAGAGAGAGAGAGAGAGAGAGAGAGAGAGAGAGGAGAGAGAGAGAGAGAGAGAGAGAGAGAGAGAGAGAGAGAGAGAGAGATGATGATGATGATGATGATGATGATGATGATGATGATGAAACTTTATTTTTCAACGTTAACAAGTTTTGACAGAAAATAAATCGTCATTTTACAAACTTGCCGTTGCTAACATCTACAGCATAAAAAGGGAAAACTATAAAAAATATATTTACATACAAAACCCAATAGCATCATTATCTACAGAAAAAATAATAACACTCATCACACACACATGCACACACGCACACACGCACGCACGCGCCGCTCACACAAACACCCACACACACAAACAAAGATGAGCACACACACACACACACACACACACACACACACACACACACACACACACACACACACACCAAAAAAAAAACCCAACCATCTTATGAAATACATGAGTTAAGGAAATATTACAGCACCTGAGAAGTACTAAGTTTGACTCATCAGGTAATCAGAAAGTTTTGTTTTAAAACTTCCTGGTGAGGTAATAGTTTTCAAATGTGCAGGGATTGAATTCCAAGCAAACGGACCAGAGAATGACATACTAGTTTTAAAAAGGTCGATTCTTGGCAGTGGTAAGGGTAAGGTATTGTTTCTTGAGGTCCGTTCACGTTCTTGGTGAGATATAAATTTAGTGATTAGATACTGGGGTGACATATTATTTAGTATCTTATGCATAAAGACGCATTTGTTTAAAGTAAGTTGCTGACGCAGACCGAGAATGTTTAAATGTCTAAATTTGTCTGTGGTAGGGATGGGGCGTCTATCTACCATTTTTACAGCTCTTTTGTATATGGAGTTTAACCTCTTCATGTGGACATCACTGCAGCCGTCCCACACTGTGGAGACATAATCAACGTGGGACTTTATATGAGCATGAAAAAACAATTTACGGGTATTTGTATCCGTTACCTGTCTAAGCTGGGACAATAAGAAAGTGTTTTTAGCAATGGTCTTACAAACAGCATTTATATGGGTCTCCCAGCACAGTTGTTCATCAACATGTATTCCTAAGAATTTACGCTCAGTGCCTTGTTCAACAGGTTCAGCGTTTAATTGTAATTGTAATGGCTGTAGTCGGCGTTGATGTTTTTGTCGCGTGGCGATTAATATACTCTTTGTTTTAGCTGGGTGAAGAACCATATGGTTCTGTCTACACCAGTCAGATACCTCATTGAGACTGCATTGTAAACTATGGCTAATGTCCGTTGTTTTTTTTTAACAGAAACATGAAGACTCGTATCATCAGCAAATAGATTACAATTAATGTCAGAATTAGTGAAATGCAACGGTAGATCATTGATAAATAGTATGAATAAGAGAGGTCCCAAAATAGATCCCTGGGGGACGCCGTATTTTACATTTCCTTGCTTAGAGTATCTTCCATGGGCGTACACCATTTGTTTTCTGTCTTCGAGATATGATCGGAAGAATGCTATGGCGGTTGCGTTCAAGAGATAAACTGTTAGCTTATTTAGGAGAATGTCATGGTCCACAAGGTCAAACGCCTTTTTAAGGTCTAAGAAAACTGCTCCTAACATCAGGCTTTTATTGATTGATTCCAGCCAGCTGTCTACAATATGTGTCACTGATGACTAACAAGAATGTTTCGGTCTAAAACCAGACTGGTGAATATTAAGTAATTTACCCTTTTCCAGAAAGTCAAGGAGATGTTTTTGAATGTGTTTTTTCAAGGGGTTTTGACAAAGCTGACAGAAGGGAGATTGGACGATAATTATTGATATCTTCAAGATCTTTAGATTTAGGGATTGGGATTACCTGTGCTTTTTTAAGAATGGTTGGAAATGTACTTTGCTTAATGCAGAGGTTGAAAATTATATGTTAGTGATTCTACTGTATACGGTAATGAGATTTTTAGGGTTTCATTATCTATACCATCAATGCCAGCAGACTTTTTGTTCGGCATGCTAGAAATATATCTGCCGACTTCCGCAGCTGTAATCTTAGGGATGGTGAAAGTATTTGATATAGTTGTTTTTTAAAAGTGTTCTCTGAGAAAACTCGGCACTTCATATGGTTTACTGTTATTTGCAGCTGACAATGCCAGTATTTCGGCTGTCTTTAAGAAATGGTTATTTAATATATCAGCTGACATATGGGATGGGATTTCGGGTGCTGATTTACCCTTCGTTATGACTTTCAGAGCTTTCCAAACAGATGCCGTGTCCTTTTTGTCTCGAATCATTTGTTGGAAAAAAGACTTCTTAGACGCTCTAACTAAATATTTGACACGATTGCGTTGTTTGTTGTATTCTTCGTACTTTTGCTCTTTTTTAAGTTTGTCTCTAAATGACATGGCCTGCTTGATATCCGCTGTTAACCAGGGCGGTATGGTGGAATGGTTAACTAGTTTTTCACGTATGGGCGCATGTTTATTGAGGACACTGAGAAACAGATCCATCCAGCATGACAAGGCACTGTCAGGAGATTGGTGATCATAAACCTCAGTAAACGAGCATTGTGCAGGTCCCACAGAAATTCGTCTTTATTAAAGTGTTTAAAGGAGCGATATTTTATAGTTTTATGTCTTTTAGTTTTATTCTTGTCTAGTTTCATGGAGACGTTACAGCATACTGGGTTATGATCGCTGACAGCTAAGGAGGGAACCTGCACATTTGATATTTTATCGTCATTTGTCACGTAAATGTGATCAATTAAGGTTGAAGATGTAGATGTAGTTCTAGTGGGGTTTTTAACTAATTGTTTTAAACCGAATAAGGCTGTTGTTGATGCTCATGCAGCATGGTACCCGTTGGGCTTAAGTAGGTCAATGTTAAAGTCGCCCAGAAGGACAATGTTATCTTTACTTTGATTAACTTTATCCATCATTTCTACGAAGTCATCATACCAGTCCCAGTTGGCTGCTGGATTTCTATAAATAAAGCCAATCAGGACTGGGGGGGATTTAGATGTTTTCACCTCGACCCATAAACTTTCAACTTCGGCTGACTCTAGGTCCCGTCGTCGTTTAACGTTACTAATTATCGAATCATGTATATATACTGCTAGTCCAGTGTGCTGGGGACTTGGGGCATCTCTGCGGAGTACTGAGAAGTTTGGGACTGAGATGGAGTTATCTCTGATAGTGTTTTTGAGCCTCGACTCGGATACACCCAAAACATGAAAATGTGTGGGCGTGTTCAAGAACACAGACAAATCTGGCACCTTATTAACTAAATGGTAAATGTTGAGGTGGCCAATTCTCAACTCATCAGTACGTTGTGGGACAGTTTTTACATTATATTTTGGCATGTCGGTAACAGAACAAACCTAGCAATACTATTCCAAAAAATAAATAAAAATAATGTCAGTGTGTATAAATAAATAAGAAAACGACAGGAAAACTTAGGAAAAACAACAGCAACAACAATAAAGCAAAATTAAAATGTTTTTGACTCTCTTGGACAGAGTCCAGCTGCGAGGTCGACTTGCACAATGGAACTTTGGCAAGGCTGCGAGAAAACTACTAAAAAACAAACAAAAACTGTCTGAAATACACGCTGTCAAATAAGAAGGGTGTGTCCTATTCTGTAGCAGGGAAAACAAGGCTGAGTGAGAGAGAGAGAGAGAGAGAGAGAGAGAGAGAGAGAGAGAGAGAGAGAGAGAGAGAGAGAGAGAGAGAGAGAGAGAGAGAGAGAAAGAGAGAGATGACATGACGTGCGATAAAATTTCAGTATTTGACGAACGGATGCAATAATAGGTGCAAAGACCTTTCCTTTCAATCGTTGTGTGTGTGTGTGTGTGTGTGTGTGTGTGTGTGTGTGTGTGTGTGTGTGTGTGTGTGTGTGTGTGTGCGTGTGCAAGAGAGAGAGAGTGGGAGAAGGGTGGGGGTGCGGCGGGGGGGGGGGGGGGAAGGGAGTGGGGGAGAGACATAATCATTTTATAAACTTGCCGTTGCTAACATATTATACAACATACAATAGGTTAAAATAATAATAATCATAAAGAATCGTATTTACACACATTATTTCATGCAACAATAATGTTTTAAAAAATAAAAACAAAATAATAATAAAATTTAAAAATTACATACACAAAATAATAGTAACACTCAACATTCATCTTATACCACACACACACCAACACCAACACCAACACCAACAACAACAACAACATTCATAAATGCATGTATTACATGAAAGTATTAACCATCAGGGTTTGCTTAAATAAATGCCCAGTGATGTTATGTTTGGCTCATCAGGTAATCGAAAAGTTTCGTTTTAAAGATTCCAAGCGAGGCTAATTATTATAGTCTTCAAATGTGTAGGAATAGTGTTCCATACAAACTGTCCAGAAAATGATAAACTACTTTTAAAGAGGTCAATTCTAGGCATAGGTAGGGGTAAAGTATTGTTCCTTGAGGTCCGTTCGCGTTCTTGCTGTGACATAAATTTGGTGGTTAGATACTGCGGTGTCATGCAATTTATTATCTTGTGCATGAGGATGCATTTGTTGAAATTAAGTTGTTGACGCAGGCCGAGAATGTTTAGATGTCTAAATTTGTCTGTGGTGGGAATGTGCCGCGTATCTGTCATTTTGACAGCTTTTTTATATATATATATATATAGAGTTTAACCTGTTCATCTGAACATTACTACAACCGTCCCACACTGTGGAGACATAATCAACGTGAGACTTGATGTGGGCATGAAAAAACAGTTTACGAGTATGTGTATGGGACTACTTAAAGAGAGAGAGATGAAATGACATGCGATGACATTAAATGTCATTTTTTCAGCATTTTCAATCTCGTGTGTGTGTGTGTGTGTGTGTGTGTGTGTGTGTGTGTGTGTGTGTGTGTGTGTGTGTGTGTGTGTGTGTGTGTGTGTGCGCGTGCGCGCACATGTGTGTGCAGACGTGTGTGTGTATTTGTGCCGTACGGGATTTTGGGATTTTGAATTTTGGATCTGGGGTGGAGGGGCTTGGGGGGGTGGGGGGTGGGGGGGGGGCGGAACCCCGTGGAACGCCCCCCTCCCCCTCCCCCCGACCCGCCTTTGGTGTGTGTTTAGAGAGAGACAGAGATGTGGTCTGCACTTCCCTGACCAAAAGAAGATTACCAACACGCCTACTTCAGTCTTTTCTTAACCCGCCCACTCCATCTTCAGAAGACACACGCGGCAACAGACCCCATGACATCGTCATAGATCCTCAAGCATAAAGCATAGATTCTCATGAGATCGCAGTGTCTCACGAGAACAACATCTTCTTGCTAAAAGGACTAGATCGGTATCATTTCAGAATATATATCTATTCTCCTTCAAAAGTTCAATACAGCTTGCACATATTTGCAATTTAACCATTTCACTGCCAGAACCTAGCGAAAAAGACCTAAATGCAAGAGACGTAGATCTTCATGAGCCCCCACAATTGCGGGGGCTCATGAGGATCTATGCCTCTTGCTTCCAGCACTTTATATTCATGGTTCTTGAACGGCTTGAGTTTTTTGGGGGCGTCGAATAAGGGACAATGTTTTTTTTTCTTCTGAAACACAAACTGCATCTAATGGTAGTCAGTGTAAGGGTTAAACCTATTAATTACTCGCCGCAAGGGCTCATGAGAATCTGTGCTTCATTTGCTAACCGGGTCAGCCCTGTCGAGTTGTTTGTTTGTTTGGTTGTTGTTTTTTTTTTTTTTTGTTTTTTTTTTAGAAACATACAAGTTTTTTTGTCCCGCTAAGAAGGACTTTTGCTCCTCAAACGGCAGTAGTTTTGAGGTCGAAGCTTGCGGTTTACTTGTGACGTAGGTCCAACCTGGTTGTCTCCCTCGGTTCGCTACCGCTTGCCAGCGGGAGCGAACCGAGGGACTACAACCAGTGTGTGGCTTGTTGGTTATCCCCTGACTGTCCTGTCAAAGCAATAGGTCCCTCCATTATTGTAACGCAGACGCATGCAGAAAACACGATAGTGCCCTCACCTCATTTGCATATTAGGCCGGCGCGTGCGAAGTGCACTCCCACAATGCCTCGCGACCCTCTGCTAAGCAAGTGGTGTAGGGGAGGGATAATTTTCAATTTTCTGGTTTGTATAGTCGCTTCACCCTGCTAGAAATAGTGCCCCGTCTGCCAGCGCCCCGTGGAGGATTACTCGGGAGCCTTTGTCGCTTGCGGTACGCTTATTCCAGACACACTTTAGCGGGGACCAGATTCTCATTTGCATATTCATGAGGTCTGGCACATGCGCATTAGGCAGTCCGTTCCGCGTGAGCGTACTGTCAGACAACTGAGGCGAATAAAAAAAGACTCGATCCTCACCCCAATCCTCCTCCTCCCATTTCGAGGGGAAAAGTCGGACTTGGTCTATAGCATGCCCGTTGAAAGGTCCCGGTAAACCAAAGTGACACAGCTATAGTGCACCTGAATTCATCAGTGTTCATGTACTCGATATGCAATGGCTGTACATGTCCCCCTCTCGCCCCCCTCCCGCCCCCTTCCACACCAGAAAAAGCCACATGGCGTGGACGTTAAACCCCAAGTAACCACTCCTCCAGTGAGCCCCATTATCTCAGGGGGCCAGTTCAATCTATACTGACACAACCCTTGAACTGTCTTGGTCGATTTATCTTTCGAAGTAGTATGTGTGTGTGTCACAGTCGATCCATCTCGTGTTGTAGCGGGTGTTTCAGGGCTCAATGCGTGAAATTTTGTTTTAAATTTGTATAATTTTGTTTTATTTTTTTTCATTTTACATTCATTTTGTTTACATATTGATGACATTTATTGTGCTATCCAGCTATCGATACTGAGAGTAAGATACTATCAGGGCTGTAATTCACATTGCAAAAATATCACATTTTAGACACGACATACGCATATATTTTCGCTATGTGATTACCACCCCAGACGAATACAAAGTTAACCCTTTGGGTGTCGGTAGCGGTTTTTGTCGCGATGATTTCGCCAGAAAGCAATCATCGCTACAAAAACCGCTACCAACACGCAAAGGGTGAATGTTCAGATCCTCCCTAACCACACCCTACCCGCTTCTTCTCTGTCTCCCTTATTTTTTATTACATTCGTGAGGTTTCGTTTGTGTTACGTGTTAGTGGTTGTCGTAGTATGATACAATCACACCAGACGCACGAACGTAGGGTTCTTGTAAAGAAACTTCACTCAGCTGCAACTCGTCACACGTGGCACAAGGTTGTAGATCCGAGTCACACTGAAGTAGCGGTTCCAACAGTATTTTATTGCAGGGATGCAATCTCAGCACAATGCGTCCACAAATGCATCCACAGCTTGGTACACTGTCTCGTACAATGCATCCACAATTCTGATACACTGCGTCTCCCATACAATAAACACACATATTTCCTAACACGCTCTTTTATACTATTACAGATTTCCAGAACAATCCAGCAAATTCACACAACACAACAAATCAGAAGGAAAGAAAAAACGTAAACAAAACTTATTAATATTCATTAAGAAGAACACTTGAACTAACTACAGCTTTCGACTAACATCTAGGGGCATTCGATACAATTTTACGAACTGTAGTCAACAGATTTGATTTCATATTTGAGGTCACTAGAATACTTGCGCCGTTTCGAGAACGTTCTAGGTCAAACGAGGTCGGACTTCAAGTAGCGACTGAAAATAGTATGCAACTTTCTAGCTGCACAGAAATCGATCTCAATTCTCCAGGAAAAAAAAAAAAAAAAAAAAAAAAAACGAATCCTACTAAACAGGTACGTAATTCTTATCCAAAATAACTCAAATGAATATCGGATATTTCCTGTTATCAACACACACATGCTGTCAAAAGAACGACACAACCACAAACGTAACAGAAATCGATCGCAATTATCCAGGCAAAAGAAAACGAATCTTACTAAACAGGTAGGTAATTCTTATCCAAAATAACTCAAATGAATATCGGATCTTTCCTATGATCAACACACACACACATGCTGTCAAAAGAACGACACAACCACAAACGTAACAGTTTGCAACGAGGGACTCGCAACTAGGAACGAGAGCAAAATCACGGCGGACTGACAACACTCCAAGCATCTCCAAGAGGCATAGATCTTCATGTGCCCTGAGGGCTAATCTGACACTACCCTTGAATTATTATGGTTGATCCATATCGTATGCGACGGGGCCAAAAAGTTTAACTCATTCGAGACGTGCCGCCTCCGGATACGCGGCGGTTCGCCGCGTATCCGGAGGCGGCACGTCTCGAATGAGTTAACCGCTGTGGAAATCTGTTCAATGGGCTATGATAGTGCTACGGTAGTGCCAGGTTAGTTTCCACCTCGATCCATTTCCCGCTGTGTGCTAAGGTTGCATGACCCACCCGGGTCTGCCTTGGGGGACTTGGGTGGGGTTAGGTATTTTTTAGTTCCCAGGGTCACCCTGGTCAGCCCCACAGGTGGGTTTTTCTCTCTATTCTGGGCATGTGTTTCTGTCTACCCTTTGTCCATTCACCTGTATTTGCCTTTTAAAACTCTCCTACTGTCTGCACTGCCTGTAGCTCTTGATATGGATATGTGTGCTAAATGGTCTTAACTTTATTTAGGCCCCATGTGTTAGGTTTATTTAACGTATTTGACCGGCTGGCGACATACATTCAATGTTCTGTTTTGGTTTTTTTCACAAGCAGTGCAGGCACGTCCTGAGAAAGCCTTGTTGCTGTCGGGACGTTAAGCAATGTACAATCAATCAATCAATCTAAGGTTGCATGAGTTGAACAGGTATGACTGGCAAAAATTCCATTTTTGAGTAATTTTAAATAATTCTTTTTTTTTATTTTTGTGTTTCAGAGCCTGTGGCTTGTAACTGCCGACTGCGGAAACATGAATTCTTCACAGTGACACACAGGTAAGATTTAACAGTCTTGAGTGTTATGGTCAGTTGATAATGTTGTTGGTACTGCTGGTGGTGGAGGTGGTGGCAGTCGATTGTTGTTGGTGCTGGTGATGAAGGTGGTGGAGTTCTGTTGCTATTGTTCATGTTGACGTCGTCGTCACCTTTATGAATTAATCACTCTGTTTTGTACACTTTCATACGCTAACGATTTAAAAACAACACCACCACACATGCACAACACACACAAAACAACATGCACACATATCGATCTTGTTGCTCTCGACTGGTTTTCTGTCCTGGTTTGTCATTTTGCACCATACAGCCCCCCTTCCTCCCCCGCACCCTCCTCAAATCCCAGGAAACAACCGTCCTCAGGCCGACACGTCCTTTTTTTTTTTTTTTCTTTTTTTTTTTTTTGCTTTTTGGGTCGTTTTCGTATTTAGTCAGCCGTGAGGTGCAAAAATTACAGTTCAGTTTCACGAGTGAGCTTTAGCCCTCAGCCAGACACTAAGCAAGGTGCTCCGCTATACTGCAAGCGGAGCACCTTGCTTAGTGGCTGGCGCAGGACTCTGCTGACTTCCCTCACACTGGCCCCAGCACATATTTTCGAATGCTTTGGGGAGGTCAGTTGATGTAGAGTAGTGCAGTAATAGTGTCTGGGCAGCACAGACCATTAAGTTTCACGACCGGTAGCAAAAATGACGGTGTGCAGACGGGGGAAAATGGGTCCGTCGCCTGAGTGAGCTTAGTGCTGCGCCAGCCACTAAGCAAGGTGCTCCGCTGTCGCGGAGCACCTTGCTTAGTGGCTGGCGCAGGACTAAGCTCACTGGGGAAACTTGTCGCAGATGCTGCCAGCGTGATCGTGTCTGAACTGAAAAGCCTTGAGCCTACAATGGCGGCAGCCGGCTGTGTAGATTCAGGCACTACCTTAGCACTGTCGTGGTTCAGCTACCTCGACCTCGCTCAAGGATCGTCAGTGCCAGATGAGCTTGGTGCCTGTACTGTCTGAGGACTATTCAGGCACTGCATTCACGCGCGCCGTTGCTTGTTGGGTTTAGCCCGTGCGATTTGCTTTTTAGGATAAAGCTGAATAATAATAATAATAATAATAATAATAATAATAATAATAATAATTATTATTATTATTATTAGTAGTAGTAGTAGTAATTTTGCTGTCTTGGAGAAACCCACTTCCATCGACTCGTATGCAGCGCATTGGGCTAATTAAGCACTACATTTGCGTTGTTTTACACCTCCACTTCTGTCGACTTGTACGGTAGAGCGCCAAGCCTGACAATTAAGATAAAAAAAAAAAATTATGACCTGCAAAAAGCGTCATCTGTACCGCTAGCGATCAAAGGGAGGCAACCTCTGCCTCGTATGTCACTTAATCGTCGATATTTTGTGTTGCTGGCTCTCTATTTTTACAGTATCTCCCCTATTAGGGTTCATGACAATCTGTGCCTTTTTTTTGGATATGTCCTGGTCAAATTTACCTCTTTTTTTATATTTTAATCGTCATCAATTTTAGCAGTTTTACGCACACCTTTTTGACAGACCACGGGAAACGGCATAGATTCTCATGCGCCACTGCAGCCGCAGGGGCTTATGAGAATCTGTGCCTCCTACTAAGCAGTTTAGGTTTCAATTTACGTCTTTTTTTAAAATATATGTCATACACTTTGTTGGCATTTTAGGCACACCGCTTTCAGAGCCTAGACTCTCACCCGCCAGCTTCGGTCTAGCATGAGGCATAGATTCTCATGAGCCCCTGCAACAGCAGGAGCAGATGAGAATCTATGCCTCTTGTCGAGAAATGTCCTGTTCCAATTTACCCCTTTGCTTCTCAGGCGGAGGTGTTCGATGGAGGTCTAAAACTGTGACAGGAAGAAGTAGGCGAGTCTAACTGTAATACCTTCCAGTGTATTGACAAAACATAAACCATGGAGCCTGTGATTGAAACAGCCGTCATGTTTTGCATTGTTGCATCCCAGTAAGCAGAAGAATATCGGGCCGGCGTCGACCACGTGTTATGACTGCGGCCGGCGTCGGCCCGACTAAATACTTTTTTTTGCGTGCTGCAGTGTATTAGGTTCTTCAAAAGCGATGTCAATATCACTTGCAACCCAATATGATAACAATTCTCTCCTTATTAACGCATTCTACCCCAACACCGAAATCCCCAAATGTTGCCGTTGTCTTCTGAAGACTGCACTGCAGAGCAGGACACACATCAACCTTGACAGTTCAAGGGTGATGCCAGAATAGCTTGGCACCCATAGGCGCCAAGCTATTCTGGCATCACCCTTGAACTATCATGGTCGATCCATATCTTGCTGTGGTGGGTCTGGGGTAGAATGAGTTAACGGGTTGTTTCCCTGATCTTAAAGGCCCACTACCGCCGATACTGTTCATAGATACACTTCTGTTACAGATGGTTCCAAAACGCCACATTCAGGTATAGTTATGGTTCATTTAGATACAGGAGAATCCAGTTCAACACACGTCGTCTTTATATCATATAACCTGACAATGAATCCACTCCGTTAAATAAATACAACGCTTTCAGTACGAGAAACAGCTAAAAATAGATTGACATGCTAACGGCAGCGCAGAATTGATAAGTGCGATCACGCGTGTGCTTTTGCTGCGCGTCCAAACTGCTGTTAAAGTTCATTAGGTGTGTCGACAAGGCATAACAAACACAACTGGTGCTGAAATGTGTCTTCAGATTTATGCGTAATGGTACTTTAACGACATGCTGTGGCTGAGTTTGCTGGGTATCTGATAACCTTTGTGCGCAACCTTTCAAACCCGTTGTCTGTACACTGAAAAAAATAACAAAAAAATAAAAAATAAAAACGTAAAAATGCGAAACACCAATGAGGCATAGAACTTCATGAGCCCCGCAGATGTGGGGGCTCATGCATAACGTTGTTTGCCTCTTGCTGGTCGCATTTCCCTGTAGGTATCTGGATGAGTGGGGTTAATTAGCACTGAGATTGCCATTTGATGCGAAGACAGAAGGTGTGTGTGTGTTGTGTGTGTGTGTGTGTGTGTGTGTGTGTGTGTGTGTATGTGTGTGTGTGTGTGTGTGCGCGCGCGCGTGTGTGCTCTTGAGGATCTATGCCTCTTGCAGATGAGTCGTGTATGACTCTTTTCACTTTTTTTTTTTTTTTTTTTTTTTTTTGTCGTCGTCAGCGTCCCGCTACACAGATTTGTCTCCCTTTCGTCAACTCCTGCGGCAGAGAAACCAATTATGCACCGTCCATTTCCTCTCGTTGTGATTTCAGTTTCCCCACAGACTAGCAGACGATACATCATGTCTGTTGAAAATAAGAGCAAACACGGGCCTTTTTTGTTGAAAGGTCAGAGACGCATTCGGGTATCTTGGTTGGTTGGTTAGTTCGGGTTTAACGTTCACAGCACCGAGGTGATCATGGACGGCATGGATGGCCCTGACGGGCGGGTTATCGGGGACAGGGAAATCTATTGCCTATGGAATACGACCTGAACACTGATCAACTCAGGCGCACTCCAATTGTGCCATTTTGATTTACTAGGACCTTTCAACGGACATCTATCTATCTATCTATCTATATCCCGTAGTCTTGCCGACCGTTGGGGCACCACTGATGACCGGGCAACCAGCTCCCTCCAATCCTCTCTGTTCTCTACCATTCTCAGCGTATCGCCCAGCTTCAGTCCTGTCCACTCTGAGATATTGTCCTCCCATCTTTTCCTCCCCCACCCGGGTCTGCCCTGGGGGACTTGGGTGGGGTTAGGTATTTCTTAGTTCCCAGGGTCACCCTGGTCAGCCCCACAGGGTGGGTTTATCTCTCTATTCTGGGGCATGTGTTTCTGCCGTCTACCCTTTGTCCATTCACCTGTATTTGCCTTTTTAAAACTCTCCCTACTGTCTGCACTGCCTGTAGCTCTTGATATTGGATGTGTGTTGCTAAATGGTCTTAGCTTTATTTAGGCCCCATGTGTTAGGTTTATTTAATGTATTTGACCGGCTGGCGAGATACATTCAATGTTCTGTTTATTTTTTTTTTTCACAAGCAGTGCAGGCACGTCCTGAGAAAGCCTTGTTGCTGTCGGGACGTTAAGCAATGTACAATCAATCAATCAAAACCATCTTTTCCTCTGTCGTCCTCTCCTTCGTCCTCCTTGTCTACCCTTTGTCCATTCACCTGTATTTGCCTTTTTAAAACTCTCCCTACTGTCTGCACTGCCTGTAGCTCTTGATATTGGATGTGTGTTGCTAAATGGTCTTAGCTTTATTTAGGCCCCATGTGTTAGGTTTATTTAACGTATTTGGCCGGCTGGCGACATACATTCAATGTTCTGTTTCTTTTTTATTTTTTCACAAGCAGTGCAGGCACGTCCTGAGAAAGCCTTGTTGCTGTCGGGACGTTAAGCAATGTACAATCAATCAATCAATCAATCCTTCGTCCTCCTTGCACAGTGCCTTGCAGGATTGTTTTGGTAAGCCCTGCTGAACGCGTGACATGCCCATACCACTTCAGTTTGCGTTTTCTCACAATGGCTAATAAGTCTTCATAGGGCCCGATGGCTTGCCTGATTCTGCTTCCCACTTCCTCGTTTGTGATGTGATCTCTGTATGAGATGCCAAGCAGCCTTCGAAAACATCTCATTTCAGTGGCTTGTATCCTCCTTTCAAGGTCTGCTGTGAGGGTCCATGACTCGCAGGCATATAAGAACACTGAGATGACTAAGGAGCGCATCAGTCTGATCTTGGAGCAGAGTGTGATGTTTCTGTCCTTCCATATGGTCTTCAATCTTGTCAGTGCTGTTGTTGTCTGCGCAATCTTTGACAGTATTTCTGGTTTTGATCCCTCATCTGTCACAATGGCTCCTAAGTATTTGAATTTCTTAACTGTTTCCAGTTTTTGGCCTCCAACCATGATTTAAGTGCCAATGCCACTGGCGTTATTGGTCATCAGTTTGGTCTTCTCTGCACTGATTTCCATCCCATATGCAATGGCTGTACTATCCAGTTTTTCCATCAGCTGAGCTAGCTCCTTCTCTGTTCCTGCAAGGCCATCAATGTCGTCCGCAAAGCGCAAGTTCGTGAATGTTCTGCCTCCAATACTGACAGTTCCTTCATGATCTTTTAGAGCGTCCGTCATGATTCTTTCCAGGAAGATGTTGAAAAGAGTAGGTGAGAGCAAGCAGCCTTGTCTGACTCCAACTGTAGTCCTAAACCAGTTTCCTATTTTGCCATTGAAGCAGACTGCGCTAGTGGCCTTGTTGTAAAGGTTTGCTATGACTCTGATCAGGTTGGCATTGATGATGTATAGCTTCATGGTGGATCAAAGGGCTGCATGCCACACCGTGTCAAACGCTTTCTTAAAATCCACAAAGACATGATAGAGGTCCTGCTGGTGCTGGAGGTATCTCTCACATAGAACTCTCAGGTTGAAGATCTGCTCAGTTGTGCTGCGCCCTGGTCTGAAGCCTGCCTGTTCCTCAGCTATAATTTCCTCTACCTGTGGCTTCAGCCTGTTCGGTAGGATCTTTAACATGACTTTGCTTGGGTGGGATATAAGACTGATCGTGCGATAGTTCTGGCATTGATGTAAGTTGCCTTTTTTGGAGAGAGTTATTATAAGTGATTGGGTCCATGGTGTGGGCCAATCCCCTGACTGCCAGATCTTATTGCAGATTGTTAGTAAGGCGCTTATCGTGTCTTCTCCCCCTTCTTGGACTTGCTCTGCAGGGATGTTGTCTGCTCCTGCTGCCTTCCCTTTTTTCAGCGACTTCACTGCAGCCTCTGCTTCTTCTCGGAGGATGGGATAGTTGCCATTGTTGGTCACGGGTGGGTTGACAAGTATGACTGGGTCCCCTGCAGCTCGGTGGTTGTACAAATCTGAGCAGTACTCTGTCCATCTCTTCAGTATGTCTTGGTCTTCCGTAAGACAGTTCCCTTCACTATCTTGAATGATCGAGGAGCGTCCTTGTTTTACACTGGTCAGGTCTTTCACCAGCTGGTATGATTTTTTTGCTATTATTTTTGTTCAGATTTTCTTCTACGTGTTTACACTGATCTTCAATCCACTTATTCTTTGCCTTTTTCATGCTTTTCTTGATATCCTGGTTAATTTCCCTGTATTGTTTAGCTCCTTCTACCTCTGATTTCTTTTTCTTTAATTCTCGACGCTTGTCACATAGAACAAAGATGTCAGCTGTAACCCAAGGTTTCTTTGCTTGTCGGTGTTTGCCAAGGATCTCACTGGCTGTTTGGGTTACAACAGTGTTAAATGTGTCAACCAGTGTGTCCACGTCCGTGTCTTCTGCCCCCAGAAGTAGCAATGGTGCGAATTTTCCTCCTACCTTTGCCTGAAAGGCTTCCGCTACCTCTGGGTCTTTCAGCTTCTCGAGGTCAAACTTGATTCTGGTGGGACCCTGCTTGTTGACCTTCTTTAGGCAGAGTCGGAAGGTCATCATCACTAAGTCATGGTCGCTTCCAATGTCTGCTCCTGAAAAACTTCTTGTCTTGGCAATGTTCACACTGGTTTGGAAGCGTCTCTTCACCATTATGTAGTCAATTTGGTTATGGTGCTCTTCGTTCGGGCTGTGCCATATCCATCTTCTGGATGCTTTGTGCGGGCCAAACGTGTTCATCAGCTTTAGATCATTTGAACTGGCAAATTCCAGGAGCCTTAAGCCTCTGTCTTTGGTCTCTGCATTGCAGTAGCGACCGCATGTGCCTTTTCAGTTCCTAGCAGCATCCTCTCCTATTTTGGCATTCCATTCTCCCTGCACCACAAGAATGTCTTTCTTGGGGGTCTGGTCCAGAACTTCTTGCTGTATGGTTCCGAGTCCTGGGCCCTCTACCGCAGCCAACTACGACTCCTCAAACGCTTCCACCAGCGCTGCTTGCGCACCATCCTGGGCATTCACTGGAGTGACTATGTCACCAACGTCGGGGTCCTTGAACAGGCGGAAACTGTGAGCATCGAGGCTTTGCTGCTGCGGACACAGCTCCGCTGGGCGGGGCATGTCTCCAGGATGGAGGATCATCGCCTACCAAAGATCACCCTGTTCGGCGAGCTTGCTACTGGACACCGTGACAGAGGGGCACCAAAGAAGAGATACAAAGACTGTCTCAGAAAGTCACTTAGTGCCTGCCAACTCGACCAGCACCAGTGGTCTTCGCTTGCTGTGGACCGTGACACCTGGCGCTCCTCCATTTACAAGGCAGCTGTCTCCGTTGAGGACTCTCGCAGAGCTAGCCTCAAGGACAAGCGGCTCAGAAGAAAAAACAGAGATGCCGCAACTCAAAACCCTGGCCATACCTCCCCCTGCAGCCACTGCGGTCGAACCTGCCTGTCCCGGATTGGCCTCCGCAGCCACGAACAAGCCTTCAGACGTCGTGGGCAACTCCTATAAAATCTTCGTTCGCGAAGTCAAGCCAAGGAAAAGGGTCCAGAACTTCTTGCAGTTGGTCATAGAAGTCTTCTATTTCCTCATCGCCATAGTCTGTTGTTGGGGCATAAACTTGTACAATGGTGATATTAAATGGGGTTGCCCTCAAGCGTATGGTGATAAGCCTACTGGAGACTGGCTGACAACTCATGACGGTGTTCACGATGTCTTTGTGGACGAGAAATCCGACACCATGTTCGTGTTTGTCGTCTCTGCCACTGTAGTACAGTTTGTGGTTTTCCTGGGTTGATGTTTCCCCAAGGTTCTTCCATCGTACTTCGCAAAGTCCTAGGATGGTCCAATGGTATCTGTTCATTTCATGTGTCAGTTCCTCTACCTTTCCAGGCGTTCTTAATGTTCTGACGTTCCAAGTGCCAATGCTGATGTTGTTTCTGGCACGGAGTTTTGATGGTGATGGGGCACCAGTAACACACTTAACACCTCTGCCCTGGCGCAAGACAGAAGGTGCGGTCCTTGTTCCGGGCGACGACCGATCCGGTATGGATTGAGGTAAGGTTGTCATTGCATGCGGTGTGTCTTGGGCAAAAGAACCTGGCGGAGCCCATCCCTCTCCAGGCTGTTAACCACAACCGAAACTCCACATAACTTGTGGCTCGCCTTGGTCCTGGACACGTGGCCGATGAGACCCTCATGGGACTCTTTCGCCCTGAGTGGTGACTTCATCAAGGAAGTTCATACACCCAATCAGGTACCGTGTCAGCACCCTAGCCTTTGGTTATCCAAAACCTAACCTGCAAGGCAGCAAGGGACTCGTGGAGGGCGGGGTCGTCTATGTCCCGTGCAGATGTGAACATCTGCCCACTGCCATTTCAACGGACATGGTATTGAACAAATCCGTTTTTTCCCCTGGATTGTGAGTCCAGCTACCGGGGCCGGGACGGGATTCGAACCCACGACCCGTCGATTCCCTTCGCTCTCATGCTCCGACGTTTAACCGCCTGAGCTATGTCGGACTCATCGGGTATCTCTCTCTCTCTCTCTCTCTCTCTTTTTTTTAAATTGGCAACTGTGTGAAAAAAAACAACAACAACAACAACAAAACAACAACAAAAAAACAATAACAAAAAAAAACCGAACAAACATAGGCCTACACGCAATCTCATCTTTACAAAAACAATTTATTGTGACACTTTTTGCTGTTTTCCTGCCGAGCATGTAAAATGCTGAGAAAATTCCAACAAACAAATACACACGCGTAGAATTTAAGACAATGATAACACAATTGTGTTGTAATTGTCTTTTCTATGCGCCTTTCTTTGCACGCTCAGAGCTGAAGACAGTGACAACACAGTTGTGTTGTAATTGTCTTTTCATGCGTGTTTATCACTTTGCATGGATTTTCTCAAAGAGATTCCTAGTTTTGATTTCTCTTCTGTCCTCCCCATGTGGCCGCCGTTGGACCGTGCGCGGGCCAACGGCGGTCGATGTCAGCCCGATGGCCTTTTGCACACTGGGTCAGCTGTTCCTTTTTTCTTTCGTCTCTGTCGGTTTTTTTTTATTTTTTCACTCATCCATTTTCGTATGATCGCACCTCAGGTTGAGAAAAACAAACAAGAAAAAAACCAAACAAAAAAAAAACAAACAAAAAAAACAACAACAAACAAGCAACACGTTACTCCCACGTCTGCTGTTCTATAACGAAAGTTCTTTTTTTTTATTTATTTTTTTTTTTTTTAGAAAAGCGACATTTTCATTGTTATATAATGAAAATCCTGTTTTCCTCAAAATATAGTCATGCTGGCTTTTCTCTTGTATCAAGGCAGAATATCACTACATTATTCTTTTCTCCTGAACACTGCGTCCTGGACACTGCATTCTGCGATATTGAAACGCTGAACCGATGTGTCATTGACCATACATTGATCCCCATCGTCGTGAAAACGACTTTCTCTGTCCCACCCTGGGGTAGCCGGGGTTGCTGCCCACAGTGCAAAAGGTCATCGGGAGTGACATCGGCCGCGGCTGGTCCGGGCCAACTGCGTTCGATGTCCCCCCGATGACCTCTTACGCACTGGGTGGACAAAAGAAACGTTTTTGGCGGCACCTCATACTGCCTGATCACCTCGGTGCTATATTAACGAAAAAAGAAGAAGAGTCTCACTTTTTGCTCTAACCGCGGCGGGAGGGAAGGGTTTTGGTGGGGGAGGGGGGGAGGGAAGGGGCTGGGGGGGGGGGTGAAGGGCAAACAGAATGATCCAGAGGATGTAGATGATCCGTCTGGTTCTATACCTGCGTATTTATTTCTGTGGGCTGGCGATTGGGTGCCTGATAGGCGGGTGCAGAGGTTCTAACTGTTTGTCTGTCCAGCTCTGAGTAATTCCCCTTGGTATGTGTACAATTCTACCAGCGCTAGCCTCCCCTAACTGGTTTGTGAGTAGACAGAATGATAGTTTATCTCCTTCCCAGCCACTCACTGTACGTGCATTTTTGTTTGTAAGAAATTTTGGCTCATTCCACGACGAAAAGCGACAACGCCGTCCAAGAAACATGGAGACGAACTGGTCTCAGCAAGAGGCATAGATCCTCATGAGCCCCCGCAGTCGCGGGGGCTCATGAGGATCTATGTCTCTTGCCGTTGGATTGCGTTCACTTTTTCTCGGCAGCCAAGGGGTTAAAGGTGTTGAATAAACGAGATCGAAAGGAACTCTTCCGACGGGTGGGGTGGAGCGTGCATGGACCTTTCCGAGCGCCAGAGAGCCCTCCTTGACCGAAATGTACTGAACGTTGATTTCTCTTAAAATTTTATTTTAAAATGTTTTAACCACTTCACTGCAAGCGTCTAGGAACGGCAACTCCATTAATTTTGCAGATCGAAGTCGCTCAAAAAAGTAGTCAGCCGCTGCGGGAGAGACAGTGGATGTCATAATCCACATGCAAATTATTACGACGTTATGATCAATGGCTCTGTAAAGCGGAGGGAAGTGCTACGTGCTTGGCCTGTTGCAACGCCGGGGAACCCCAAAAGTGCCCCGCCTCCCTTCGGTTGAAGTAGTGCAGAAAGTGGTCAGCCGCTGTGTAGGAGATAGCTAAAGCCATAAACCACATGTGAATTATTATGACTTTCTAATCGATGGCCCGACAAAAAATTAAGTAAGTGAGATGGATGTGTTGTGTCCGCAGGCGCGTGCAGTGCATGTTTTTGCCGAGGACTCTTACACTGGTTGTCTCCCTCGATTCGCTACCGCTGCGCGGTAGCGAATCGAGGGGGACAACCAGTGCTCGCAAATGCTTTGTAATCCGCATTGTTTGTGAGGACAATGAATGCTAAAGAATGAGACAGAGCACGCTATGGAAAGAGAATAAGAATACGCAGTGTCTCGCTCGCGCGTCGAATTCGAGCAAGACAAATAGCCGAAACGGCGACATTACGGTGGGGGGAAAAAAAATGTCGTTCTCTTCGCCTGCAGGAATATTGATACAAATCGGCCATCAACAGGCTGGCATTCTCGCGAACGCCGCTCGCAACTTGCAGATAATTCAAAGTTTTAACAGCCGACATTATGAATACGAATTAAACAACATCGGGGTTTTTTCCCTTGTTTTAACAGCGACATTATGAATACCATTTAAACAAATGTGTTCTCTCGGCTAAAGGATCACAGATGAAAAATTGGCCCAGCAAGAAACGTAGATTCCCATGTGCCCCTACAACTTGCGGGGGGGGGGGGGGGGGGGGGTATATCAGGCTCTATGCCATCTTAATGATAAGCGGCGTTTCTGTAGCGAAATTATGACTGGCAGTTGGAGAATGTCGCTCTTTCGTATGAAGGAACACAGATGAAAAATGAGGTCAGTAAGAAGTGTAGATTTTCATGTGCCCATACAACTTGCGGGCGATACATGAGGATCTATACCATCTTGATGATAAGCGGCGTTCCAGTAGCGACATTATGACTAACAGTTGAACAAGATCGTTCTCTTGTGTGACGGAACACAGTTGTAAAGTTAGCCCAGCAAGAGGTGTAGATTCTCATGTGCCCGTGTGTCTTGCGGGGCGCCATGAGGATCTATTCTTCTTGAAGATTAGCAGTGTTTCAGCAGCGACATTATGATTAGCAATTGAACAAAGTCATTCTCTCGTATAAAGGGACACAGATGAAAAAACTGATCCAGCGTACATTCTCACGAGCCGCCTGAGCTTGCGGGGCACTTGAGGATCTATGCAATCTTGATGAAAGAGGCGTTTTAGCAGCGACAATATGACTAACACTTGAACAAAGTCGTTCTCTCGTATGAAGGAAAACTGGTGAAAAACTGCCTCAGCAAGAGGCGTAGATTCTCATGAGCCCCCGCTACCTGCGGGGGCTCATGAGCATCTATGCCTCTTGTAGATGACAGGGATTCAACGGGAGTCACAGCCTTGACAGATAGAGTTTTGTGATGATGCAGCGTGCATTTCGCGCGGATGGATCTGACAAAAAATAGTTCCCTGCGATAATAGCGCATTGATCACGGCGTTACATCACGCGTGAGGCCATGGGGGATTCGATTGCATTAGGCCAGGGTTACAGGAGCATGGCTTGTTACTGCCTGAGGATCGGGTGTTAAAAATAACTTTGATTACATTAAGGGTGAGATTAAAGGAGCATCTCTTTTTTTTAAATAGTGAAAATATGTTTTGAAAAATCGTGCGGCAGCTTTAGCCCATATAGTACTGAGGCTAAAAGCTTCAAATTTGTACACTGCCATATGCAAGCTACATTATAGTACTTACAGATAAGGATATAGACCAATGGCTTTAGTTCAAGGGTGGTGCCAGAATAGCTTGGCGCCTAGAGGCGCCAAGCTATTCTGGCACTACCCTTGAACTATTTTAGTCAAACTTATTTCACACACTGGTGTGTTCCGAATGATAAGAGTTAACCACCTAAATGCCAGTGGACGCAGTGGGGGCTCATGAGGATCTATGCCTTTTGCAATAGGATGGCGTTAAGAGTCCGAAATAGCTCAGGCGGTTAAGCGTCGGAGCAAGAGAGCGAAGGGATTCGCCGGGTCGTGGGTTCAAATCCCCGTCCCGGCCCCGGTAGCTGGACTCACAATCCAGGGAAAAACGACGGGCTTGTTCAATAGCATGTCCGTTGAAAGGTCCTGATAAATCAAAGTGGCACAGTTGCAGTGCGCCTGAATTGATCAGATGCCCGTGCATTATCACTTCGGTGCCGTGGACGTTAAATCCCGAACTAACCAACCAACCAAGATTGCGTTGAGTTTTTCCGTTTCTCTCGTCAGTCAAAAGAGTTGTGTTACGTTTGATTTTTATTTCAGTTTCATGAAGGCGGGTTGTTGAGGTACACAGCTTTATGTGGATTTATTTTTAACTTGGCTTCCTAGCATTATCGTTACATCATCAAAGTGACCTGCTCCAGGCAATAGAGGGTTAATAGCTCACATGCATCAATGTCTCCATTATAACCTTCTTTTTTTTTTTTTTTTTGGGGGGGGGGGGTGGGTGGGCGGGGGATGGGGGGGGGTGATGGGGCGGGGGTGTGGGGGGAAGGGGTCTTATGAAGTTCGAATTTGGTTAAATGAAAGTCGTTGTTGCCCTTCTCCTTTGTAATTAAGAGATCTCCACTGAAGCGTGCCAGGGGAGGTAGAAACCTCTGTGCCTACTCACAAGGATTGGGAAAAGAAGTGTACACAAGTCGCAGTTGAGGCAAGACAACATTGAGAACCTGTTGAATCGGCGAACTGATCGCGTTATCCCATTTAACGCCACAGCCACATTTCCCAAATTTTGGAGGAGTTATCTAGGGACTAAGTACTAGATCCAGGAGATGGATTGACCATGATAATTCAAGGGTATGCCAGATTAGCTTGGCGTCATCAGGCGCCAAGCTAATATGGCACTACCCTTGAATTATCATGGTCAATCCGTCTCCTGCTGTAGTGTGTTGGGGCTAAATGGGTTAATTAAATGAGCATAACATTTTTAGTTTCTCACTTAAACACACACACACACTCACACACACACACACACACACACACACACACACACACACACACACACACACACACACACACACTCACACACACACGGCATGCGCAGCATGTTCTTAACACGAGAGGATAGCTTGTCACATTTTAATTTGGTTCATGGCAGATTCTTCCGCAGTCTGGTTGTATTGGAGGTACTTAGCATCACATGGCTTTATGTTAACGTGCTTCCTGGTATTACTGTAAATTGCGACACAGTGTACGGGGGGACAGAGATTTCAAGATCAATTTTAGTTTCGTGCGTCTGCTTTCAGTTAGTTTTTCCTGTCTATATCAGTGAATTCCCATATGGGACTTTCTTCAGTTATTTTCAGTACTTCGTAAATAACTTTTCGCTTAACCATTATCATTCGGAATACACCAGTGTGTGAAATAAGTTTGACTAAAATAGTTCAAGGGTAGTGCCAGAATAGTTTGGCGCCTCTAGGCGCCAAGCTACTCTGTCACCACCCTTGAGCTAAAGCCATTGGTCTATATCCTTATCAGTAAGTACTATCATGTAGCTTGCATAATTATGGCAGTGTACAAATTTGAAGTTATTAACCTCAGTGTGATATGGGTTAAATTATCTCATAAAGCCTAGGTGAAAATTAACATTACAGATGGGTGTGCTGTTATATACGTGCATAAATATACTCGCTGTGATAGGTCGGTTTGTTCTAGTCAGTCAAATGTATTTATTTGTTTTGTGTTCAAGCTTATTTTTACGTCTGTTTAACAAAATTCTGCTGTAAACGAATTTCCCATCTTCGGACAATAAAGGTATTCGTTCGTCTCGTCTCGTATCGTAATATCATATCATATCATATCATATCATATCATATCATATCATATCATATCATATCATATCATATCATATCATATCATATCATATCATATCATATCATATCATGTATCATGTATCATATCATGTATCATATCATGTATCATATCATGTATCATGTATCATATCATGTATCATATCATGTATCATATCATATCATATATCATATATCATATATCATATATCATGTCTCATGTCTCATGTCTCATGTCTCGTCTCGTCTCCTAAATCGTGTCGTGTCGTGACGTGCCGTGTCGTGTCGTGTCGTGTCGTATAATACACACACACACACACACACACACACACACGCGCGCGCGCACACGCACGCACGCACGCACGCCACGCACACACACAAAAAATGACTTAGCTGGTATTTCCATACGCCCGCACAATGAGCGCACACATAAATTAGGCTCAGAATAGTTTTCGACGTACCTTATGATTATTATCCTTCACTGTCAAGCAAAAACTGAACACGATGCATCTGCACGAGACTGCGGGCGCTCATGAGGATCTATGCGTCTTGCTGACACCACTTCGTATCCACGTCGCTGAGACGGCTATGTGCAACTCTTTGACGTTAACGCATTCTACCCCAGGACCAAAATCCCCAAATTGTGAAGTTGCCCCCTGAAGGACTGCATTACAATTCTAGACCCAGATCGAGCATGACAGTTCAAGGGTGGTGCCAGAATAGCTTGGCGCCTACGGGCGCCAAGCTATTCTGGCACCACCCTTGAACGATCATGCTCGAGCCATGTCTTGCTTGGTGTGTCGGGGCTGAACGAGTTAAATTAGCAAGGAGTTCAGAAACATCACTGCCTTGCGACCACTTGCAGTGCAGCGGTTAAATAAACCTCCTGTGCACGCAGCCAGCAGAACTGTCAACGCTTTCGAGACGCGCTGCATCCGGACGCGCTTTACGCCGCCTGTCCGGATGCCGCACGTTTCGAATGAGTTAACAAATCCTGGTGACTTTCGTGCGCTAGAGGGCAAAAAAAAATAGAAAATTTCGGCGTTTCGACGAAAACAGTGGATTAAAAGCCCGGACAAAACATGCATGTTTGTCCGGGCATTTGGTCCACCGTTTGCGTCGAAACACGTGCAGTTTTTATCTTCTTCTAATTTCCTCCGTTGCTCAGTCCCCGAAGGAAGAGAATAACTCATTACTGGGAGACATCACCAGGTTTTTTTTTTTTTTTTTCAAAAACGGAATGTCAGTTCGCACATTAGAAAATAGAAAAAAAGAAACCTCCCCAAAACGCCTTCGGGCCCATGACGGCCTCAGTGGGCCCGCGCACAGCCGTGCGCGGGCCCACTGCGGCCGTCATGGGCCCGAGGACCCCTTCTTCCCGTTACGTCATGCTGGGTTGAAGATGTTTTCTGATTCTGCCGGTGTGATTTCGATACAACAAGATGTCAAAGACCCCAATTGTTTTTTCTTTTAAATTCATTTTTGTTGTTCTTGTTGTGTAATTTTCTTTTGATCTGGTCGGCGTTTTTCATATGCGGAGTAAATTAACACTGATGAAAAAAAAAGTGCAGTCGGTATTTTAGATAGGGTCAAACCTGCAATACAACGGTCATCTAAAGGACAGGAGAGACGTAGCCACTATAGACAGGTGACCGTTTTTATAATGGTCTTTATAAATAGTAAACTTTGAATATATCAAATCGCCAAGGGACCCAAATTTCCTTATTATTATATCCAAAGTGTCCTGGGGCGGTCCGTGGCGCAGTGGTTAAGGCGCCTGCCACCAATGCCAAAGGTGCGAGGTTTGAAAACGGGTTTCCGGCGTCGGACTTTTCTCCTCTGGTAAATGTCACCGTTAATTCGGACGGACCGTCGGGGGTTCTTTCTCCGGGTACTCAGGTTCTTCCACCCCCACCCCCCCCACCCCCCCCCCCCCCCCACACACACACACACTTCTGTACCGGTTTCAGGCCACTTTACAAATTTCAAATACAAGCGATCAAAAATCTCTGTAAGTTCAGTAGCTGAACTGGCCCTTCGTCTGTCTTGTACTGTGTTTGTCTTAAAGGGATGTAGATGATCGTCTTGTTCTATACCTGCGTATTTCTTTGTGGGCTGGCGAATGGGTGCCTGATAGGCGGGGGCAGGGGATCTAACTGTTCTGTCCAGCGCTGAGTAATTCCCCTTGGTTTGTTATACAATTCTGCCAGCGCTAGCCTCACCTATCTGGTTTGTGAGTGTCTTAAATGGCGTAAATCCGTGTCTGTTACGTGAGTGTGCGTGTTGGGTTTCAGTTCGCGGCGCTTTGAGTCGATTTGTCCAAAAATTGAGAAAAAGTGCCTACGTAATAACGGTATTATTATTTTATTATTATTATGTAATAAGCGAAGTAATCTTCATGCTTCAGGACCTCTGGAGTAATGTCCTTATATCCGACGGCGGTTATATACGACCTTGTTATAAGTGAAGTAGACTAGAAAAAGTGAGTAGGAGGTATATTTCTGGGCTAGTTGCTCTGTACGGATGACCACTATATGAAGGCAGGTTTTACTGTATGTGACTTTCGTTATGTTACAGCCAACCTTGTAATAATTTAAAAAAAAAAAAGGAAAAAAAAAAAGAAATCCAGACCAAAAAAGGTGATTGCCAAGCGTGTAAAATGCAGAGAATAACCCAAGGAAGAAAGAAACACGCTTGGAAAAGACAGTTACATCACAATTTATTTAGATTGTTTTGTATCTGTCCCTTCAAAGCGTGTTTCTTTCTTCGTTGGGTTATTCTCAACGTTGTAATAAGACAGAAACCAAATTGTTCTGTTAAAAAATATAATAATAATAATAACAATAACAATAATAATAATAATAACATTAATAATAATAATAATAATGATAATAATAATAATAATAATAATAATTATAACAATAATAATAATATTGTGCTAGTCTGTGATTTTGGACCTTACGGCGTAGAGCCGTAAGGTCCAAAATCACAGCCCAGCACGCGAACGCAGGTTGGTGTTGATGGTGGCGTCCGTGCACCGGATTCTGCAATATGACTACGGCCCTAATGATTATTTTGAGTCAACAGAACTCGGAGCTTTTGCTTCAGAGTCAATAATGATGTCCTCACATATTTCGTTTGATAGCTCTTGTCTGTGGAACTCGGCCGGGCCAAAGGCACATCCTATTGTAATAAAATAAAGACTCAATCAATAAAACCCCTTCCTTACCATTCGACTCAGATTGTGTTGCTGAAATCCTTGTAAATTCAACTGGAAAAATTCCCATGCGTCAAAGGAAGGCGAATACAGCATGGTTTCAGCAAGAGGCATAGATCCTCATGAGCTCCCGCACCTGCGGGGGCTCATGAGGATCTGTACCTCTTGCAGTTGGATGAGGTTTTCTCACGGGTTAACGTTCATTTTGACGTTGGCGCACTTGCACCATGCAGAGATAGGCAGAGGTTTTTTAACCAATCATACCCCCTTTTGGCAAAGATTCTTTGGCTCCCACACATGCGCATACAGTGACTTCCGGCGCGTACTTCCGGGCATAACTTCCTGTCGCCATGCCCGGCAGGCGGTTTTATCAAGGATATCAATTTTTGTGACTGGCCCGTAAAGGAGGGTGGAGATACGTGCATTCATCTGACCTCGAGCAGGGCAAACAGGAGTTCAACATACATCAGAATCGGTTCAAAGGAGGAGCCTTTTTATCGCTAGGAAAGACGGCAGGTTGCGTACTTTCACAGGGACAAGGTCCACGCAGTAATCATAGGAACGTGTTCGCTCAATCGCCGCCATCGCTTTGGCATGCGTCCTCGCGACAGCCATACTGGTAAAACCTCAAATAGTAATCTGACGAGCGAAAGAAACGCGACATTTTTGGAATCATCGGAAACACTAAAGTGTTTCCGATGATTCCCAAAATGTCGCGGTTCTTTTGCTCGTCATTGCATATACCTCGGGCTAGTACCTCAAACTGTGGATACCGGTGAGGCGTAATTCTATTGTGAAGGGTTATTCGGGGATGAAGCTATAGGGTAGGACCTGACTACATGCGTCAAGCAAGCTAATTGGGCACTGCCTTTGAGCTACGATGGACGATCGACACACAGTTACGTATTCAGATTGTGATGGAAAAAGTATCGACAACATGAAGGGCAATCCTGGATCGAATTATAGAACAAAAGAGAGCAAGTGCATGCGATATTTCCGGGAGGGAGAGGGGAGGGGAATAGTCGGGGGAGTCGAGTATAAAACCCCTGGCAACCCCCCCCCCCTACCCAATAGGTCTCGGGATGTTCCCCGCGTTGCCTAGCAGCGACGGCGCGTCAGTCGCCATCTTATAAGGATAGCATAGTCATGAGATAGTAGCGAAATAGTGTTTCAACAAGTTTTTCTTCATTTTTCTTCCTGTTTGGAAACAAACAAAAAAAACAGATTCTGGTGAGCGGTTTCCTACGGTGATGGCAAGACTTGCTGTTATTGCTTATAGTGCGTCAGAACTTTCCTGACATTACAAAAACAGCGATTCCCCTATGAGCGCTTAGTCCCCTATCCTCACAAGATGGCCGCCACGACTGGCGTGATGACGTCAGCTTCCCGAGCATTATGCTCCCCTTCACGCGTGGTTCCTTTTTCGTTCTTTTTCCTAAATGATAGGCAGCACCGCACGTGCAAAACATCTGTTTTCTTGCGCCATGTTGTGCATGCTTCTGTTGAACACACTGCGCCTTTTTTATAATTTTTTTGGAAACTCCATAAACCACCCATGAGGGCTTATAAGGATCTCTGCCTCTTGCATTTCGGTGTTGCTCGCCTGTTATTTAGCAGCGAAATGGTTAAACCTGGCTGTTCGCAGATTTAGCTTCAAAAGTTCATAAAGAGATGCCTTGTGTCGAACTCCGCGGCCGCCATCATAAATTAAAGACCCATTTCAGCGTTCTCATTTTACACTTAAAAAAAAAAAAAAACTGTCTCTCTCTCTTTCGTAAACCTGATATAAATAGGTGCTGCCAGAGGCACAGGTCATCAATGGCCCCAGCAGTCTGCGGGGCCGCTATGAAGATCTTTGCCTTATGCGCACGTGTGGCTTTTTTAAAAATGCACGTTACTGCACATGTCAAATTCCGCTTTCCAGCTGTGAATAGCGACTCAATCACCCTTCAGTTGTCTCAAGAAACTGGATATACATGATCCAGCAATAGGCACAGATCCCCATGAGCCCCTGTAATAGCGGGGGCTCATGAGGATCTGTGCCTCTTGCGTAAATAGATGGTAGCCGCATTCACTGGCTTGTGTTCAGGTCCCCCACAGTGACTAACCAATTAGTGTTGTCCAGGAACAGAGTTGGAGCACGTGCAGCGTGATTGTTGGGTCACGTTCTCCATGCACTACTGATGTGAAATTATCAAAGGCCACATTCAGCATTAACAGTTATTATTATTTTTTCAGGTCTTGTTTGTTCAGATTTGTTTGAGGGTACAAGCTTCTTTTTTTTATTTTTAAGCTCATTTTACCCCAGACACACCACAGAAGATATGGATCGACCATGATAGTTCAAGGGTGATGCCAGAATAGCTTGGCGCCTATGGGCGCCAAGCTATTCTGGCATCACCCTTGAACTATCATGGTCGATCTGTGTCCTGCACTGCAATGCAGTCTTCAGAGGACAACGGTAAAATTTGGGGGTTTCGGTGTTGGGGATCAATGGGTTAGGCTAGAGGTGTTAGAGTTTTGTCTTATTATCATTGTTTTATTATTTTTCGGGGGGTCCTGTTTACGGAATTTCGTCCTTTTTGTTAAAATAGTTGATGTCCTTTGGTTTCGTTTCGTTTCGTTTCGGGTTACGGTTTTGCAGAAAACATCAGTTATGAAATGATTGGAATCCACATTTGCTTTCTGCAATGTTTCATCATTATATTTTATACATTTGTTTTTAGTTTTATTCAAGACCCTGTTTGTTCCTCTGTGTATTTTTTTTTATATGTTCCGTTTTCTTTCAATTCAGTTGTTTGTTCAACTTTGTGAGTGAAAGGGTACATGCTTTTGTCAGGCTAGAGGTGTTATAAGCTTATTTTATCCTTGTTTTATAAACATCTTGTTTACTAAAGCTTGTCATTTTTGTTAAAATAGTTTTGTGTCCGTCGGTTTTTTTATTTTTTTTTATTTTTTACGTTTTCTTCTCTCTTTTGTGTGTGTGTGTGTGTGTGTGTGTGTGTGTGTGTGTGTGTGTGTGTGTGTGTGTGTGTGTGTGTGTGTGTGTGTGTGTGTGTTACAGCCCCAGTTTATGAAATGATATCCAGAGATGCATTCTGTAACGTTTCATCATTTACTTTAGATATATTTTTTTGTTTTATTCAAGAGCCTGTTTGTTCAGCTGTGTCTATAAGTTTTAATTGTTTCGTTTTCTTTCGATTTAGTTCCTTGTTCAAATTTGTGAATGAGAGGGTACACGCTTTTTGGAGGCTATGAAGTGTCAGAGGTTAATTTACAATTGTTTTGCGTCCTTCGGTTTCGTTTCGTTTGTTTCGGGTTTTTGTTTTACA
>BTPG01000003.1:116674519-116694519 GCA_036245525.1 Semisulcospira habei | reverse complement strand
GAGAGAGAGAGAGAGAGAGAGAGAGAGAGAGAGAGAGAGAGAGAGAGAGAGAGAGAGAGAGAGAGAGAGAGAGAATGAATCATTAAACCTTTATTTTACAACGGTAAAGATATTAATAATGACAGAGGCAATGCCATTTTTCAAATCTGCCGTTGCAGAGAGAGAGAGAGAGAGAGAGAGAGAGAGAGAGAGAGAGAGAGAGAGAGAGAGAGAGAGAGAGAGAGAGAGAGAGAGAGAGAGAGACACACACACACACACACACACACACACACACACACACACACACACACACACACACACTGATTAATTTTTTTCACGGTTCACAATATTGTGCGTACCTTCAGAATAATGGCCAAGTAATGTTTAAGGTATAACTGTATAAATTGTCACCTTAATCATTCTTAACTCATTCTACCCCAGACACACCACACAAGATAAGGATCGACCATGATAGTTCAAGGGTGATGCCAAAATAGCTTGGCGCCTATGGGCGCCAAGCTATTCTGACATCACCCTTGAACTATCATGGTCGATCTGTGTCCTGCACTGCAACGCGGTCTTCAGAGGACAACGGCAACATTGAAGGATTTCGGTGTTGGGGTAGAATGGGTTAAACAACTGTACTTTTAACACGTCCGTTTTAACCGAAAACCCCGACAAGCCCCGCTCATTATAGAAGCAACACTAATCCGTTCAACTTTTCTTTTATATATATTCCATCCATACATTATTCCTGAGATAGTTGTAGATCAATCCTCTTTTCGACCGTTGACTCTTAACTTAACTCCCAGAACTAAATGACTTCCATTTGACAGAATGGAAGTCATTTAGTTCTGGCAGTTTAAAGAGTTAAACCTGACAAGTCACAGCGCTTTAAATAGAAACACTTTTACTTTTCTCATGAATACATTTTTTTCCTTTTACTATTCTTGGACGGCGGTTGTATAATCTTCTCTTCTAAACATGTTAAATGTGACAAGTCCCACTTTAAATAGAAGCAGGCCAAAGCCTTTTACTTTTTCTCGTCTTCTCGATACCGAACGGACCGAAAACAACAGGAACTGTGCGCTGGGAGCCTCGTTACAGCCCTAACCTGACATGGCTGACAGGCGGAAGTCTGTAACCTGGCAGAAAATGGCGCTATTTCCGGTTTCAGGGGACGCAATCACTCTGCATGCTGTTTCCCGTCGCGAGAGTCGCCCAACTTCGCTGACAGATATTAGCGAGGCATAGTCGCTGTGTGCAATACTCGCTTTGTGCCTTTCGCCCAAACCTTCTCATCTGCAATAGTCATAGATTCACATGAACCCCTGCAGTCGCAGCGTTTCATGAGCATCTATGCCTCTTTTTTTCCATTACTTATAACTTTCCTGTCATTTACATCACTTGAAGTCGTATATTGTATCTCTATGATCTGCTGTGTTTCAGTCATGGTAGTCCACTCATCCAGAACCTTTCATCTACAAGAGACATAGATTCACAAAGACCTCTGCAGTCTCAGGGGTCCATGAGAATATATGCCTTTTGTTCTCCTTACTTATTACTTTCCTGTCATTTACACCACTTTCCTGTCTTAAGTCGTATACTGTATCTCTATGGGCTGCTTAGTTGCAGTCATGGTGGTCGTCTCATCCAGAACCTTACGTGTACAAAGCATATCCACATGGACCCCTGCCACTGCAAGGGTTCATGTGAATATGTGTCTTTTGTGATTGACATTGAGCGAGAGCATTTTGGACATATTTGAATCTATGCCACTTGCTGTTCTGATTGATTGATTGCTTGATCGATCGATTGATCGATTGATTACTTGATTCGGGGTGTACGATCCACGGCATCGGAGTAATAATGGACGACCCTGACGGGCGGATTATGGGGAGCAGGGACAGCTATTGTATGTGGAGTACGACATGAACACTGATCAATTCAGGCGCACTCCCACTGTGCCACTTTGATTTACCAGGAGCTTTCAACGGACGTGCTGTTGAACCAGCTCGTCCTTTTTCCCCCTGGATTGCGAGTCCAGCTACCGGGGTCGGGACGGGGGCTCGAACCCACGACCTGGCTGTTCCCTTCGCTCTCTTTCGCAGCGACGCTAAACCCATTTTACCCCACGGCCGAATTCCCCAATTCTGGAGGTGTGTCCTCACGACTGTGTACCAGGTGCAGGAGATGGATCGACCGTGATAATTCAAGGGTAGCGCCAGATTAGCTTGGCGCCATCAGGCGCCAAGCTAATCTGGCACTACCCTTGAATCATCGTGGTCGGTCCATCTCCTGCTGTAGTGCGTTGTCGTTAAATGGGTTAACCGCCTGAGTTATTTTAGACTCTGCTGACCTAACTTATTACTTCCCTGTTTACAAAAAAAAGAAATAATAATAATAATAAAAAATAAAAAAAATACTTTCGTCATTTTTATAGACATGGTTCGTGTCTGTCTGAGACCCTCAGCTTGAACCCAGATAATGCTCTCCTCCAAAACATCTGCAAGAGACATAGATTCACATGGACACCCGCAGTCGTTATGTTCCATGAGAAATGTATGTCGCTTGCTGACCAACGCATTACCGTCTCTCTTCAGACGTAGCTTGATTATTCAGGACCTGTCATGCGGTTCTGTGCCTCCTGCCACGTGCCGGTAGTTCCGAGTTCGGGGACACCAGTTTTGACTTGCAGATCAGTAAGGCCCTTATTCTCCCTCACTGTTCGACACGGCTTTACATTAGTTGTAAGTCCTGCAAGCGCGGCAAAGTTAATCATAAAAGTATACGGAAGGATATATTTTTGATGCATCAGCCGTTTTTAATCCTTTGGGTGTCGGTTGTGGTTTTAGTCGCAATGATTCCTGCAGGACGTCAGGATGTTGTTATTCCTGCAGGACGTCAGGATGTTGTTATTCCTGCAGGACGTCAGGATGTTGTTATTCCTGCAGGAATCATCGCGATTAAAACCGCTACCGACACTCAATGGGCCAACGAGCAAAAAAAGAAAGTATTAAAAGACAAGTGCCCTGTCAAGAACGTCTTGACGGGCAAAAAGTGTCACGTGTCATTAACCAGTTCACTGACGAGAAAATTTCAACACCATCCTACTACAAGAGGCATAGATCCTCATGAGCCCCCGCAGTCGCGGGGGCTCCTGAGGATCTATGCCTCTTGCTGACACCACTTTGAATCCACGTTCCAGGGACAGCTAGGATGTATTACCAGCTGAATTAACTCTTTCGAGACGTGCCGCATCCGGATTCGCGGCGTAAAGCCGGGAATCCGGATGCAGCACGTCTCGAAAGAGTCAACGAGCATTGCAGAAACACAATCTGTGTCAGCTGGCACTGACCGGTTAAAGACTATCATTTAGATGGATACAGCCGCCCAAATGAGGGTCTTTAGTGACAGGTGATCTGTCGCGTGGCTGACAGGCTCTGCTGTGTATCTATGATTTGACCTCAACGTGATTATTCTTATAAGTTGTTGTTATGGGTTGACTACCGCTACAGCCACCTAAACGATGGTCTGTAGTGACAGGTGATCTCTCATAAGGGTAGTCGCTCCAAACATTTTCTATTGTATAAGTCAAGTCAAAAAAACTTTATTTATCACACGAAGGGGAAATTCTAGTTTGGACGGGAGCGTATAAATATATCAAGTGAAGTAAACACTGGATAAGACGGACTTAACGCACACACATAACTGTGATGTTTACCTCAAAAAGACTATTCCCTATCCATAGGTTGCTGGTATCGGTTGACTACTGCCACAGCCCCCTAAACGATGGCCTTTAGTGGCAGGTGATCTGTCATACGGTTGGCCGCTCAAAACAGGCTCTGATGTGTATCTGTGATTTGACCTCACCCTGATTATTCTTCAGTCACATGTTATCGGTTGACTACCGACAAAACCACCTAAACGATGGTCTTTATTAACAGGTGATGTCTCATAAGGCGGGTGGTACAAGGGTCGCTCAAAACAGGTTCTGCTGTATAACTTTGATTTTGACCTCGACAGAATTATGCTCCAGTCATAGGTTGCTGTTATCGGCTTACTGCAGACCGACCACTGTGGCTGCATCAAATGTTGTAATGGCATTTTTATGTTGGTAATAACGTCAGCCGCTGGGAAGCTCCAGGAACACTTTTTGTTCTCGTGAACCACATACTCACAAACCAGATAGGTGAGGCTAGCGCTGGCAGAATTGTATCAACAAACCAAGGGGAATTACTCAGCGCTGGGCAGAACAATTAGATCCCCTGCCCCCGCCTATCAGGCACCCATTCGCCAGCCCACAGAGAAATACGCAGGTATAGAACAAGACGATCATCTACATCCCTAAAAAGGATGCATCAGGTCTCTTATATAACCCATGTCTTTCTCCGGAACTTAGGAAGTAGGCAGGAGAAACATACATACACAAACACGAAGGTGCATTACTATATGTGGTCGGGTAAATACCCTGAATTCCCACAGTAGATGCACAGAACATTACACAACAATGTAACGATACAAATTTGCCTCGAGTTATACTGAGATACTCACAAACCAGATAGGTGAGGCTAGCGCTGGCAGAATTGTATCAACAAACCAAGGGGAATTACTCAGCGCTGGGCAGAACAATTAGATCCCCTGCCCCCGCCTATCAGGCACCCATTCGCCAGCCCACAGAGAAATACGCAGGTATAGAACAAGACGATCATCTACATCCCTAAAAAGGATGCATCAGGTCTCTTATATAACCCATGTCTTTCTCCGGAACTTAGGAAGTAGGCAGGAGAAACATACATACACAAACACGAAGGTGCATTACTATATGTGGTCGGGTAAATACCCTGAATTCCCACAGTAGATGCACAGAACATTACACAACAATGTAACGATACAAATTTGCCTCGAGTTATACTGAGATACTCACAAACCAGATAGGTGAGGCTAGCGCTGGCAGAATTGTATCAACAAACCAAGGGGAATTACTCAGCGCTGGGCAGAACAATTAGATCCCCTGCCCCCGCCTATCAGGCACCCATTCGCCAGCCCACAGAGAAATACGCAGGTATAGAACAAGACGATCATCTACATCCCTAAAAAGGATGCATCAGGTCTCTTATATAACCCATGTCTTTCTCCGGAACTTAGGAAGTAGGCAGGAGAAACATACATACACAAACACGAAGGTGCATTACTATATGTGGTCGGGTAAATACCCTGAATTCCCACAGTAGATGCACAGAACATTACACAACAATGTAACGATACAAATTTGCCTCGAGTTATACTGAGATACTCACAAACCAGATAGGTGAGGCTAGCGCTGGCAGAATTGTATCAACAAACCAAGGGGAATTACTCAGCGCTGGGCAGAACAATTAGATCCCCTGCCCCCGCCTATCAGGCACCCATTCGCCAGCCCACAGAGAAATACGCAGGTATAGAACAAGACGATCATCTACATCCCTAAAAAGGATGCATCAGGTCTCTTATATAACCCATGTCTTTCTCCGGAACTTAGGAAGTAGGCAGGAGAAACATACATACACAAACACGAAGGTGCATTACTATATGTGGTCGGGTAAATACCCTGAATTCCCACAGTAGATGCACAGAACATTACACAACAATGTAACGATACAAATTTGCCTCGAGTTATACTGAGATACTCACAAACCAGATAGGTGAGGCTAGCGCTGGCAGAATTGTATCAACAAACCAAGGGGAATTACTCAGCGCTGGGCAGAACAATTAGATCCCCTGCCCCCGCCTATCAGGCACCCATTCGCCAGCCCACAGAGAAATACGCAGGTATAGAACAAGACGATCATCTACATCCCTAAAAAGGATGCATCAGGTCTCTTATATAACCCATGTCTTTCTCCGGAACTTAGGAAGTAGGCAGGAGAAACATACATACACAAACACGAAGGTGCATTACTATATGTGGTCGGGTAAATACCCTGAATTCCCACAGTAGATGCACAGAACATTACACAACAATGTAACGATACAAATTTGCCTCGAGTTATACTGAGATACTCACAAACCAGATAGGTGAGGCTAGCGCTGGCAGAATTGTATCAACAAACCAAGGGGAATTACTCAGCGCTGGGCAGAACAATTAGATCCCCTGCCCCCGCCTATCAGGCACCCATTCGCCAGCCCACAGAGAAATACGCAGGTATAGAACAAGACGATCATCTACATCCCTAAAAAGGATGCATCAGGTCTCTTATATAACCCATGTCTTTCTCCGGAACTTAGGAAGTAGGCAGGAGAAACATACATACACAAACACGAAGGTGCATTACTATATGTGGTCGGGTAAATACCCTGAATTCCCACAGTAGATGCACAGAACATTACACAACAATGTAACGATACAAATTTGCCTCGAGTTATACTGAGATACTCACAAACCAGATAGGTGAGGCTAGCGCTGGCAGAATTGTATCAACAAACCAAGGGGAATTACTCAGCGCTGGGCAGAACAATTAGATCCCCTGCCCCCGCCTATCAGGCACCCATTCGCCAGCCCACAGAGAAATACGCAGGTATAGAACAAGACGATCATCTACATCCCTAAAAAGGATGCATCAGGTCTCTTATATAACCCATGTCTTTCTCCGGAACTTAGGAAGTAGGCAGGAGAAACATACATACACAAACACGAAGGTGCATTACTATATGTGGTCGGGTAAATACCCTGAATTCCCACAGTAGATGCACAGAACATTACACAACAATGTAACGATACAAATTTGCCTCGAGTTATACTGAGATACTCACAAACCAGATAGGTGAGGCTAGCGCTGGCAGAATTGTATCAACAAACCAAGGGGAATTACAGGCACACAGGCAACGGGGTGATCGTTGCTGTCATTGCGTACTAGTTCACTACTAATAGACGTGTGAGTAGGTGAGCAATGACACATCCCGTGCCTGTGCATGACACAGAGATTAAAAAAAAAAAAATCCTCTGAAATTAGAGCGTGGCCACCTGCACGGTGGAATAATCAGAAGCAGCCACACGCTCAGTCCTCTCGCCTGCTGGATGATGCTAAGAAATCTCTCTTCCCCCCCCCCCCCCCCCCCCCCCACACACACACACACACACAAAAGAAGGAAGAAACACGCTTAGAAAGGACAAATACAACACAATAATATAAGGGCAGTGCCAGATTAGCTTGGCGACTATCGGCGCCAAGCTAATCTGGCACTGCCCCTGAATTTATTGTGTTGTACTTGTCCCTTGTAAGCGTGTTTGTTCCTTTGTTGGGTTTAAATACAAATTTCTTGGCAGTCACCTTGTGGTCTGGAATGGGTGATCCTGAGAGTGTATAAGTGCCATTATGCACAAACCTGAAGACACATTTCAGCACTGTTTGTGTTTGGTATGCTTTGTTGACACTGACACGGCCTAATGAACCGCTTTAACAGCAGTTTTGGACACGCAGCAAAAGCACACGCGTAATCCCACTTATTTATTCTGCGCTGCCGTTAGCGTGTCAATCAATCTATTTGTAGCTGTTTTTAACTAAAAGCGGTGTATTTCTAGAACGGCCGAGTGGAGTCGTTGTCAGGTTACTTGACATACAAATGACGCGTGCTGAAGTGGATTGTCCTGTGTCTAAATGAACCATATCTAGACCTGTGTGTAGCGTTTCGTAACCATCTGTTACAGAAGTGTATCTTTGAACAGTTAGGGCGGTAGTGGGCCTTTAACACAGGACCGCAATCGTCCACTCAACGACCTGCTCAATCCTGTTCACACGCAATAAGCTGCGGGATGGAGGAAATGAATGCGACAAGTTTTGGCCGCTCTTGTTGTTTTTTTGTTTTGTTTTTTTTTTGTTTTTGTTTTGTTTTTGTTTATTTGTTGTTGTTTGTTTTGTTTTGTTTTGCAATGACTTGTTCCATGGTTTTCAGTACGCTTGAGAGTTACTGAGTTTGTTATCGTGGCTCAACGTCCAGCAGCCAACTAAAGTCCTCTCCCGGCGGTCAAAGCTTGAGACTGAACGGTAAAAATAGTCGCAGAAATTCCAGAGGCCGTCTGGTGTCTCTCTTCCTCCCCCTACCCCGCCACCCCTCCAGTCTTTTGTTTCGATGGTGACTGATTCCTCAGTCTGCCTATTTATAACCTTGAGATTTAACTCACACGAGACGTGCCACATCCGGATACGCGGCTTTCTGCCGCGTATCCGGATGTGGCACGTCTCGAGTAAGTTAATGAGGATGTAAAAATAGTCGGAGAAAAATGTTGACTGTCTGACGTTTAGTCTCAGTTCAGCCTGTCTTTCTGATCTGATTGTAGACTGGGGAAAATAAAACCTGAGAAACACTGATGTATATCTGTGAGCAAGAGGCACAGATCTTCATGAGCCCCCGCAGGATGCGGGGGCTCATGAAGATATGTGCCTCTTGCATGCAGATGCTGGCAGCCTCTGCCGTGGAATGCATCCCTCTATAAGCTGCAGAAGAATGAGATGCAGCGTGATGAACACAGACTGCTTGAGGCCAAGACAGAAAGTGTGTAAATTATTGGCCCTGCATCTTTGGGATAGATCATGGGCCCTGCAACCTGCTTTAGCTCTTGAGGCTCGCATACTCTATGCAGATGCGTCGGAGTTCCCTCCTGGAACGGGTCATTCCAGATAGGCGAACCAGCACTGAACAGGAAGAGGCGAGACTGGGCCGAAAATCCCCTGACCTGACAGGCCCTAGTGAAAATTCATGAGCCTCCTACCCGGCGCTTCCGAGAATCCCACCGCGACCACAGCCCTCGTTAATCTGCGCATCGGGTGTTCCCGTCATTTTCCGTTACTGCCCGCCTTCCCTCGCCCGCTCCGGAGTTTGCCGAACGTAGCGATCTGTTTAGTGAGCAATTTCCGGCGTGGGCGCCGAACGCGGACGAAATGTAACGAGAGGAGATTTGGGGTGACAGCCTCGTCTGACAGATAATTGAGGGGGACTGGTCAGTGGTGCAGGACTCATCTGAGCACACCCAGTCACCTACTCTGTCCGGGGAAAGTCAGATGTAAAGCTGACCGGTCTGCAAGTACAGAGAGCTTAGCGGTCCTGCGCCAGCCACTAAGCAAGGTGCTCCGCTGTAGCGGAGCACCTTGCATAGTGGCTGGCGCAGGACTAAGCTCACTCACGCCGGGCAACCTGCCCCAAATCGTTTGTCGGTCGTATCCAATAATCCCGTACCACAAAGGTTACAAAACTATGTGATTCCTAAAAATGGAAGTGTTCAGTGGAGCAGCCGCATTAGGTGCGTTGGTCTGTAAGCTTAGATCTTGGGCTAATTCAAGATTTAAAAAAAAAAACTTTATTGTTGCTATATAGCAAAATTTGTCTTGCCACCTCAGGTGCTGCTCACATTCACACACACGCTCATTCCACAAATTACAAGAACAGAGCTACAAAATGGACAATGACTCGGGATGGGTGAAGCCCGTCGCCAAGGCATCTAATGGCCAGCGCCAGTGGCCTCATCCGGACCCGAACCTCCCTGACAAAAACAAAATGCTAAGACAGCCCTATGTCTCCTGAACACACTATTTTATGTTCTTTTGTTAAGTTCCTACTTGATTAAAGCTAGTACATGAAAATACAAGTTAACAACAGAAACAAAATACCGGCCGTCGATAGGGGAATGATCTCCGATCTAGGCAACATAAAAACAACAGTCAAAACTGCACCTGGGAGCCCGTCGCCATAGTACAGCGCCGGTCACTAGAGGCGCACCGCTCCGACAAAGTCCGTCAACACTATTATAACACATAACTGTCATTATGGCAACAGCCATGAGTCAGTATTATGATAGTCGTGTTCACTGGCACGCCGCTTGTTGGGAAACATCTGTCAGCAGCGAAGGTCGGCCGGCCTGGCAGTTCCGTGCAACATAAACATAAACACGGCCGGCGCGGTGAAACGCAGTAAGAACGTAGGTCTGTGTAGCTTTGAATTCTATGCTTCTTTAACCGTATGAGTGGTTGGCATTAGCAAATGGCGTCGAAGTCTCACTTTCTGTGCTTCTATGGCTGCCTTTGCTGGATCGTTCCACAAGTTTCTGATATCCGATATAGAGTTTATGTGATCCAATAAGGAGTTTCTGATATCCAATTATAGAGTTTCTGATATCCGAGATATAGCGTTTCCGATATCCGATATAGCGTTTCTGATATCCAATATACAGTTTCTAATATCCGATATAGCGCTTCTGATATCCGATATAGAGTTTCTGATAACCGATATAGAGTTTCTGATATCCAATATAGAGTTTCTAATATCCGATATAGCGTTTCTGATATCCGATTTAGAATTTCTGATATCCGATATCAAACGAAGAAAGAAACAGGCTTAGAAAAGAAACTAAACACAATTATTACTATTTCAAAATATACACACACAAACAAACAAACAAAAAAAACAACAACCAAGTATGCAATTCGCCTCTTACCTTGTCAGCGTGAAGAAGTTTTTGGCCTTTTGGCGGTCGCCTTTTTGGTCTGGACTTGGTATCTGATATGGTCTGGACTTGGTATCTGATATGGTCTGGACTTGGTATCTGATATGGTCTGGACTTGGTATCTGATATGGTCTGGACTTGGTATCTGATATGGTCTGGACTTGGTATCTGATATGGTTTTCTGGTTCATGAAGACAGTAGGAGTTATTCCTATTCGAAATCAGATCAAAATCAAAGCCGATTCACAGAAAGAAAAGACAGTAGGTTGCGCCCGTTCATAGTAATCACTAAATGTACCGTTTCGATGCAGACTTTTAACCTTTTAAGTCCAGATACGCTCTAACATGAGATACATTTGACCATGATAGTTCAAAGGTGATGCCAGAACATGGGCGCCAAGCTGTCCTGGCACCACCTTTGAACTATCATGGTCAGTCTATCGCCGTAACTGTAATGTAACCTTCATAGGACAACTCACAAATCTGGAAATCAGTATCAACCTCAGGCTTTATTAGGTTAGTAACTTGAACTGTGGCTGTCAGTCAGGCAGCTCCTCGCGAGCAAGAGGCGTAGATTATCATGAGCCCCTGCGGCTGCATGGGCTCATGAGAATCTACGCCCCTTGCACTTGTAGCGGGCTGGAGGAATCCACTGAATGTTTAAAGTCTGTGTATTGTTTCGGACCTACTTCTGATTATAGACAACCTTTACGGATGCTTGCATCATCTATTGTCTAAATGTCACTGTTGCAGCCTGTCAACGCAGATCTCACAACGGCAATACACTTAGGACCAACGCAAAGGGGAGGGATAGGGTTGTGGTAAGTTAGGTGGGCGAGGGTCACGCTATCTGTCAAGCTATCTGTCACCCCGTGTTTGTTCTCCGGCGCTACTCGGTCCTCTCTTCATTTTAGCTGGTAACAGTGTCTAATAGCTAGTCAGACCAGTACAAATGCAGTTGACATAGATCACTTTGAACCCCAGATATTGAATCGGCTCATGGGAATCTGTGCATTTTGCAGACTCACTTTACATCCTTATTAGATCCCTCGGATGAGTAAGCCACTGCGGACTTATTTGCCAGGGTCCGTACGGTCTGTGAACATTTGTGAAAGTTGTTAAAAAATGACAAGGCTTTTTCAGGGCCCTGGAAAGTCTGTCAATTTCAGTCCTTTTCCTTAAAGTCTGTGAAAGTTTGTAAAAAATGACAAAGTGCTGGCAAACTTTTGTCTACTTCTTTTTTTTTCTCCCCCAATTTGTGACTATTCCATTGCGAACGATCATGCTGACACTTGTTGCAAGTGATCGATATTTAGCTCTGGTCATAAAGTGACTGCATGACCTTTCTGCCGAACATTCTGATTGGTTGTTTACGCTTCTACCGAGCTCCGCCATTCGCTAAGCGTTCTTTTATTTTGGTATCTCTTCATGCATTAGGCACGAAAGTTTCAAATGAACTGCTGATACAGAGTGATCTAATTAAAGTATGTAAACCTTCAGGCTTTAGTTTGGGTTTGTGAAACATTTATGAAAAGTTTGTGAACTTCGTCCATGCTTTTCTGTACGGACCCTGTTTGCGTATCCAGGGCCTTCCATCCACAAGACTGAACTTGCGCACACATTTGTATGAGCCCATGCATGTTGTAAAGGCTGCTGAGAATCAACGTGCTCTTTTTGACCTTTTACATAGATCGGCCTCGTTTGCATCCTAAAGTTGAGGGTGTTTCTATTGGTTAAAGTGCAGAGTGGATTAGAAGATGCAGAGTTGCAGTTGCACATACTATAATTATGAAACTCATATGAACAGTGTGGACATATAAAAGCATATTTCTGATACGTATGAAGCGCACATAACTATTTAATCCACGATATTATCTACAATTAATTGTCTCGAAACTGATATTGTTTCAAACATAAGTTTTGAAATTTGGTGTCACATTGTGTTCCGTCATCGAATATATCGGTTCCGTTAGCCTGGTTTTTAAAAATATAATAATAATAATCAGTAATATATAACTCTTCTATTATAGCGCAATATCCCCACAAAAAAGGCTCAGAGCGCTTTACATCTAGATAATCTAACTAACTGAAATTAACTAACTAAAGTACAGACAACATACAAAAACACAACCATTCATAGGTCCAAATGCACACTGACACAATACTAAAATAATAAACATAACATTTCAAGAGCCTGATCAGATATATACACGTTAATGGGAAAACGTAGAGTTTATCAATCCTTTTCAAGTTGAAAAAATATGTTTTTACTCTAGCTTTGAAAATGGCCAAAGATGGTGCATGGTGAATATCATGAGGAAGACTATTCCACACTTTGGGAGCTTGGAAAGATAAGGACCGCTGTCCAAAGGTTTTTAAGGACACTCTGGGGGTAGTCAATATTCTGTCGTCAGTGCTGGAGCGAAATACTCTGCCTGGTGTATATACAGGGAGATTGTAAGAGAAGTATTAAAGGCCTGAAAAACGAGGGAAGCAATTTTGTATTCAGTTCGGAACTTCACAGGAAGCCAGTGTAACTGCTTAAGCAAGGGAGTGATGTGGTCACGCTTTGATTTTTTCAGTACAAATCTTACTGCTTGGTTTTGAATCTTCTGGAGCCTGTAGAGCAGATCGTTCGACATACCAGACATTACAGAGTTACAGTAGTCACGCCTTGACAAAATCTATTTGCTTACTGGCATCGTCAATACGGTACTGTCTAACAGAGCTAAGCCTCCTGAGGTCAAGATAGCAGCAGCGGGACAGGTGAGACACATGATCGTTCATGGACAGCACATTATCAATATAAACACCTAGGTTTTTCACACCATTTTTTGAGAGGCATGTCCATGTCCACAAACGATCAAGGACTCATCATGGGAGACACTCAGCCTGGAGCAAGTGCCTACCACAATGGCATCTGTTTTTCCTTCATTGAGCTTTAGCTTGTTGTCTGTCATCCAGTCCTTACATTGTCCCATCGCATGCAGAAGAGACGGGAATGTTTGAGAGGAGCATCTTTCTCAGTTCACCTGTGTGTCATCGGCATATTTGTGATGTTCACATCCTTTACGTCAGTGATATACTAAGTACACGGGTCAACTGCATGCTCTTCTGAAAGCGCTTCGATATGTGCGTGTTCGTGTTAGTGCGTGCGCATGCGCGCTCCAAACATCTCCCAGAGAGAATGGCATCATAATTATGTATTATGTCAGTGTCTGCATGGTGACGGAGTTGCCTATTTTACGTCACCGCCACTGTCAGACTTTCTCTAGAAGTCAAGGTTTTTTACTGTTTTATTTTTTTTCTGAAAAGAATTCAGAATTTTTACTAAAGAAGTTGAAAGGATACAAAGCTGGCTAACAAACTCTTGCAATGTCCTGCTCCAAACTAGCTATATGCAAAAGGTCAAGTAAATATTACAAATATTATGGACTCTAATCTGGGTCAACCGACTTCCTATAAAGTGTAGTTCATGTCTTCAATGAGACATTCAATTACAATATGCTCGGAGGCTGTCTTTTAGCCACCCACGTAAGAAAATAGTTCGCCAAGTTTCAAGCTTATGTGTACAGAAATGTTGGAGATTATCTTGTTTACACACACACGCACGCACGCACGCACGCACGCACACACACACACACACACACACACACACACACACACACACACACACACACACACACATACATACATACATACATACATACATACATACATACATACATATATACATATATACATACATACATACATACATATATACGCACATACGGCGCTTCGCACGGCCAAATGTACGTTCAGCAGCGAGGTTAGCGTAACTTGATATGATGTAAGTTTTATCTTGTAACTTCAATTGTTAGAGGTTTAGCCTGCCCGCCTTTGACATCATGGACATGCTATTAAATTCGCCCCACCGCGACACGTCCTAAAAAGTCCCTTCTATAAATAGTCCAAAAGCTATACCGGTCAACCGTGCGACCCCCCCCCCCCCCCGACCCCCAGTACTCAATAAGATGAGTTTTAAAGTATACCTTAGTATGTCCTGAGAGGTTTAAGCCATGTTCCCCTAAATTCCTTAGGCACTCGCCAGAGATATAGCCGGTGGTGCAAGGTACCCCCATTCACGCTCTTCGCGGATGCTAATATGAGGTTGAGAAACATCTTCCTCTAAATTAATCAAAATTCATTCCAGAAGCCCAAATCAGTCAATATTATGTTACGGCACACCTTATCTGCAGAAAACAGAATGAAAAAATATTGAATCTCTGGCTCACAGTGAAGGCATTTTTACACCCAGTAAACGACCATTTCCGCGAAATCGCAAAAAGAGACAAAAATATTTAAACAGAGGAGTATGGCGTAAGCAATTTTATTGATCATTTTGCGTTCCTTTGCGTACTGGTAAAATGGGGGTAGGGCAGCAGATTCAGCCACTGTGGCCCCTAAATGCATCACAGCATCATAAAATCAGGTTGGGAGTAACTGTGGTACTCTAGCCTAACCAATAAAACCTTTAAAAAAGACCTATATCAGTTGTATAAAAAATTTCTGCGGACAGCGGAACGTATGTTTCCCAATTCGGCAATTTTAAATGGAAAAAAACTATCATTTACCACGAATGTACCTTAAAGGATACCGACTTTCCTTATTTTCTTGCACTTTATGCTCACATTATTCAAACTTAATACGTAAAGAGAGGTCAAATTTAAATGGAATAACTTTAGTAATTTTTTCTAATTAAATTTGTGTATTTTTACAACTTGGGGGTAGGGATTAAAAATCAACCACTGTGGCACTCACAGTGATCACACCATCACCTAGTCAAGTTTATAATAATTGTGACATGCTGTTTTAATGATGTAAGCCTACAAATGGACTGCTAGTGCCATAGAAAATGACTGAAGGCACATATTTTTGGTCTCTTTTGCGATTTCGCGGAAATGGCCATTTACTGGGTGCACAAATACCTTCACTGTGAGCCAGAGATTCAACATTTTTTCATTCTGTTTTTTTGTTGTTGTTGTTGTGTGTGTGTGTGTGTGTGTGTGTGTGTGTGTGTGTGTGTGTGTGTGTGTGTGTGTGTGTGTGTGTGTGTGTGTGTGCAGAGAACGTAGAAGGGGGTGCCTAACATAATATTGCCTGATTTGGGCTTCCGGAATGAATTTTGATTTATTTAGAGGAAATTGTTTCTCAACCTCATTTTAACATCCGCGAAGAGCGTGAATTGCGCCATCGGCTATATCTCTGGTATGTTTCTAAGGATTTTAGGGGAAAATGGCTTAAACATCTCAGGACATACTAAGGTACACTTTGAAACCCATCTTATTCATTACTGGGGGGTAGGGGGAGGGGGGCAGGTGCACGGTAGCCAGGACTGCCTTACGGAGTAAAATAGAAGGGTCTTAAAAAATCAAAGCCTGAAAAGCCCCGGGGCCGAACGGTCTCCCGTCGGATAATGCTGATATCTTCTAATGCTCACATCTTCGCTGCGTTCAAGTTGGCGACGGCCGCAAATTTGGAGGCCATCTCAGACTTGTGAAGCGATATCAAGTATCCGAATACCACACAATATGACAAAAATCAAAGAAAATTCGCAGCTGATTTTTTGAAATTATATCTCCAGCAACTGCAGAAATGAAATGTGCACCGCATATGTTTCAGAATCATATACTGACGTGCACACATAGTTTTATATAATTATTAGGCAACTGTGTACCTTCTCTTCCGCATGTAATCGTACGCTTTGGGAAATATCCCCCCCCCCCCCCCCTTTAGCCATAGGATGAACACAGGGTCGATCTCTGCAAGAAGCTGTATGATCTTCAACAGCCTTTTTCACATGCGAATCTATGCCTCTTGTAGACTGGGGGTTCCTGGATATGTAAATACGACCGCAAGAATTCACTCATTTAGGGGAGCTAATGTGGATGTAAATAGGGCCGCAAAACGCCGCACAGATTCTCGTGAGATGACTCCGCCTGTGAAGGTGCATGGGGATCTATGTCAAGTGTAGTTGAAATAATCTGACAGGGGAACATTGTTGCGAGTGACATGATAACATAAACACGAGCGCTCACATCGGCTTGATGAGGTTTCCGACTTCACCCCGGGGTCAGGGGGTATCAGGTTTCCCTGAAATTTCAGGGACTCCGGTGGCGTTGGTCCTACGACAAAAATACCGCGAGTCACAGCCCCAGTGTGTACAACGTCTGCGGGCCGACGTCGGCCGCAATTGGCCCGCGCACATACGTGCGCGGGCCAACAGCGGCCGACGTTGGCCGGTCGAACGTTGCTCACTGGGGCGCAAAATAATGTATTTTCTTGCAGAGTAGGGCCTACCTTTGTAATGGAGTGAAGACTTAGCAAGTTTCTGTTTGGCTGGCGAGTCGCTACAGAAGTAGTTCACGCGGACACCCACGCCCACGGCACAGTCTGGCTCGTGCACCCGTACACATGGTCTGACAATCCTGTTTCCCCGTACATAAATCTGTGTTATGAAACGAGACCTTATTTCGTCCCGTGTGTGTGTGTGTGTGTGTGTGGGTACAGTGTTTGTCTTTGTTTGTTTGTTTGTGTGTGTTTGTGTGTGTGTGCGTGCGTACGTGCGTGCGTGTGTGTGTGTGTGCGTGCGTACGTGCGTGCGTGCGTGCGTGTGTGTGTGCGCGCGCGTCCCTATTACACTCTCTAACAGGAGGATACGGCTTGAGGCGCACTAGTTATTTGCGGCGCACGGATTGCGGCGCATGCATTAGAGAGAGAGAGAGAGAGAGAGAGAGAGAGAGAGAGAGAGAGAGAGAGAGAGAGAGAGAGAGAGAGAGAGATGATGATGATGATGATGATGATGATGAAACGTTTATTAGGATAAGTTTTAGGCGTTGAAATACCTTTCTTCCAAACTGTCCTTTGTTCACTATAATACATTGTAAATAATCACTGTAACAAGACATCAATAACTAACTTAATGTACGTAAATCATACAAAACTACTACAAAGTAATAATAATTAACAAAACATACTGAACAACTAAATGTACATAAAAATAAGAAAAAGGGTCGGTTAAAGATTTCAAGTAACAACGGTTTTACGGTCTCTTTCATTGAGTATAAGCGAAATAAGAAATATATGTATACATATTACTAGTCAAGAACGGACACGTCATGTATAGTAGGGGAATTCCTGTGAGGTACATGTACGCTGTGCTAGAGCAACATACTGAGCAGAAAGATAGAACATTCACATCGACAGCAGATATTTATGGACGCGAGCTCTGAAGATAGATAACTTTGAAATAAACTTTAAATGAGAGGGCAAGTTGTTTTATGACTTAGCACCGGAAAACGATATGCTAGATAAGATTTGAAGATGCCGATTCTCGGTTTTGAAGATGGAGTAATCTGTTCTTCGTGTTCTCTCTATTTGTGTGGAAAAACAGCTCACTGAGATAGCGAGGGACCGCATCGTTTATAATTTTTGTGCAAAAGTAAGCACCTGTTAAGTTTCAATTGTTTACTAAGTGTTAAGATATTAAGGGCCTTCAGTCTTTCATCAGTAGGGGACGAACCAGGAAGAATAAGCTTAATACCTCGCCGGTAAAGGGAATTAAGTTTTTTTCAAATGAATATCTCCACAGGCGTCCCAGATATTGGAAGCATAGTTACAATGTGTCTTAATGTGTGCGTTAAAGAATAGTTTCCGAGCATCAATGTCAACTATACGACTTGATTTGGATAACAGAAAGAGATTCTTTGAAATAGTTTTACAGGCAGTTTCTATGTGAGGCTCCCAGCTGAGCTGTTCGTCGACTGTCACTCCTAACAAACGATGTTTTGACACTTGCTCTATGGGCTGAGAGTGAAGGGATAGCTCAAGGGGTTGCAAACAACGTTGATGTGTTTGGCGTGTCGTCACCAACATACTTTTCGTTTAGGAATACTAATAATCATATGATTTTTTTCACAACAAGTTGACACTTATCTAAACTATGTTGTAGGACAGCGCTCACGGTTGAAACATTTTATCAGATACATGTAATGATGTATCATCAGCAAATAGTTCACAGTTTGTGTCGGGGTGTGATATTGACAGGGGACGGTCATTTATAAAGATGTTGAATAATAAAGGTCCTAGGGTGGAGCCCTGAGGAACACCATGGATCACCAGTTCTTCCGCTGAGTATTTACCATTCAAGAACACTTTCTGCGTTCTGTCTAAGAGATAGGGTGAGAGAAGAGCGACTGTATTTGAATCAATGTGTTATAAAGGTAACTTCTTTAGTAAGATTGAGTAGTTGATGAGATCGAAGACTTTTTTAAGATCTAGAAATACTACACCTGAAAGTTTGGACTCATTTATGGCAGTAAGCTATTTGTGGGTTATGAGAGTTAAGGCTGTCTGACACGAATGTTTAGGCCGAAAAGCTGATTGCGCTGTACTAATAAGGCGGTTTTCCTCCAGGAATTGAAGTAAATGATTATGTATATGCTTTTCAAGTGGTTTGGACACTGCTGGTAAGATTGAAATAGGTCTGTACTCACTTGGGTCGCTCGGATCTTTGCTTTTTGGAAGAGGAGTAACATTTGCTATTTTAAATTCATCAAGAAACATGCTCTTTTGAATCGAAAGTTTATGTATAAAGGTTAGCGATTCAACAATATAAGGGAGCGCAATTTTCAGGATTTTTCTGCTGAGAGAGAGAGGGAGAGAGAGAGAGAGAGAGAGAGAGAGAGAGAGAGAGAGAGAGAGAGAGAGAGAGAGAGAGAGAGAGAGAGAGAGAGAGCAATGAACCTTTATGTTCCACCGGTAAAAATGTCACTAGTTATAAAACCAATCCCCAACATGCCATCACTCCATGTATCACCTTCATCAAGTGCGTTCATTCACAGAGAATTTCAATCACGCACAGTTCACGAGCAGCAAAATAATTATTAACCCCTTCACACCCGAGAAAACTGAACAAGATCCAACTGCAAGAGACATAGATCCTCATGAGCTCCCGCAGTCGCGGGGGCTTATGAGGATCTATGTCTCTTGCCGAGACCAATGTGTATCCCTGTTGCTTGTACCTTTTGTGGCTTTTGGTCGTTGAATGAAGGTAATTTCAGAAACCAATCATGCGTCCAATGGCAGTGAAGGGGTTAAAAAAGTAAACATAATATTCCTGTAACATTACCGTCCCTTGTAATATGCCTGTATCATTACCGTCCCTTGCAATCAAAGCTTATAAGCATAAATCTTGTGAAACTATACCGACAAAGAAAGAGACACACTTCGAAAAAACAAACACAAACAGTTAACCGCGCGTGCTTGTATCTTTGTTGATTATTATTCCTTTTCCTTTTCTTTTTGTTTCCCACCTTCTTGTTTCGTGTGTTTGTTGCCTTGATTGTGTACAGTCAGGGTAGGATCAATGACCTTGCGGCGGGGACGGAGGGGGGGGGGAAGAAGAGGGAGGATCAAACGTTTTTCGACCTGACACAAAGGCCTCCTAACGCCAGAACTTGCTTCCCAGTGGCCGCCGAAATAACAAAAAGCGGGAAGGGTGT
>BTPG01000003.1:116602019-116672019 GCA_036245525.1 Semisulcospira habei | reverse complement strand
CACAAAGTGGTTTCAGCAAGAGACATAGATCCTCATAAGCCCCCGCAGTCGCGGGGGCTCATGACGATCTATGCCTCTTGCTTTCGTTTTTTTCTCGACAGTGAATGTGTTAAAGGGACCTGCTCCAGACAAGAACGGGTCAATAAGCCTATAGTTCGCAACGTCTCCTTTATCAATGTTCTTAGTGTGTCTAACATTAATGTTGCAACAAAAAATGAAAAGAAGGTAGCTTTATGAAGTCTGAATGTGGTAATATGAAAGATATGTCTGCAATTCTTCTCCTGTATACGTAGGAGAGCTCCTCTTATGCGCAAACGAGGCAGTAGAATACCTCATTACTCATATGGATTTAATTCCCCACCCGGGTCTGCCCTGGGGGACTTGGGTGGGGTTAAATACTTTTTAGTTCCCAGGGTCACCCTGGTCAGCCCCACAGGGTGGGTTTTCCTCTATATTCTGGGGTATGTGTTTCTGTTTACCCTTGGTCCATTCACCTGTATTTTCCTATTTTAAACTCTCCCTACTGTCTGCGCTGCCTGTAGCTCTTGATATTGGATGTGTGTTGCTAAATGGTATTAGCTTTAATTAAGCCCCACGGCGGAGAAGTGGCGCAGTGGTTAAGGCGTCTGCCTCCAATGCCAAAGGTGCGAGGTTCGATACCGGGTTCCGGCGTTGGATTTTTCTCCTCTGGTGTCACCGTCTGGGCAGTGGGCAGATGTTCACATCTGCACGGGACATAGACGACCCCGGCCCCCACGAGTCCCCTGCTGCCTTGCAGGCCTGGCCGCTTGGCTGCGGAAAGGCTAAGGGAGGAAACCCCTGACATCAAAGCCCCCGTGTCTCCGGGGAAGGCTTTTGAGCCAGAGACTAAGACAAGGACAGTCTGATATAAAACCTACGACCCGAGGACCTCGATGCCACCGTCCCAGCTTGCTAGGCCATGGCAAACGAACCAAGGGTTTAAAGGGTGGGGCCAGTACTGCGCACACTGCACTCCACCAAAAAGCTCCACCGCGCAGGCTTTAGGAAACGCCCACGGACTATGACACTGAACTTCCTGCAGACGACGTGGGCAAGCCCTATATAATCTTCGTTCGCGAAGTCAAGCCAAGATCCTAATTAGGCCCCATATCGTAGGTTTATTTAACGTATAAGACCGGCTGGCGACATACATTCAATATTGTTTATTTATTTTTTTCACAAGCAGTGCAGGCACGTCCTGAGAAAGCCTTGTTGCTGTCGAGACGTTAATCAATGTACAATCATATGGATTTAAAATGCCTTTTAGTTGCGGCAAGACAAAGTGACAGCACTATACGCCCGTTGTATTGACAAATCTTAGCAGACCGTTTTAAGTTAAAAAAAAATAAATTTAGACCAAAAAGGCCAAGCGCGTAAATTGCAGAAAATAACCCAACTAAGAAAGAAGCACGCTTAGAAAAGCCAGTTACGACACAGTTTATTAATATTTCGGGTAAAACCCCTTCTTCAAAATAGACAAACAAACAAGTATACAATTCGTCATTTATCATGTCAGTTGGTGGAGATTTCTTTTTTAAATTTCAGTTTTATGACATTCAGGTGTGCGTATTTTCTGCTTTAATAAGCGCCATTGCACCTAATTTGTCATCTGATAAATGTCTCCGTATGTATTTATGAAAATAATACCGTAAAATTGTAGTGATGTTATTAATGTCTTTGCGCGTACGGACGATTTATATGCGTATGGCCCTGTATTCATCAAGCATTCATCTCTCTCTCTCTCTCTCTCTCTCTCTCTCTCTCTCTCTCTCTCTCTCTCTCTCTCTCTCTCTCTCTCTCTCTCTCTCTCTCTCTCTCTCTCTCTCTCTCTCTCTCTCTCTCTCTCTCTCTCTTTCTCTCTCGCGTGTGTGCGTTTGTGCGTGCATGCGTGTGTTTGTATTTAGTGGACTGTATATTTTGTATCACTGTGCTTTGATGTCCCTGTTTTATGTATATTTTGTACTTAGTTAGTCGTAGTTGTAGCAACGGCAGGTACGAAAAATGTTATAGTCACTGACTGTGTTAATATCTTCACCGTTGTAAAATAAAGATTCATTGATTCATAGATTCATTGATTCATTGATTCTCTCTCTCTCTCTCTCTCTCTCTCTCTCTCTCTCTCTCTCTCCTCTCTCTCTCTCTCTATGTGCGCACGTACGTGTGTATGTGGATGTACAAAAGTGCGCATGTGCACGAGTACATGTATATGTATGTATGTGTGCGTGTGTATGCGTGTGTTGTCCTTTATTATTAGTTAGTTTTTGTTGTTTTGGTTGGTGTTCCTTTTTTTAAGTATCTTAGCAAGGACAGATTGTAAGAAAGGCCTGCGCGCCTAATATCTCAATCCTTGGAAAATAAAGTTTCGTTCGTTCGTTCTCTCTCTCTCTCTCTCTCTCTCTCTCTCTCTCTCTCTCTCTCTCTCTCTCTCTCTCTCTCTCTCTCTCTCTCTCTCTCTCTCTCTCTCTCTCTCTCTCTCTCTCTCTCTCTCTCAGTCTATGCTTTCACAGACTCTTCGACAATTGTGCATTCGCTCCCGCGCATGCGCATACATGCAGTGACTTCCGGCGTGTGCATCCGGGCATTACATCCTGTCCCCAGCAAGCAACAGGTTCTTGGGCCGACTTCGGCGGCAGTGGGCCCGCGCACGTGAGTGCGCGGGTCCACTGCGGGTCGACGACGATCGAGAGTCCTTTGTTTACTGGGACTATGCAAGCCCGTTCCGCCAAGGATATCATTTGCCAAAATATCAATTTTGGGCTTTTTATCTTTTCTTTTTTTTTGGGGGGGGGGGGAGGGGGGTGAGGGGGGGGGGGGGGGGGGGGCTTTTTTGGTTTGTTTCGTTGCTGCGTCCTTTAACACATGTCGCCATGAGGTCGAAATTCTCACATTTGAGGAGTTGCCCGCTGAAGATAGCGTTTTAGATTAGGGGGACAGATCGACTGTGATAGTTCCAGAATGACGGCAGAATAACTGATTACAATAGTGAGGTTTTGTTTACAACGAGCGACTACCATGTCGAGAACGACGAGACTGAAATCATGGCGGACACCTCAGCTTGTACCATAAAATATCGACACCACTCCAAACATCTCCAAGAGGCATAGATCCTCAGGAGCCGTGGGGGCTCTTGAGGATGTTTGCCTCTTGGAGACGTTTGGAGTGTTGTCCATGTTCATGGTTATCAACCGCGATTTGGCTCTCGTTCGTTGTCGGTAGTCGTTTGTTGGAAACGGAACTCACTGACAGGTTATTCTGCCGTCACTCTTGAACTATCATTGTCGATCCATAACAATCGCACAAAAATTTCGTGATGCGTTGTGTTAGGTTGGTTGATTGTGCATTGCATAGCGTCCCGGCAGTAACAAGGCTTTCTCAGAACGTGATGTACTGCTTGTTAACTCCTTCTACCCCAGACACACCACAGCAAGATAAGGATCGACCATGATAGTTCAAGGGTGATGCCAGAATAGCTTGGCGCCTATAGGCGCCAAGCTATTCTGGCATCACCCTTGTACTATCATGGTCGATCTGTGTCCTGCACTTCAATGCAGTCTTCAGAAGACAACGGGAAAACTTGCGGATTTCGGTGTTGGGGTAGAATGAGTTAAACACACACACACACACACACACACACACACACACACACACACACACACACACACACACACACACACACACAAAGCCAACAGAGTATTGGACAGACCTGAAATAATGGGTTAACACATTCGAGACGTGCCGCCTCCGGATACGCGGCTTTAAGCCGCGTATCCGGAGGCGGCATGTCTCGAGTGAGTTAACGTGTGGTGCTTTAAGATAGTTGGTCTGGCTGTCTGGGACTCTGGCCTGTTAGCAATTCATCCCGACTGTTCGTGTTGTATATCTAATTTTTTTTTTTCTATCCCCCTTTTCTAGCTGAGGATGAATTGGATGGGTGTGCTTATATGTTAGATGGGTTAGATTAACGTCCACGGCACCAGATTGATAATGGACGGTCCTAACGGGGGGATTATAGAAGGCAAGGGCAGCTGTTGCCTATAGAGTACAACCTGAACACTGATCAATTCAAGCGCACTGCAACTGTGCCACTTGATTTGCCGTGACCTTTTAACGAACATGCTAGTGAACAACCCTGTCGTTTTGCCTGAACGGATGTGGTTACAGACACCATGCACAAATATAGAGTTAGAAGCGCGGATGATATCAACACAGCCCTGAGGCAGAATTTTGTTGTCCTCTGAAAACAAACATTGCAGTTCAGGAGATAGACCCACCATGTTTATGGTAGACAACTGTCACGGCAGAGGTACAGCAAGCTATGCTGTCACCACCCTTGAGCTATCATTGTAGTGCGGAAATAGCACACGGCACGTTAGAGATAAGCGTTACTGCCACCACCAATGAAATTTGTTGGTCGATAATATATTTGTTAACCCGTTCAGTCACCTGACTGACAGAGGTATAGATCCTCATGAGCCCCCCGCATTTGCGGGGGGCTCATGAGGATCTATGCCTCTTGCTGACACCACTGTCAATCCACGTTCCTGGGACAGCCAGTGTTTGCGTGGTGTTGAATCGGAAGACTGCAGAAACAAGTACAGTCTACATCAGATGGCACTCAAGGGGCTAATGCGTTGGAGACGTTTCAGAGAAGCGTAGGTGGCTAAAAAAGCCGAGTATCCGTATGCCACACGCCTAGAAAGGGTTAAAGTGTCGGTGTTCAACGGATCAATAGATATCCTTGAACTGTCGTCGTAGATCCGTCGCCTGTGATGTAGTGTTTTCACGGCTGGGCGGGTTACACGCATTTGATATTATAAGTTATTGTTCGCTATACGGACCCTTGTAGGCCTAAGGGAGGTCAAAGGAACCATTGTACCGATGGTTCCTTTGACCTCCCTAAAGCCTACAAGGGTCCGTGCAGCAAGCCCCTGCTACCAATAAAGTATTTGTTTTCATTCCTCCACCATTTTCGTAAAAGAAATCAAGAAGAAATCTTCTGACCTGGATCACCCCAGACATGACTGACCTAAAAGGAATATATATTTATACATAATAGACTTATGACGTAATTAAAAATCTTTCATGACGTTGCCGTCTCCAGTAGTGTGCCTGTTGTTTTGAACAACACTAAGCAACTTTGTACTTTAGAACGTGTTGGTGATCTTTTATAGAACAAAACTGGCATACAAGACGCGTCAGAAAGAGGGCTACAGAAAGTCCGCCATTAGTCGCTACAAGGGGTTTTGTGCCTCGATCTTGTGGTACAGTTTGCTCTAAAGAGATTGGTCGTGTGACGTAGGGATGAAAACAAATAACCTTCAAATAGTATGCTCGATCCTTCTCTCGCTCTACAGCGTGTTAGCTGGCCGATAAATTTAACCCCTTCACTCCCACCAGATCGAAACCATGACAGACCCACCAGACGCAAAGGTATCTATTATGAATGACGCCAACAAGAGGCATAGATCCTCATGAGCGCCCGCAGTCCGCGCAGGAGCTCATGAGGATCTATACCTCTTGCAGTTCGGTGGAATTTGCTGTGTCTTGGCATAATCTTCGACGCAGGCACGAATCGTAGTTCGGTCTGCTCAACCGCAGTGCACGTGACCAGATTGTGTCATACTTCCCGTTCAACGTCTGACCAGAATGCTAGAGAGTTCCCCCGTGATATTTCGAACAATCAGTAGAATACGTCATCTCTCTTGGGCAGTGCAGGAAAACGAATGACAGGCTCAGAGAATGTTTCGAGTTACAACAAGAACAACAACAATAATAATAATAATAATAATAATAATAATAATAATAATAATAATAATAATAATAATAATAATAATAGTAATGATAATAATGATAATAACTGAAAAATAATCCTTATCAAAAACTAAAAAATAATAAATTAGTGGTAATAATAATAATAATAATAATAATAATAATAATAATAACAACAGCAGCAGCAGCAACAACAACAACAACAGCATCAGCAACAACAACAACAACAAACTTAGCCCATAGTAACCACGTCTAGTGGAATAAGTTTATCCACGAGTAATGTTTGCGACAAAACTTTGCTTTTGACTTCGCGGTCACCACATGCATAGGTCATTCTACCTCGCCGGGAGAGGTCTCTGGCCTTTCCTGGGCTCGACCAAAGGACGCATAGTCAATTCAACTACTGCGAAGGGCGCATGAATATCTGCGCCTCTTGCAGCTGGTTGGCGTTGGCAGCGAAGGGATCAAAACAGGTTGCCCTCTGGGATAAATAATTGTCGCTGGCCGGCTGGATGACTCTCACAATGTTCGACAGCCAAAGTACGTCAGTCGACAACGGGAGCAGTCTCCGAGGACCGATAGAATATTGCGATTTGATAGGATTGCGTATTATTGGACACTTGAGTCTGCGGACACAGATTTTGGCCATCATCCGTCCTAACGTAGGCAGGCCAAGGCCGCACAGCAAGCAAAATATCTTCGGGCCGAAGTCGGTCCGAGTTCGGGTCTCTGTGCTCACTGCTAGAGCAAAGCTTGCCTCGTGCATTGAGCAAATAACGTTGGACGAGCACAAATAAATGCGACAGTTTGGGAATCATCGCAAACACGTTAGCGTTTCCGATGATTCTAAAAATGCCGCATTTCCTTTGCTTGTGAGTATACAAGATTTCAAGACAACTCTAAAAATAAAAAAATGATCAGCCTGTGTTGGTTCTAAACTTATTTTGATTTACCTTTTGTCTTGACAACAATGGTTTAGCCGCTGCTCTTGCGAAAGTTTAAACATGATCCATTTAACTCAAATCATACTGAGGCTAAAAGCTTTAAATCTGTACACTGCCACATGCAAGCTACATTATAGTACTCACAGATAAGGATACAGACCAATGGCTTTAGTTCAAGGGTGGTGCCAGAATAGCTTGGCGCCTAGAGGCGCCAAGTTATTCTGGCACGACCCTTGAACTATTTTAGTCAAACTTATTTCGCATACTGGCGTATTCCGAGTGAAAAGAATTAAAACAGTAAAAAAAACCTTGACTTCTAGAAAAAGTCAGACAGAGGCGGTGACGTAAAAGAGGCAACTCCGTCACCACGCAGACATTGATATAATACTCTATATATGACGTAATTATCTCTAGAGAGCGTCGAAGTCTCTCTCTCTCTCTCTCTCTCTCTCTCTCTCTCTCTCTCTCTCTCTCTCTCTCTCTCTCTCTCTCTCTCTCTCTCTCTCTCTCTCACACACACTCACACACACACAGACATGTGCGCATCTCCAAGAAGCAGAAATCCTCATGCGCCCGGAGAGCGCAACAGGATCTATGTCTCTTGCAGATGTTTGGAGCGCGCGCGCATACACGCACTCAACACGCACGCACGCACACACACACACACACACACACAAACACACACACACACACGCACGCACGCACGCACGCACACACACACACACACACACACACACACACACACACACACACACACACACACACACACACACACACACATCGTCGCGCTTTTAGAATAGCATGTAGGTGACCCACACACTGGGTGATACGCTAAGAATGGCAGCGAACAGAGAGGAATGGAGAGAGCTGGTTGCCAAGTCATCAGTGGTGCCCCAACGGTCGGCAAGACGACGGGATATGGATAGATAGATAGATAGTAGGTGACCCGACATAGCTAGTTTGGAGAAAGACATTGGATGAGTTCGTTCGCCAGCTTTGCACCCTTTCAACGTCTTCAGCACAAAAAAAAAAAATAATTTCAGAAAAAAAATTAAACAGTAAAAAACCTTTACATCTGGAAAAAAGTCAGACAGTGCCGTTGACGTAAAAGAAGCAACTCCGTCACCACGCAGACATACTCTAAATATGACGTAATTCTCTCTCTCTCTCTCTCTCTCTCTCTCTCTCTCTCTCTCTCTCTCTCTCTCTCTCTCTCTCTCTCGCTCTCTCCCTCCCTCCCTCTCTCTCTCTCTCTCTCTCTCTCTCTCTCTCTCTCTCTCTCTCTCTCTCACACACACACACACACACACACACACACACACACACACACACACACACACATACATATGCGCGCATCTCCAAGAGGCATAGATCCTCATGTGCCCGGAGGGCGCATGAACAACTATTCTTTTGAGGATGTTTGAAAAGGGCGCAAGCACGCACGCACGCACACGCATACACACACATCGACACGCTTTCAGAAGAGCACGCAGGTGTACTTAGTATAGCATGTAGCTAGGTAAAGTCAACCTGATTTCACGCAAATTATAGAAAGACTGAAATTGTACCGTGAAATTATAGTTTTGTCACCATTTTCGCAAGTCTTGAAGCGAAAGCAAAACTCATATCACGTTAAATATAAAATTACGTAAAATCAAAAAAATACGTCATGACAAATGACGTTTGACAAACCAATGACGCGTGTGCACTGCGCGCGCCCCTTATAGAGATGCATTCGCACATCTGCGAGGCTTTTTGAAAAGGAGATATTTCAACATCAGAATCAAGTCAAAGACAAAAGGTAGAGACCCTTGACAGAGAAGACAGCTCTCATATAGAAGGGACTTTGTGGGTTATGTTTCATCCAATCTTTATGATATCTTGGTTCATTCATCGAGCAATAGCCAGCACCGCCCATGAAACATGGATACAAATTGGTCTGAGCAAGAGGCATAGATCCTCATGATCCCCCGCTGTCGCGGGGGATCATGAGGATCTACGTCTCTTGCAGCTGAATCATTTTCACTTTTTTTTCCGGCAGTGACGGGGTTAAATAGTTCGCAAAATCTCTTTTAGAAAGGTTCCTATGTCTTATGTTAATGCTGGACAAAAGGTTGAACTAACGTATGAACTTTGAATGTCATCATGCTTTACATCAATGCTGGACAAAAGGTTGAACTAACGTATGAAGTTTGAATGTTGTCATGCTTTACAACAATGCTGGACAAAAGGTTGAACTAACGTATGAAGTTTGAATGTCATCATGCTTTACAGCAATGCTGGACAAAAGGTTGAACTAAGGTGTGAAGTTTGAATGTCGTCATGCTTTACAACAATGCTGGACAAAAGGTTGAACTAAGGTGTGAAGTTTGAATGTCGTCATGCTTTACAGCAATGCTGGACAAAAGGTTGAACTAACGTATGAAGTTTGAATGTCATCATGCTTTACAGCAATGCTGGACAAAAGGTTGAACTAACGTATGAAGTTTGAATGTCGTCATGCTTTACAGCAATGCTGGACAAAAGGTTGAACTAACGTATGAACTTTGAATGTCGTCATGCTTTACAGCAATGCTGGACAAAAGGTTGAACTAACGTATGAAGTTTGAATGTCGTCATGCTTTACAGCAATGCTGGACAAAAGGTTGAACTAACGTATGAAGTTTGAATGTCATCATGCTTTACAGCAATGCTGGACAAAAGGTTGAACTAACGTATGAAGTTTGAATATCGTTTGTGTTGTATAATAATGTATAATAATATAATAATGATGGACGAAAGGTTTAAATTAACTTATGAAGTTTGAATGTAGTAATCTGTTACGATGATGCTGGCAAAATAAGAGCTAAATTTACTTATGAGTTTTTAATGTAGTAATCTTTTAAAGTACTGCTGGACAAAAGAGCTACATTAGCTGATGAAGATTGACTATCGTAAAATGAAAGACCTTTTTTTTTTTTTTTTGTCTTTTTCTCTGTTGTACGTAGGAGAGCTCCACCGTCGCGCAGAAGGGACAGCACTAAAAAAAAAAACCAAAAAACTCATGGGTTGTGAAAGAAGGGTAATAACGTCTTAGTTGAGGCAGGAGGTCATTGTGGGTAGGCACGCGTAACAGCCTTTCTACTGTCCATGGTGCGAGTCGGTGGAGCTCGGAGAAGAAGACTATAAAAGCTTGTTCATTTTTCGACATTCAGACTTCACAAGTTCAGTCAGCCCTTTTGACCAGCATTATTGTAAGACATACCAAAAACATTTGTCAAGCAGATATTTGGAATAATTAACCCTATTATTGCCTTGAACAGGCCGCTTTAACCCTTTGACTGTCAGTAGCGCTTTTTTGTGGCGATATTTCCTGACTCCTCCACTGACTTTCGGCCTCCTCCATCGCTAGAATGTGGTCTGGAGAGGACTCTGTAGTGTCGGAGGCTCAGTCGAAAGCCAGCCGTCCACAGCATGGCTTGCCCGTTGTTGAGTACCCCGTCTTCGGACCCACGACGGCCGCAGTGGGCCCGCGCACAGCCGTGCGCGGGCCCACTGCGGCCGTCCTGGGTCCGAAGAGTTTTGCTTACTGGGTACCCTGAGGCACCCATAATGCAAGTAGACAAAAATGGTAATTTGGAATAGTTCTTTCAGGAAACAGCAGACAATGGACTTGAAATGAATGCTGATGGTCTGTGGTATGGTTTGGGCATCTGCCAAGTAGTCTGTCCATTTCCTTTCTCTTTCAAACAGTTTCACTGATTCTTTGACTGGCTCCCGCAGGCAGATCTCTTCGTCTCCAAGAGGCATAGATTTTCATGAGCCCCTGCGTCCGCAGGGGCTCATGAGAATCTATGCCTCTTGCTTGGCATAGTTAGCACAGTTCCACAGTTCATCATCTCTTTCAACTGTGCAACTTGATTTTCTGTGACAAGTCCTTGAAGCGCAGATCTTATCATCTTCAGTAGGAATAGATTTTCATGTGTCTCTGCACCAGAGGGGCTCATGAGAATTATAGCATATTCTTGGCAGAGAATTGGGACCCATTTTCATCCACGAATGAAGGGAGTCATTCGAGGTTTGTAATTCAAACATGACCTACTGTCCAAAGTTTCTTCTTGACCATCAGCGGAGAAACGTCCACGAACTATTAGTGCGATGGCACTTTCTCAGTACTGTTAGGTAATAAAACACGGTTTAGCCTACTTTTATCTTTTTAACCCCTTGACTGCCACTGACGATCACACTCGGCGGAAAAGACGCGTCACTACGTCACTAGCTAACTACGTCACAACGTCACTACGTCACTAGCTAACTACGTCACAACGTCACTACGTCACTACTGAGCTAACTACGTCACAACGTCACTACGTCACAACGTCACTACGTCACTAGCTAACTACGTCACTAGCTAACTACGTAACTACGTCACTAACTAACTACGTAACTACGTCACTAACTAACTACGTAACTACGTCACTAGCCAACTACGTAACTGCGTCACTAGCTAACTACGTAGTTACGCGTTTGTCCCGCCAAACGGTATCGTCAGTAGCAGCCAAGGGGTTAAATCTCTTATCCCCTCACCACCGCTGGTGGCAAATTTGTGAAATTTCAGAAATCTTTGTTAATTGTGCGCCAGAGAAGCCCGTCCGTCCGATGAACAGGGATATTAAGTGGTCTCAGCAAGAGGCATAGATCCTCACGAGCCCCCGCATCCGCGGGGGCTCATGAGGATCTATGTCTCTTACAGTTGGATCGTCATTGTCCACTTAGTATCAGCTATGTTTGAAAAAAGGTGGCATGTGTAAGTGTCATATGTGCTTGTTATGGGTACTTTGTCATGTATGTGTTTAACAATTTGAAAGGACATTCTTGTTCAAAGAGAACAACAACAACAGCAACAACAACAACAACAAAAAACACGACAGCAGCAACAACAACAACAACAGCAGCGATGTGCTTTAGTTCTGAGTTATATGTCTAATCGTTTCATTTGAAGGAGGTTACTGGAACTTCGACGAACGACTATTAAAGACCTAGTCCCATTTTGTTTTCTTTTCTGATCAAGACTTGAGCCGTGGTCCTGTTTGACCCGGGGGGCCTGTCAGGTTCACTTGCGACTTTTGCTGTTTTCCCTTGTCCAAGTATAACACTGAGCGCTTGAAAACCCCCTCCTCCTCGGAGAAATAGAAGCTAATAGACACAGCTTAATAAACTGTGCTGTAATAGACGTTTTCAGCAGTAGGTCAAAACGGCAATCGTTTCGACGAAAACGGTGGGTTGAAAGCCCGGACAAACATGCGATATTGCATGTTTGTCCGGGCTTTTAATCCACCGTTTTCGCCGAAACACGTGCGATTTTGATCTGATTTCCGGAAATCGTCCATTGTCGCCTTCAAACCGTGTTTTTTCCTTTGCAGGGATTTTCGTTCCGTCACCTCTATAGTCTGGATTTGTGTCTATGTAGATCTATGCCTTCTTAGAGGGATGTCGTGTTCTCAGCAGGTTTTTTTTTTAAGCTTCCGTCTTTGACCCAGAGACTGACCAGTCATTTCAGTCGTAGGCTGAAACCTTAGTAACCTGAATTGTGGAAAGAAATCATAGGCGTAAGTGAGGCGGGGTATCGTCAGCAGGAGGAATACGTCCTCATGAGCCCCCTGCAAGGCAGGAGCTTATGAAAATCTATTCCTCATGCAGACTGCAGGAGATCGCCAAGGCCTGCCACTGCGCTGGGGATCTAAGGGAGGGAACCTCATTTGTACTTGTCTCCCTTACTTCCCCCACTCTGTCTGGCCCCATTGTTTCTGGCCGTATTTTCTTTCGTCTCCACCAGTCATGGTCAATATGCTGCACTTGGCTGTGTGCTAAACTCGTTAGTTTGCATTGTTTGGAAACCTCTGGCCTCGTGTCTGACCATTCGGACAAACAAAAGACAACACACTGTGGAAATGCCACGGAGTAATTGGCTTGAATGCATTGTATTCCTGTTACATTTCTTCAAGAATGACTCTGTAACCAGTAATTGTAATAATAATAATAATAATATGTAACTCTTCTATAGCGCAATATCCCCACAAAGAAAGGCTCAGAGCGCTTTACATCTAGATAATCTAAATAAATGAAATTAACTATCTAAAGTACCGACAACGTACACAAAACACAATCATTCATAGGTCCACCGAAATGCACACTGACACAATACTAAAATAATAAACATAACATTGCAAGAGCCTGATCAGATATACATGTTGATGGGAAAACATAGGGTTTATCAATCCCTTTTAAAGGCCAAATTGAAAAAAAAAATGTTTTCAATCTAGCCCAGAAAATGGCCAAAGATGGTGCATGGCGAATATCATGGGGAAGACCATTCCACACTATGGGAGCCTGGAAAGAAAAGGACCGCTGGCCAAAGGTTTTTAAGGACACTCCGGGCATAGTCAATATTCTGTCGTCAGTGCTGGAGCGCAATACTCTGCCTGTTGTATAGACATTGTGATATAAACGTGCATGTATGACCTGCTATGACCTGCTAGCACCAGGGCAAAAAGAAATTAATGAATCCACTCACTGCCGAGAATAATTGAACACCACCCAGCTGCAAAAGGTATAGATCCTCACGAACACTCGCAGTCGCGGGGGGGAGGGGGGGGGGGACTCGTAAAGCTCTATACCTTTTGCCGAACCACTTTGTATCCATGTGCATTAATTTTAACCGCTGGTGTGTCTCGAATGTGTTGAGGACAAAGATCATTTCAGTACAGATAGTTCGTCGAGTGTCAGTATTGTTTTATTTTATTTTATTTTTGGGTAATTAGTAAGAACCATTTTGAAAAGGAATGTTTGTGTTATCGTGTATCAATAAATGAATATGAATCAAACCGTTATCGACACCTTTAGCTCATATCACGATACGGGATACAGGAAATACAATCTGAGAGTCTTTCAATTTGACAAAAGCGCGTGTTGGGTAAGTACAGGTTTGACTCATTAACTCATTCTGCCCGCGACACACCACAGCAAGATATAGTTCAAGGGTGGTGGCAGAATAGCTTGGCGCCTATAGGCGCCAAGCTATTCTGCCACCACCCTTGAACTATCATGGTCGATCTGTCTCCTGAATTGTTATGCAGTCCTCAGAGGTTGTGGGTATTTCGTACCTCTTGCACAATGTGTTAAACGCCTTCAGCCATGAAAGGTGGATATCCCCAGCTGTACTAGTTTTCCCTGAGGCGACAAGCTATTGTGGTACCACCCTTGAATTGTCAATGTTGATCCGTATTTTGATGCTTTTATGTGTCAAGGCTAAATGGGACATCTGAAAATGAAAAAAAAAATGACAAAGACAGAAGCGTGACTGCAGATATAAAAAAAATCTTTTAAGCATTAACGCTTATTAGAGACCACCTGTCATTAAAGACCGTCATTTAGGTCGCTGTAGCTGTGACTGTGGCTGTAGCCACCTAAATGATGGTCTTTAGTGACAGGTGACACACGTTTTTGCCTTCAATACGTCTCTTAGGAAAAGACCTGTCTGTTAAGACCAATGTTGTCATGATAAAAGGGTGGCAAAGTGTTCACAACAGTTTCTACAGTAACTGAAAACGACTGAACTGTTTTGTTAAATCATGGGAGTTTCCCGTACACACGGCAGTAAAATCGCTTTTAATTGTTGTCATTTCCTTGCTGACAACGTCAAGATCAGGGTGAACTATAGTTGTATTTTAAAGCTTTGGTTACCATTCTTGCGTGGACGATTTCATTGATAACTGAGTTTCGCACAAAGCAGCAAACGCAAACTTACACTTCAGGATACGGAGGGGGGAGGGGAGAGAGAGAGAGAGAGAGAGAGAGAGAGAGAGAGAGAGAGAGAGAGAGAGAGAGAGAGAGAGAGAGAGAGAGAGAGAGAGAGAGAGAGAGGGAGAGAGGGAGGGAGGGAGGGAGAGAGAGAGAGAGAGAGAGAGAGGAGAGAGAGAGAGAGAGAGAGAGAGAGAGAGAGAGAGAGAGAGAGAGAGAGAGAGAGAGAGAAACTTTCGTCAAATAAAAATAGTAACTATACAGTTGCTTAATCCACTCACACAATCATTGTCAAAAGTGATGATCTAAACTTTAAAATTAAACTGTGCAACAGTAAAGAAAGCACGTTATAAAAGATTGTCTCCTTTCGCGCTTTTTCTTTTCAGCAGTCTTCCGAGTTGGCAATGTTTTGGCAAAATTCTAAACACAAACTGTAAACTGGGGTGTTGAAGACAAATCTGGTTTATTGCAAAGAGTGTTCCCCTTCATCTTGCTGTGAAATGTTTGCTTACAGCGTCAACCCATTACTCATCCTGAGGCCGAAGTTTTAAATTTCGCTTTTTGTCCTATGATGGCTCTGTTGCAGATTAGGATATAGATCCACCATTTTAGTTCAAGGGTGGTGCCAGAATAGCTTGGCGCCTCAGGCGCCAAGCTATTCTGGCACCACCCTTGAACTCTCATAGTCAAATTCATTTCAAGCGAGAGTGTATCAGGATGGAAAGGGTTAACCGCAACGTGAAATCCCATTCACGTTCATTTACCTCGCGTTGCGTCGCGTGAGAGGCAGATCGACCGAAATAGCTTAAGAGTAGTAACTAGTTATATATAGTGCCGTGTGTACTGATACATCAAAATAGCTTAAGTGTAGTGCTTGGGCTATTTTGGTCGATCGATCTTTCTAATTGTCTCTTTCACTTTCAGACACAAATTCAGCGTCCTCTGCTTTACACTACGCGTTTAGTGTACAGGTCGATCAAAATGGTTTGAGAATAGTGCCTGAACAGGGAAGACGCAAAAAAACTCTTGAACTATTTTTATTTGGATCGGTCATTTTACTTCTCATGTGCGGTGAAGAGTCTTCTAGGCGCCAGGGTAATGAGGCACTACTCACGAGATCGATCGATTTTTTCCCCCGCTGCTAAGTGTACTTGTCCTTTGCAGCGAAGACGAAAATTACAAGAAAAACGCCCGTTTTAAGATTTAAAAGAGTGAATCCTTGAAACGTCTTCCCCCCCCCCCCTCCCCCCTCCCCAAACCAACCCAAACCAAACAACGATAATGGTCTTACGGTGTTTCGCTCCTTGTTTGCTTGTGTTGCTTGAGTCCTAGTGAGCAGAAGTTAATCGGGCCGCCTTCGGCCGCAGTTGGCCCTCGCACAGCTGTGCGCTAGCCAACCGAGGCTGATGACGGCCCGATGAACTTCTGCTCAGCGTGGTGTTCGTTGGGTGCTCGGCATCTCATAAGAAAATAATCGTTTTATAAACAAATGTTAAAGGGAAGGCTTTGTTAAAGAGCACTTGAGGAAGGCCTGTCGGCGAGGGATTGTGCGTAAACTTAATTAAGATGTGTGTAAACTTGATTAAGGGCTGGTTACTGTTTTGTTTCTTTCTCTCTCTCTCTCTCTCTCTCTCTCTCTCTCTCTCTCTCTCTCTCTCTCTCTCTCTCTCTCTCTCTCTCTCTCTCTCTCTCTCTCTTTCACTCACACACGCACGCACGCACCCACGCACGCACGCACACACACACACACACACACACACACACACACACACACACACACACACACACACACACACACACACACACACACACACACACACACACACCACAAACTCTTTCTCTCACTCAGACACGCTGGCCACTGACACACGCGCGCGTGGGCGCGCTCACAGACACACATACACACACACAAAACACAGAGAGAGAGAGAGAGAGAGAGAGAGAGAGAGAGAGAGAGAGAGAGAGAGAGAGAGAGAGAGAGAGAGAGAGAGAGAACTGAACTGAACTGAAACTGAACTGAAACTTTATTTTGTAAGGATGAAGACAGTAGGCTCGAAGGCCTTTTTACATGTCTGTCTTTAATAACACTTTAAATATAACATCAGAAAAAGGTAACTAGAGAGAGAATGAATGAATGAATGAAACTTTATTTTACAAGGATAAAAGAATAGGTGCGCAGACTCGTTTTCATTTTTGTCTTTGCTACACACTATAAAACAAAATAACGTACATAAAATCACTCGAGAGAGAGAGAGAGAGAGAGAGAGAGAGAGAGAGAGAGAGAGAGAGAGAGAGAGAGAGAGAGAGAGAGAGAGAGAAAGAGAAAGAGAAAGAGAAAGAGAGAGAAAGAGAGAGAGAGAGAGAGAGAGAGAGAGAGAGAGAGAGAGAGAGAATACAATTTTTGTACTACGGAGAGAGAGAGAGAGAGAGAGAGAGAGAGAGAGAGAGAGAGAGAGAGAGAGAGAGAGAGAGAGAGAGAGAGAGAGAGAGAGAGAGAGAGAGAGAGAGAGAGAGAGAGAAAATAACACATGTTTATTTTTAAGTACATTTCTTTTCGAGTTACGTGTGCAGTTGTACACGTGCATGTACGTCCGTACATGCGTTGTCATTGTAACCCGCCGAGTGCGCGATTGTACCTACTTTGCAATCTGCTTGTGTTTCACGTAACTCTTTTCTAAAATATGTTTTTACAGCGCAAAAAGACCAAATTTCCATTTATAACGATTCCCATTTTTCTGTCCCGCGTGTTTCCTTCTGTGTCACATTGATGGAATGCAGGGCAGTGTATTACGCCAGAGACCACGGTAATGATGCATTGGGACACACCCGATGAGCAAAAGGACCTCGATCCTCGGGACGTCGTTGGCCATCAGTCGGCCTGCGCACGAGTCGTGAGTCCCGCGCGTGCCAGCAGAACACCCACGTCGACCAAAAATAACAATTCTTTAATTTGTGTGTGTGTGTGTGTGTGTGTGGGGGGGGGGGGGGGTCATTGGGACACTGACGTCCTCATGAAAGGCCGTCCATCCATCCAGCATCGTCACAAATCTTCATGAGCTCTATGGATATGCACGGAGTTCACTAGCATCTTTATCTCTTGCAGGATTAAATTCGCTGGTAGATTTTAGTATTTAACTCATTCTACCCCAGACGCACCACAGCAAGATAAGGACCGACCATGATAGTTCAAGGGTGATGCCAGAATAGCTTGGCGCCTATGGCGCCAAGCTATTCTGGCATCACCCTTGAACTATCATGGTCGATCTGTGTCCTGCACTGCAATGCAGTCTTCAGAGAACAACGGCGAAATTTGGGGATTTCGGTGTTGGATATTAGGATCTTTGTCTTTTGATGGATTCAATTCAACGATTGATTAGGGAGTGGGGAGGAATGGGTATAGTCAAAGTGGACTGCGGGGCCCCCTGGGGTAGTCCCTATTGCTTTTTGCAATGGGTGTTTCAGTAGAAGGCTCAACATTATAGGTCTGTCATTTCTTCTCTTTCATCCCCCTACTTTTCTAGTGAGGTTTGCAGTCCAAAAAAAATGCAGCTGATGTCCTGATGACTCAATGCAAGATCGCCAGCCTGGAATTCCATGGCAATAGCACTGCAGCGCACTATCAGAATTGAAATGTAAAATTATGTCCCTTGGATCTACTCTGATTGAGTGCACTTTTGGCTTTGGGCGACGCCTTTGTTTGAATTTATATATATATACTCGTATATAGACACACACACACACACCCGGCATCGAACCATATTCCAATGTCCCACGACAAATGGCAAAAGAACATTATCGTTATCGTTAGCTGAAATATTAGGTGAAATTATCCTCAGACAAGTTATATTCATCCTTTATCTGTGTTTCTCTGTTGAAGGAGGTGTACTGGAGGTTCAGTCGATAGTGGCAGTTTACGCACGTTATGGCCGTCCCATAGGTGACATTAGTCAAAGACGTATGTTTTATGTTAGTTTTCGGATGGGGATAAAAAAAAACCGTGTCCCTTTGGACATGTGTCGTGTGACACTGCAGCCCAACAACATACAGACCTCTGACGGATGCATAGTGTTTTCTGCAATCTTTGTTAATTTAACTCATTCATCCCGTCACGGAAATCCCCAAATTTTGCCCTTGTTCTCTGAAGACTGCAGTGCGGTGCAGGACACGATCCCATGATGTTCAGGGTGATGCCAGATAGCTTGGCGCCATAGCGCCAGCTATTCTGCATCACCCTTGAACTATCAATGGTCGATCCTTTCCTTGCTGCGGGGTGTCTGGGGTAGAATGAGTTAACTTCAACTTCAAGAGCCATAGCCGCCCAAGGAACACGGGCACAGAGTAGTTCTAGCAAGAGGCATAGATCCACATGAGCCCCCCGCACTTGCGGGGGGCTCATGAGAATCTAGGCCTCTTGCAGGTTGATCGTGTTACATTTTATCTCGGCAGTGTAGGGGTTTATCCATAGGCGCCTGACTGGTGCGTGTCGATTTTCGAAATGCGGTTCAGTTCTGCGAGTGATTCCCCTCGTGGATGGTACGTGCTTTTTAGTACGATAGAAGATCGGAAACGGGTTAGGTCACACTTAAGATCAAGTCGGACGTGACCTGTTCGCTACAATCTCACTGTTTAGCAGCTTTAATTTACAAGTTAATCCGAGGTAACTTCTGGCGCCGATTTTATCAGAGAAAGGATATCATCTTGCTGACGAGATAATTTAAAGAACAGCTCGTTTCTAAATGGTACAATGAGTTTCTTCTTGTTCCTATTTCCTGCGGAAGAAGGTCAAACCATTTCAAAATTGTTGCTATTTATAAAAGTACGCCCAACTTTGAAATGGTTTGACTATTCTTCCGCAGCCGTATCTAACCTTGTATTATGCTATTGAATACGCACCGTGTTCTCCACGGCTCACAACGCAGAATCTGCATTCCCGTCCGTCTATTAATCAACGCGTTCCCCTCAGGCGCCTATGGCTGCACTCGCTGCAAGCGCACGGGATTACGGAAATCTTTGCTGGCGAGGCCTAGGATCGGGCTCGTGTTCAGCCTCAAGTTGACAAAGTGATCTGGGTCTGCATTATGTAACACTTGTCGGAGGCGTGCTCGTGTTGTAATTATTAAGCTGCGTTTCATCTAACTTTGCTTTTCAGGGCAAGCTTCTGCGATTGCGTCGATTGGGACACCAAAGTCAACAATAAACGTGTGGGGCATTCGCGGTGCGCCGCATCCGGACACGCGGCTATACGCCGCGTATCCGGATGCGGCGAGCCGCGCCGGAATGAGTGAACGCCTTTTGTCCTCTTTCCCACAAGAGTTAATGTTACGTTTGTGGTTGTGTTATTCTTTTTAGGGCATGTGTGAGTTGATCATAGGAAAGATCCGATGTTCAGTTGAGTTATTTTAGATTAGAATCACGTACCTTTTTAGTATGATCCGTTTCCTTTTGCATGGAGAGTTGCGATCGATTTTTTTGTGTGTGTAACTAGAATGTTCCGCATTTCGATAACTTGTAGCAAAGTCCGACCTAGATTAATCCGGAAGGTTCTAGAAAAGGCCCGATTATTCTAGTGACCTTAAACATGACGTCAAAGTTTTGTAGTACACATGTTGGTTACATTTCATTATGTTTGCGTAATGCACCTAGGTTTTAGTAGAAGATTGTAGACAAATCTAGAGTGTTCCTTTTAATGAATATTAATGATTTTGGTTACGTTTTCTTTTCTGATTGGCTGAGTTGTGTAATTAATGTACATGCATTGTAAGAGACAGTGTATCAAATTGTGGATACATTATTGTGAGAGATAGTGCATCAAAGTGTGGATGCATTGTGCTAAGAGTGCATCGTGAGAATAAAGTACTGTTAGAACTGTTACTCCAGTGTGGTCTAAAACCTTGTGCCACGTGTGACGAGTTGCGAATGAGTGAGGTTGTTCTACAAGAACTCTACGTGAGTGTGTCTGGTACGATTGCATCATACTACGACCACGCCTACCACGTAACAGTTAAATGTTAAACCTTACGCCGGCCTATGTAAACGCGCGCACAGTCCGGATAATTCATTGAAATCCTAGCCGTCAGCGCGAAAGCAAAGCACCGCCTGCTGTAGATCTAAACCGAAGGCACACCCTCGGAAACCAACCTTTTAACTTAACGGATCAGTTCCCCAAGACTTAAAGTTTAAGCGTTTATGGCTTAACGTCTTTTGTCAATTTTGCCTCTAGGGTAATTCCAAAGACGAAATTATGAACAGATTTTGATCCCAGTTTCGTTCGGACCCGCGACCTTCGTAAATGACCACCTAAACTATACTAATGGTCAAAACGTAAGGGCCGTGTTACTGCTCTTTTGTGTCATTGTTTATCGTCGCAAGTACGCTTAATAAAATACTATTTTCTTTCGATCCAAATGGGTTAAAAGTTGACCGTAGGCAGTCCACTGTACAGGAAACAATAGACAACAATTCATCAATTTCCACGAACGTGTCAAATGCACGTGAAACATCGTCATTTTTTGTGAAAAGCTGTGCGATATTGGCAAGCGTACCAAAGGCAGGCAGGTGGAAAAACTCGGTAAAGTCTTGGTGCACGTACTAAAGGGGTCCGTCGTGAACACTGAGCACCTCTGTTTCACTACAAATCCCGGTACAGTAGGGGCATAATTGTCACTTTCCTAACCATACTAACACGACGAAGCTTAACGCCAGAATATCAAGGCCGTGCTAGCATGGCTGCAGGATGGAATTTCCGGACGAGAAGTTGGGAGACGTCTTGGGGTGTCCCATTCAGTGATCCATAGGCTGCTGGCACGATTCCAAGAAACTGGAAGTGCAGAACGACGACCCTGCTCAGGACGCTCGAGCTGCATCAGCTGAAGGGAGGACAGATACCTCTGTGTGGCGGCTCTGCGCGACCGAACTGTCACGTCAACCACTCTGCGACGTCAACTGATGCAAGCTGCAAACGTTAACGTCAGCAGAAGCACATTCTGACGACGTCTGCGCAAAATTAGCCTGGCTTCATGCAGAGCAGCAGTGAGAATACCTCTCACTCCAGCTCATCGCAGAGCCCGGGTTGCCTGGTGTCGTCAACATGTGAGGTGGAACAGACTTCAGTGGACTCAGGTTCTGTTTACTGATGAGTCACGGTTCACTGTGTCCTTCAACGACGGCAGGGTGAGGGTCTGGAGACGCCAGGGCGAGCGATTCACGGATGGATGCGTCCAAGAGGAGGATCGCTACGGAAGAGGCTCAGTCATGGTCTGGGCAGGCTTCAGCAGGGCAGGCAGGACCGCCCCCCCCCCCCCCCCCTTTCACGTCATCCGAGGCACCCTGACTGGACTGCGCAATCGGGACGAGATTGTGCAACCCCTCATCCAGCCAGCTCTCCGAGTCATAGGCGACAATTCTGTTCTGCAGGACGACAACGCTCGACCTTATCGCGCCCGTGTGGTGAATGAGTACCTTGAGCAACAGAGTATCATGAGGATGGAATGTCCAGCTCGTTCACCTGATCTGGCTCCCTTCGAGCACCTCTGGGACGTGCTGGGGCAACGTAGTGTAGTCAGCAACCACCCCCCACACCCCATCTCAAGGCGTCCCCAGCTGACTTAGTTCCTGCAGCGATCCCACAACATGTTCTCCGAACCCTGGTGAACTCTATGCGTCAACGTGGCATTGAATGCTTGGCTGCAAACGGTGGGTACACTCGCTACTGACTGAGCAGTCTTGTGTGACTTTTCAAATGGGGGGTGGGTGAACATTCTAACGTACTGCTGTTGTTACACTTGCTTGATTTCCACAAAACATAAATTAAATTATTACTGAATAAATTAGCAAAGTACTGACTCCAAGTATTGTTACATTATTTGTGTGGTGTTGTTGGTGCGTCTGCGATAAAAAAAAAAGTGGCCCTTAAGTTTTTACCATTAGTATATTTTAGCTGCTTAGCTCCCGTTGACAGCACACAGGCAGTTGGTCATTGGTGCCGGCCAGAGTGATCTAGGTGTACATTATTGCAAGCGTGTTGGAAGCCTGTATATTCTACTCACAGTGAGTTATCCCCTATCATTCAGAATACACCAAGGTGTGAATAAGTTTGACTAAAATAGTTCAAGGTTAGTGCCAGAATAGCTTGGCGCCTCTAAGCGCCAAGCTATTTTGGCACCACCCTTGAACTAAACCATTGGTCTATATCCTTATCTTTAAGTACTATAATGTAGCTGGCATATGGCAGTGTACACATTTGAAGCTTTTAGCCTCAGTATGATATGGGTTAAGGACCGCTCTGAAAAACTGCCATGATTTGAAATAAGCACAAATCTGTCAAAGTTCAACATTAGTCGTGAATTGTTTAGATAAGACTAAGGACACAGTCTACACTCTTGTCCAAAACATTCACGACAAAATGTTAAAATCTGACGGAGTGGTGCTTATTTCAAATCATGACGATTTTTCATGCCGGTCCTTAACTTATTTTGAGTACTTCGCTTACTCGATCGTCTAAGCCCAGCTTAGGGACCTGACAGCTCAAAGGTAGCGGTAAAGCCTGCGGGATCAACATAGTCAACACGGACATTGCCATTTTTCACAACCGTCGTTGCAGTGCGTAAAAGTATTTTACTAATGGTGCTTGGGCGGACAGAACACTGACCTCAGTAAGCAAAGGTCCTCCTACCCGCATAACGTGCGCGGGCCCAATTCGGCCGACATGGGCCCGAGGATTCTTTGCCCCCTAGGACGGCGCGAAGGCGTCAGTACAGAGCACTAATCTCGTATGACAATCTAGTGTTTAATTTCCAATACTTGTCAGTTTTGTTTGTTCAGACCTGACGTATTCTAACTTTGACAAAACAGACAGCTCAGTGGAGGCCACAGGCAAAGGTTGAGACGACAGTGATTTGAAATTACATTTACCTCATATAGTAGGTGGGGTAAAGCGAATAGATGGTGTTCCTAAATCAGAAGGTCAAACGGTACACGGAGTTCACTCATGCCGTAGATTCATCCATCTCGCTCCATCTGCTCCATTATCAAGTGCCTTACAGCCGCAGGGCCTCATGAGAATAGAGGCCTCTTGCTCGCAAGGAGTTGCCTCATTGACATCCAGCGTTTGGCACTTATCTGATATTAGTGAGGTTTCCTGGGCAACGAACGACTTCCAACAACAAACGAGAGCGAACTCACGGCTGACTGACAACACTGCAAACATCTCCAAGAGGCATAGATCCTCATGAGCCCTCCGGGCTCATGAGGATCTATGCCTCATGAAGATGAATGCAGTGTTTTCTATGCGTGTGGTACAATCTGGGTATCAACAGCGATTTCCCTCTCGTTCGTTGACGGGAATCCGTAGTTGCAAAGAAATCTCATATAGAAACCTAATAAAAGTGGACTGCTACGAGGAGGAGTTGCGCAATGATCTGGACGGTCCAATGAAACGGTACTATTAGTTGTTACTATATAAACTACTGTCTTTTCTGACTATAATGGGGCTCCTCCTACTGTCTTTGACCTGATTCTGTTGAGGAATAAATCCTATTTCAGATCATTTTCTTGTCAAACACTGCCTGTGTTTGAAACCATCTATTAACGGTTATTTAGTTAATTATTGGGGTTTAACGCCGAGCAGGCGACTAAAGCCCTCTCACGGCGGGAAGGGTAAAAGTCTGTCCAGCCAGACTAAGAGAAAGGTCTGAAAACAGGATGTAAATACAGTTTAAAAGTAAGCTTAGCTGAAAACGTCCCACAGGTCAATCGAACATCTCAACATACTTCGGAAGGTCATAAGAACAGTCAAATTTATATAGACGACAGAGACTTAAATTTTGTAAAACAAATTGGCTTCCTTTACAAAGCTGAAGATTTTGACCGGGGGAACGTCCCGAAACAAACCCTTCAAAGAGTCTGGTGTATAGCGTTTCCGCCTGATATCGATTAGGTCAGCACAGGATGTCAAGAAGTGCTTCGCCGAAAACGGCTCGTCGCAGGCGAAGCACCAGGGGCGTTCCTCCACTTTCAATAAGAAGGAGTATGTGACGTAAGTATGGCCAACGTGAAGACGAACAACGACAATCTCCTCATGCTGGGCGGCTGCCGCAGCGATGAGACAGACTTCGGACACTTTAGGAAGAGGTTCAAGGAGCCTGTTCACCTCTTCCTTGTCCCACTCAGTATGCCAATCACGAGATATAAAAACGGGCTCTTCCTACTGTCTGTGACCTGTTTCTGTTCAGGAATAACATCTGTTTCATGTCAGTTTTAAAAAAAAAAAGAATATAATAATATGTATAATTAGTTTCCTGTGAAGCGCCTAGAGCTCTAGGTTACGTGCTATACAAATACTCATTATTATTATTATTATTATTATTATTATCATCATCATCATCATCATCATCATCATCATCATCATCATCATCATCATCATCATTATTATTATTATTTATTAGCGTCTTGTCGAACACTGCCTGCGTTTGAGACCACCTACGGGGCCCGTCCTACTGTATTTGGCCTGATACTGTTGAGGAACAGCTTTTATTTCATGTCATTCTCACGTCGAACACCGCCTGTGTTTGAGACCACCTTAGCGTGACCCGGGTCATTAGCTTCACGCTGAGAAAAACGTCTACTACATAACATATCTTTGTTATTGATTTTACGTCAGAGTAGCCAGTAAGTAAAAAGTCTTCGGGCCGGCGTCACAAGGGCCTTGTGCTCGCTGGGTCGTCTGCTCCGGAAGGTCATACTATAACGGTACTTTGCACAACTCTCTAAAAGTGACAAACCGCCGGATGGTTCGTCCCTTCCAGTGACGGACATTCAAATGCAGGAGGCATGGAGCCGCAGGAGTCCCCGCAATTAACCCCTTCACTGCCGAGAAAACGTGAACGCGATCCAACTGCAAGAGGCGTAGATCCGCACGAGCCACGGCGACTGTGGGGGCTCATGCGGATCTATACTTCTTGCCGGAGACCACTTTTGGGTGCATGCTGTTTGGACAGTTGTGGCTTTTGGTCGTGCCGTGAACACAGGGCTCAGAAACAAAATGTACGTTCGTTGGCAGGGAAGGGGTTAAGGAACATAAGAACTGACACCAAAATGAAAGAGGCATAGATCCTCACGAGCCCCCGCAGCTACGGGAATAAGGACCAGCACCCAAATGACAGAGACAGTGAAACCACAGTTAAGGAACGCAAGAACTAACTTTCAGATGACAGAGACAGTGAAACCACAGTTAAGGAACGCAAGAACTAACTTTCAGATGACAGAGACAGTGAAACCACAGTTAAGGAATTCAAAAACTAACTTTCAGATGACAGAGACAGTGAAACCACAGTTAAGGAACGCAAGAACTAACTTTCAGATGACAGAGACAGTGAACAACCACAGTTAAGGAACGCAAGAACTAACTTTCAGATGACAGAGACAGTGAAACCACAGTTAAGGAATTCAAGAACTAACTTTCAGATGACAGAGACAGTGAAACCACAGTTAAAGAACGCAAGAACTAACTTTCAGATGACAGAGACAGTGAAACCACAGTTAAGGAACGCAAGAACTAACTTTCAGATGACAGAGACAGTGAAACCACAGTTAAGGAACGCAAGAACTAACTTTCAGATGACAGAGACAGTGAAACCACAGTTAAGGAATTCAAGAACTAACTTTCAGATGACAGAGACAGTGAAACCACAGTTAAGGAACGCAAGAACTAACTTTCAGATGACAGAGACAGTGAAACCACAGTTAAGGAATTCAAGAACTAACTTTCAGATGACAGAGACAGTGAAACCACAGTTAAGGAACGCAAGAACTAACTTTCAGATGACAGAGACAGTGAAACCACAGTTAAGGAACGCAAGAACTAACTTTCAGATGACAGAGACAGTGAACCCACAGTTAAGGAACGCAAGAACTAACTTTCAGATGACAGAGACATAGACCCTCGTGAGCCTCCGCAGTTAAGGGACACACGAATTAACAGTCAAGCGAAAGAGGCATAGATCCTCATGAGCACGCGCAGTTAAAGGGATCTGCTCCAGGCAATAAAGGGTTGATAGATCGCAAACCGAAGTGGTATGGGCATGTCACGCGATCAGCAGCGCTTGCCAAAACAATCCTGCAAGGCACTGTGCAAGGAGGACGAAGGAGAGGAAGACAGAGGAAAAGATGGGAGGACAATATCTCAGAGTGGACAGGACTGAGGCTGGGCGATACGCTAAGAGTGGCACAGAACAGAGGGAGGGATCTGGTTGCTAAGTCATCAGTGGTGCCCCAACGGTCAGCAAGACTACGGGATACAGATAGATAGATAGACAGATAGATAGACAGACAGACAGACAGACAGACAGACAGACAGACAGACAGATAGACAGACAGATAGATAGATAGATAGATAGATAGATAGATAGATAGATAGATAGATAGATAGATAGATAGATAGATAGATAGATAGATAGATAGATAGATAGATAGATAGATAGATAGATAGATCGCAATATCTCCGTTATAAATGTTCTCAGTATTTCTTACGATAATGCTGAACACAAGGGTAAACTTAAACTCTTGAAGTTTGAATGTCATAAAATGAAAGACTTTCCTGCCCTCGTTCTGCCTTGTGCGCAGGAGAGCTTTCCCCGTTGCGCACAAAGGGCAGGAGAAAACCCGCAAGTTACTTGAGCCTTCTCCAATGGATTGTGAAAACAAGGATAGAAAAGTCTTAGTGGAGACAAGGCATTGTTCATAAACCGGCAGCAACGGAGAGTTTTAACACTAGGCAGATCTATCGCTTTAACTCATTCAGCCTGACGGCCGTTTTCCCAAAATTTGGAGGCGTCATCCAATGACTATGCACCAGTTGCAGGAGATGGATCGACCGTGATAATTCAAGGGCAGTGTCAGATTAGCTTGGCGCCGATAGGCGCCAAGCTAATCTGGCACTACCCTTGAATTATCACGGTCGACCCATTTCCTGCTGTAGGGCGTCAGGGCTGAATGGGTTAGTGAAATAAAAAGATTGATATTAATGGGATTATTCTCATCAGCAAGAGGCATAGATTCTCACGAGCCCCTGCGGACGCAGTGACTCCTGAGAATCTATGCCTCTCGGAAATAAATAGACACGAGTTGATGGATCGACTAAAACCATAACCTTCACTTTGTGCGACACGCAGACGACATAAAGCCTTCAGCCTATCGTTCCCGACGAATTAGAAATGAGTGTTGCTTTGAATTGAAAGTGACAGGCAGACAACGTATAATCGTTTTACCGTACTATTTCCAAAATGAGAAAATAGTCCAGGGTACTTGTAACTAGCAACATTGTAACTAGTGTTTGGTGAGCGCGACAACAAAATTACAGCTTAACCATTTAACTTTCGGTGCAAATCTCCCCCAAATGCAAGAGGCATAGATCCTAATGGGGCCCCGCATACGCGGGGGACCCAAGAGGCTCTCTACCTGTACTTGGCAGGCTTTAATATCCGCGCACCTCAGGCAAACAAAGTTAGTAACACTCGGTGAATCTGCGATGGTTTTGTCATTGGTGGAGACGTCTCTTCTTTTGATTGACAGTGACGGGGTTAAACCTTTCTCGGACCAACAGCGAGTGTATACAATCTGATTTTCTGGTCTAGACACTCACACATTCTCAGTCTCTACATTTTGTGAGGTCAGGAAATAGATTCTGCAAAACGATGAGGTCTCCTCACATTTGTTCAGCGCGACTAACTTTGCAGCCAAGATTTTACGAGTGCGATTAAGCATTAGCTGGCATGTTGTGGCTAATTGCAGTGAATGTACTTTCCACAGACAAAAACGCCTCTAATAATTGCTTTCGGGTGCTTTGTGGTATCTTCGCAGGCGTTGAAATGGTGTTAACCCTTCATTTCTGACAGGCTGCGACAGCCCAGAAGAGAGATTGTTAACCCCTTCACTGCCAGTGGACACAGGTTGCGTTGTCGAAACCCTTGTCAATTCAACGTCGTAGATCCGCAGCCGTCGAAGGAGCATGGATACAAAGTGGTTTCAGCAAGAGGCATAGATCCTCATGAGCCCCCGCGAATGCGGGGGCTCATGAGGATCTATGCCTCTTGCTGTTGCGTGGTGTTCACTGTTTGTCGACAGTGAAATGGTTCTTTTGCTGCGCCACTTGCATCCAAATGCAATGTTCGACGTTGAACGTTAGAATGAGTCTTCTTAAAAGATGGTGTCGACCCCTCCATTATCGTCCTAAGCCACGAGTGTGAAATTTACGGCGAAAGTAGTTATCTGAATAAAGTCTCAGATGCACCTGTTTGTAGTTTAGATTTCGCAGTCAGACATTCAGTTTTCCGAAAGAGTGCAATGTTTTCAGCAAGATCTGAGTATTTGTGGACCACGTGAATTTTATTGCTTTGGCCTTTTCAAGAGTCTGTAGACATATCCCTTAACGATTTGTACGACATTTTAATCTGAGAATTAAAAAAAAAAAAAAAAAAAACCTCTTGTCTTAAGACCATTCTTTTAGTCTGGCTGGCAGGATTTTTACCGTTCCCGACGTGAGATGGCCTTAGTCGCCTGCTCGTTGTTAAACCCATCTAAATCATTTAGATCGTTTTCGGAGATGACTGGGATTGCAATGTCCAAAATCAAAAACCATCACACAAACAAGCAACGGTCTGGATCTAAAATTCAGATCCAACAAGGTGACTGCCAAGCATGTAACATTCAGGGAACATCCCAACGAAGAGAGAAACACGCTTTTGATAAGAAATACGCTTAGAAAAGAAAATTGTCTGTAAATGTCCTTTCCAAGCGTGTTTCCTTCTTCTTGTTCTCTCTCTGGATCCAAGGACAGTTTTAACTTTGCACAGAGAAACTTGTTGAACTTGGTGACTGCCAAGCGCATAAAATGCTGAGAACATCACAACGAAGAAAGAAACACGCTTTGAAAAGAAACACGCTTTAAAAATTGGGTTGTAATTGTCTTTTCTAATTTTTTTTTTTCCTTTGGGGTATTCTTGGTCTAAATCCAAGGACAACTTTGAGTTTGCACAGAGAAGCTTGTTAAACTTGCTGACTACACCAAGCGCATAAAATGCATAGAACAGCCCAACGAAGGAAACAAGAAAAGAAACACGCTTTGAAAAGAAACATGCTTAGAAAGGAAACACTGTTGCAATTGTTTTTTTCTAAGTGTGTTTCTTTTCTTCTTTGGGGTAATCTCGGTCTGGATTGAAGGAAACTTTGCGTTTACACTGAGAAACGTAACGATAATAGTGTAAGGTGCTTTAGTCTTTCATCCAGCATACAACTAATGGGCCTCCCGATGATTGAAAACCACCCAGTGTGCATAAAAACCCCGGGCCAACGTCGGCCCTGTGGCCTTTTGCGAGCTGGGCTGGGCTAAATTGGTTTGAAAGTTGTCAGCAAGACTCAATAACGTCAGTGGCGGCTATTCCCTAGAGTTGGCTGGGTGGAGGTTGTTGGAGCCGGTTTATTTGTGTCTTACAGGCTAACTTGCCAACGTCGGACGCGCGCTGGTCTACGAGCGTCGACCTTACGGCCCCAGGCTGCAAGATCCAGAATCAGAGACCTACACCACACGCAAATCAGGAGCCAGGCCCCGGTTAACTCATTCTGCCCGCGACACACCACAGCCAGATATGGCTCGACTATGATAGTTCAAGGGTGGTGGCAGAAGAGCTTGGCGCCTTTAGGCGCCAAGCTATTCTGCCACCCCCCTTGAACTATCTCTGTCGATCTGTCTCCTGAATTGTAATGCAGTCCTCGGAGGATAACTCCAAAATGTGGGTATTTCGTACCTCGGGCACCATGAGTTAAGCCCCAGAGATGTTCAATGTGAACAAGTTAAACGTTCAGGGTTCAACGACTTCTGTTCATTACAAAGGTGATTTCAAAGACGCGGCACCGAACAGAGTCTGAACAGATTTTGAGCCTGCTGGATTCGTACTCGCGACCTTTCGGATTAGAGTCGAACGCTCTACCACCGAGCCACTGCGTGATACAGTCACGCTGGATCTAACAAATCGCCAGGGGACCCAATTTTTCTTGTTGTTATATCCGAAGTTTGTTATAAGCGAAGCAGTTTACGTGGAAAGAGTGCTGGCGGGACCTCTGAAATAGTGTTGTAATATCCGACTTTTGTTATATCCGATTTTGCTATAAGTGGAGCAGACTGTGCAACAAACTCTTGGCTTTTCACAAAATGGACTTGCTGCACTGTGTGCTATCGCAGGGCACGTAATTCTTCCACTGTCTCTATCTGTCTCTTTCTGTTTCTCTGTCTCTGTCTGTCTGTCTGTCTGTCTCTCTCCCTCTCCCTCTCTCTCCCTCTCTCTCACTCTCTCTCTCTCTCTCTCTCTCTCTCTCTCTCTCTCTCTCTCTCTCTCTCTCTCTCTCTCTCTCTCTCTCTCTCTCTCTCTCTCTCTCTCTCTCTCTCTCTCTCTCTCTCTCTCTCTCTGTGTCAAACATCCCACATTCCCTGAATGGCTAACTGGAGAAATAAAAGCAGCCATGCAACTCAGAGATACACTTAAGAAAGAAAAGAAATTTGTGGACTATAAAAAACACACAAAAAAATTGTCAAATCTTTAGTCCGAAAAGCTCAAAAGACAACATGCCGAACAGATCATTGCAGACGGCAAGGACCTACGCTCTGTTTGGCAAGTTATCAGCACCTTTACTAAAGGTCACAATCACAGAGACATGAACATTGCACCTGAGCTCACTGCAGATACCTTCAATACCCACTTTCTTAGCATAGCTGAGACTTTAGCACGCACTAATACAAATGATCCTGCGAAATACCAATGTTCTGAGCAAGTACGATTTCACACTAACAGTACTGCTGGTTGTGTTTTTACACTCCCCCCAATGACTGTTTTTGACGTGGGTAAATATATATCTAATATGAAAAAGAGGTCATGTGGTTCAGATGGCATCAGTTGCGAAATTCTTAAAATAGCTCTGCCCTACATAGTTGAGTCTCTAACGTTCATTTACAATCTTTCTATTCAAAGAAATATTTTCCCTGATGAGTTAAACCCCCTCCCGGGTCTGCCCTGGGGGACTTGGGTGGGGTTAGGTACTTTTTAGTTCCCAGGGTCACCCTGGTCAGCCCCACAGGGTGAGTTTTTCTCTCTATTCTGGGGCATGTGTTTCTGTCTACCCGAGGTCCATTCACCTGTATTTGCCTTTTTAAAACTCTCCCTACTGTCTGCACTGCCTGTAGCTCTTGATATTGGATGTGTGTTGCTAAATGGTCTTAGCTTTATTTAGGCCCCATGTGTTAGGTTTATTTAATGTATTTGACCGGCTGGCGACATACATTCAATGTTCTGTTTAGTTGGTTTTTTTCACAAGCAGTGCAGGCACGTCCTGAGAAAGCCTTGTTGCTGTCGGGACGTTAAGCAATGTACAATCAATCTGATGAGTTAAAAACAGCTAAGGTCATTCCCCTTCCCAAAAGCAAAAACTCAGCTGGGAACCACATATCGAAAACACATGCAAAACAATATCTAAAAGTCTGTTCCTGCTATCAAAACTAAGTCAAATAGTTAACAATGACACTAGAAGACTCGTTCCCCATGCCCACATTAAGACACACTGTGATTACTGCTCCACTATCTGGGATGGATGCAGTGAGGTACATTTAAAGAAACTTAACTCATTGTATCGTCGAGGGTAAAGTTAACTGTGCCTGGTCCCTCTCCCACCGACTGCTAAACCTAAACAAACAGTTCACATTTAATCGATGCATACTTATGCATAAAATTCTTCACAATAAAACCCCATCTTACCTTCGTATGTTATTTTTGGATAGTCAAAGACAAAACACGAGTAACAGTTTGTTACAGCTACGATGGGCCAGGCTCGATAATATATATAAAACCAGCCTTTCGTTCTCAGGTGCCAAAGTCTGGAACGAACTACCACCCCAAATTAAATCCATTTCTAACTCTAGAACTTTCAAAACTCGTTTATATAACATCTTGTTACAGTAACTTACTACCTGAACGGACTACTTATATATATAATTATTATTCACTGTTATTGATATGTGTGCGCATTATTTGCATTGCTTTTTTATTGTGGTTTTTTTTTTTCTTCAGTTTATTTCTTCATGTTTCGATTTATTGTGTTATTGTGTTTCTCTTACTAGACTCTTTGCTGTTAATGTTCCTTTTCTAACAGGACAGTTTGTAAGAGAAGCGTTCCGCCTAAAACTTTATCCTGTCAATAAAACGTTTCATCATCATCATCATCATCATCATCATCTCTCTCTCTCTCTCTCTCTCTCTCTCTCTCTCTCTCTCTCTCTCTCTCTCTCTCTCTCTCTCTCTCTCTCTCTCTCTCTCTCTCTCTCTCTCTCTCTCTCTCTCTCTCTCTCTCTCTCTCCACCCCTCCCTATCTCCACCCCTCCCTCACCCCCACTCCCCTTCACCCCTCCTCACCCCCTCTGCCCCCGTCTCCCACGTTCTCAGACACCGGCCACCCCTGCCATTTTACACTTCTTGAAATTGAGAAGTCGGCGCTGAAAAGGAGGTTGATTGCAGTTGCTGTACAGCTTTCAAAGTGCACCTTGCACGTCAGTGTTGACTATAATGTATGTGCCGGTCTGTGATTTTGGACCTTACGGCTGGAAGCCGTAAGGTCCAAAATCACAGACTTGCACACATTTGATGGGGTTCAACAGCAATGGGCTCAGAGGACCCTAGACCGACAGTTCACAAAGTCACAGACTCGCCTCTCGCAGACAGAACTAATTTGCTCGTGTCATTCAAAATTTAGCGTTACAATGCATTTGTCTGGACTTAATGGAAGAAAGAAAAGTTGTCCCAACAAGAAGTTTACAGGTAACTTTTAGTGCATTTGGCTAGATCTTCTTAGTTAGGCTAGGCTTACTACTAGTAAGCAAAATAACCTCGGGGCCGTCGCCGGCCGCAGTGAGCCCGATGGCGACCCGTGGAAGCTGTTGTCAGTCTTTAAGTACTTCTGTTTATACTGTTGTCAGTCTTAAGTACTACTGCTTCGTGGTTTCATGTTCATATTGTACAGTAGTAGGGTTTTTTTTTTTTTTTTTTTTTTACCTTACTATGGGAGGAAATCCCGAATGACTGCGTACCATTTTCGGGGGATGTATTCATGGGCGCCCATGCGAGGGAAATAAATGGTATTACTAAGCGTCGGCTAAAAGTCGGTCGTATCGCATCGTATCCTCACGTATAGTTTTGTTTGCTCGCGTCTTGTATCATGTCTTATCGTCACTTCTTGCCTGTCGTCTGGTCTTGCATCGTTTCGTATGGTATGCTATCGTATGATATCGTACCGTGTCGCCTTGTATCGTATCTTTAAGCAATGTATAACCAACCAACCAACCATCGTATCGTATAGTTTCGAATCGTATGATAACGTATCGTGTCGCTTCGTATCTTAGCGTTAAGCAATGTACAATTAACAACAAAACCACCAACCAACCATCGTTTCGTATCGTATCGTATCGTACTATGTATCATGTCCAATGATAACATTGTCACATATAGTATTTGTGTGAGAGCGTTATCATCATTACGAATTGATACGATACTTTACGTTACGTTACGTTACGTTACGGTCAGCTGCGATGCGAAGCGATACGATACGTTACGTTAAGCTGCGATGCGATGCCATGCCGCGATGCGATGCGATGCGATGCAATACGATAGATACTTGCAAGAACTGCTAGCAATATCGAAAAGGGAAGGCCATTAGAATGGACTTTGCTTGTAGCTGAGATAATTTCACAGGCAACCAAAAGTCGACGTCGTCTTGTGTCAGGTATCATCTCTTCTTGTCTTTCGTCTCGTATCATATCGTACCGTATCATATCGTACCGTCTCGTATCGTACCGTATCGTTTCGTTTCGTATCGTATCGTGTCCTGTCGAATCGTATCGTATCGTATCGACTTCGTATCGTATCGACTCGCACCGTCTCGTATCTTATGGTATCGTTTCGTATCGTATGAGTTTTATCGTATCGTATCGTGTCAAATCGTACTGCGTGTCGTTTCCTAATAATAACGCTGTCACATGTAATGTTTATGTGAGAGCGTTATCATTACAATTCGATACGCTATGCTGCGATACGATACGATACGTTACGATAAAATACGATGCGATAATATATACCATACCATACCATACCATACTTGAAAGACGTGCTAGCAATATCGAAGGGGGGGAAGGCCATTGAATTCTTTGTGGCAGAGATAATTTCACAGACGACCAAACGTCGAAGTGTGATGGCGGTCCGGGACGACAGCGGGTTTCACGAGCGATAGCCAGAGTGACAGGACGAATCCCCAGTCACCTCCACCGTGTGAGGAATCATTTCATGATGGGTGTTAAGCTTTTCCCTGCCAAACTACGTACATTTTGTTCCTGAAATCTGTGTTCACTGAACGACCAAAAGCCACAACTGTCCAAGGAACGTGGACACAAAGTTGTTTCAGCAAGAGGCGTAGATCCTCATGAGCCCCCGCGGTCGCGGGGGCTCATGAGGATCTATGCCTCTTGCAGTTGGATCGCGTTCACTTTTCTCGGCAGTGAAGAGGTTACAGGGTTAATGGGATGTAAACCCAGGACTGGCTTTATGAAAACCCTGCGGCCCCTTCAGAAGCTAATTTAACCGTATAACTCTCAGATACAAAATGACTTCCATTCCATAGAATGGAAGGCATTTTGTTCTGGGAGTTAAAAGGGTTAAATTAATTAGTCCTGGGACAGGAAGAGTTAACTTTGCAGTTATATAACAAAAGCTGAAATATCCATTTTTGAGAATAGCGAGATTTTTTATTGTTGTACATTGAAAATCTCGCTTTTCTTGGAAACGAACTTTCTAGTTTTGCTATATAACGCCAGAACGGGAGTAATTATTTTTATTGGCAAGACCTGACATAGACTGCAGACGCTCACGTGAATCTATGCCTCGTGCAGATATCAGGTCCTGGCTGCGAGGCTGCGTTCAGTGATGGACCACATCCATTCCTGACCTATTTCAATTACTGAGATCTAATTTATCTGCCACTGATCTGTCGGCGGGCGACCGACCCTTCTGAACGCGGTCGGGCTTCCAGGGGTGATCTTTAAGTTGGGAGATATGTGTTAGACTCGTGACAGGTGTTTGCTCCGTTTTAGGTTTTCGTGACGTGTGACGGACCTTCGACGTGATCGTGATCCGTGATCCGTGAAAAAAAACCCACACGAGCATGATGGCTGAAATCGTAACCCATTGAATGTCAGTGGACGCAGATTATGATTATGAATTTTGTGTTAACTCAACGCTAAAGAACCTTCTTGTATCCAAAGAACATGGGTACAGATTGGTGTCAGCAAGAGTCATAGACTGCGGGGGCTCATGAGGATCTGTGACTCTTGTAGTTGCGTGGTGTTCAACGTTCCTCTGCAGTGAACTCTTTTAACTGCATAAATTCGCCAATGAAACTCGGTTTCAATGTTTGTCTAAGATTTTCCTACCCATCTTGTCACAAGCAGTAGGCACACAAAAAAGAGCTGTCGTTACTGCCACTTCGCCTGTGGAGGAACTCTCGTGCGTAGAAATGAGAAGAACAGAAAGGTCATTCTTTTACGACATGGGCAGTTCGTAATCACAAACACAAAAATCAGTCCTTTTACGCAGCATTGTTGTAAGACATACCGAGAACAATTTCAGAGTAGACATTGTGAACTATGTGAACTATTACCCCCCTCCCCCCCCCCACCTACCCCCTTCCCCCTCCCCCTTCTCCCAATTCTTTCTTTTACGGCATTCAGACTTCATCACACACACACACACACACACACACACACACACACACACACACACACACACACACACACACACACACACACACACACACACACACACACACACACACACACACACGCGCGCGCGCGCGCGCGGGCGCACACGCTCTCTCTCTCTCTCTCTCTCGCTCTCTCTCTCTCTCTCTCTCTCTCTCTCTCTCTCTCTCTCTCTCTCTCTCTCTCTATCTATCTATCTATCTATCTCACTTACTTAATCAGTTCTTTTGCGCAGTATTATTGTAAGTTATATAAAGAACAGTTATAGAGAACAAATTGTGAACTATTACATCCCCCCCTCTTCCACCCCTCCACCCCCACCCCCCCTCCCCCCACCCCCACCCCCCTCTTTTAGCTTTCCCGAGTTACTCTTTGTGACGTTGTCAGAACTTGCGTCAATGCTTGACGAGGTGATAAAATGTTTTGAATTATTTTATGTATGTATATACTCGCCCCCACCCCACCACACCCCAACCCAGCTTTACCCCAGAGTTTGGCTTTGTGACGTTGTCAGAACTTGCCTCAACGCTTGAACGGGGCCAATGGAGTAAATTATATTTATTGTATTGTATACTACGCAAAGTAAGCAATGATCCTCGAGCCGACAACGGCCGCAGTGGGCCCGCGCACGGCTGTGCGCGGGCCCACTGCGGTCGTTGTGGGCCCGAAGACGTGTTGCTACTGGAGTCTATTCACCTCTCCCCCCCCCCCCGCCCCCCACCCTTTAACCCCAGTGGTGCACAGAAATTGCAGTCAACTCAATATCATTATCTTTTTTGCAAGTTCATATATTAATACTTTGGCTCCTACTGACGATACCGCTCGGCGGAAAAGACGTCACTAGCTAACTACGTAACTACGTCACTAGCTAACTGCGTAACTACGCGTCTTTTCCGCTGAACGGTATCGTCAGTAGCAGCCAAGGGGTTAATAAATATTTTTTTAATGTCTCAAGGCAGACTGGCCTCCGTTTCGATGCACAACGATATCGTTTTCCTAATGTCAGATTGTTTACCGTGCGGTTAGCATTGTCAGAGGTTTTGTAAGCGATCATGGCTAACCTGCTTTTTCCGTTTCCTTTTTTTTTTTTTTTGGATGCACACTAGCCTCAATTTGCTTATTTGGGCGTGTTGTTCATGTTGTTTGTCTGTTAAATAAACATAAACATGTTTTTTTCTGGTGCAAGCGATCATGACGGACACGTTTAGCGTTGCCTTATCCCGGCCGGGCTTTCAGTTAACAATTTAAATGGATTCTGAATGTTTGTCTGCCTAAAAAAAAAAAAAAAAAAAAAAAAAAAAAAAAAAAAAAAAAAAATCCTATCCATTTCTCACGAGCCATGTGAGAGGACAAGCGTGACTTGCGCTCAACCGGGAACTATCCTGCGTAGCGCAGCAGAAGAAGAGCAGAAAAGTCTTCCATTTTAACATTTCATTTCAAACTTCATAACCAGGCAATTAAGTTTAGTGAGTCCTATCGTACTATTGTACAGTATTATCGAAGCACAGACCAAGAACATTTCTATAGGAGATCTATATTGCAAACCATTAACTCTTTATTGCCTGAAGAAAGTCGATTTGAACCCCTTCCCTGCCAATGTACGTACATTGTTGTTTCAAAGATCTTTGTGAAGAAGTACCCAACGGAGAAAGAAGCACGCTTAGAAAAGACGGGTACAACACAATTGTGTTGTACCCGTCTTTTCTAAGCGTGTTTCTTTCTCCGTTGGGTACTTCTTTGCATATTACACGTTTGGCAGTCACCTTTTTGGTCTGGATTGATTAAAGATCTTTGTGAATTCAACGAACAAAAACTCAAAACCGTTCAAGAAACATGGGTTAAAAAATTAATCTTAGCAAGAGGCATAGATCCTCATGAGCCCCAGCAGTCTCAGGGGTTCATGGGGATCTGTGTTTCTTGTTTGTTGGATCGTGTTCGCTGTTCTAGACAGTGAATAGGTTAGTTTGCCCCCAATTTGGTGCACAACAATGACTGATTTCAGCATGTTTGCTTTGTGGGCATGACGTTCAAATAACAATTCGTGTCATTTTCGCAAGTGGTGCTGATACAAAAAAATATTTTGCGTGCTGGTCTGTGTTTTTTAGGTAAAAAATCACAAACCAGTGTACTTTTCTCTTTTTCTCCCCAGAGTGGTAGCATGCATCGTGATGTACGTGTTGGGTAGAGGATCGTTTTTCAGTCCCAGCACGTATTTCCAAGCTTTTTGATAGTGTCTGTATTTTCCCCTCTGTGTGTCTGTCTGCCTACCAGCCTGTCCCAGTGAGCGGAAGGCCCTCGGCCGTGCGCGGACCCACAGCAGCCGACGTCGTCCCTAAGGTGTTTTACTGACTGGGTCCCTGTTTGTGTGCCAATCTGTTTGTCTGCTGCTGTCTCTCTGTCCGTTAGTAAGCCTGTCTATTTGTCCGTCTGTCTGCCTGCTTGTTTCCCTTGCTATCTACCGGTCTGTCAGCGTGCCTGCGTTTCGACGGCTCTGTGTGTGTGTGTGTGTGTGTGTGTGTGTGTGTGTGTGTGTGTGTGTGTGTGTGTGTGTGTGTGTGTGTGTGTGGTGAGGGGTATGTGTACGTGTGTGTGCGTGTGTGCGCGCGCGTGTGGGTGGGGGGGGGAGGGTGCGTGGGTGTTTATGTGTGTGTGTGTGTGTGTGTGTGTGTGTGTGTGTGTGTGTGTGCGCACGCGCAAGTGGGTTGGTGGGAGGGTGTGTGTGTGTGTGTGTCTGTGTGTGTGTGTGTGTGTGTGTATGGTGAGGGGTATGTGTACGTGTGTGTGCGCGCGCGTATGGGTGGGTGGGAGGGTGCGTGTGTGTTTATGTGTGTGTGTGTGTGTGTGTGTGTGTGTGTGCGTGCGCACGCGCAAGTGGGTTGGTGGGAGGGTGTGTGTGTGTGTGTGTGTGTGTGTGTGTGTGTGTGTGTGTGTGTGTGTGTGTGCGTGCGCGCGCGCGCGCGTGGTGTGTGAACATAATTATGTAAGAGAAAAAAACTAACAACGACGCCGCCACCATCACCACCACCAACAACAACAACCATGAAAACAAGGACAACAAAACGCCCACCCATAAAAGACTACCTGATCGATCCTCCCCTCCCCTTTACTTTTTTCTGCACACTGAACGTCCGTCTTCTTATCGACTAATTCCCCCCCCCCTCCCACCCCCCACACCCCCTATCCTCTTCTCCCCGCCCCCCCCCCCCCTCACTCACTCGTTTCTCTTTTCCCCATCAACGTACTAAAACCACACCACCACCATCACCTCCACCGCCCGCGTTGTCACATCGAGTGCTTGACCGTACCAGACATTGTCTTTCCCAGCAGAACTTCCTCCTGTATGATGGAACGGAGTGCATTAAGCCGATTTTTACCAGCATAGTGCATTGACTGTCACTAGCCCCAGCGGCTGCAGGATCACATGACAGTCTATGCCTGAAGTAGATCTAAAGAACTTCTGATAAACGTGGTCCACGCAGTTTAGCAAGAGGCATGGACTCTCATGAACCCCTGCGGTTGCAGTGGTACATGAGGGTCTATGCCTCTTGCAGATGGAAGCCTTTGGCCGCGAGACTGCCGGACAGTGATGATTTGATACCCTCGGCACATCCAAGGGCAAATAATGCAGAAATTGAGTTATCCCCCGTGGCCCCCTTCGTATACATATTTAGCCGTCGGGGGGAGCGGACAAATTTGCTGACGGTAGGGGTTCTTGCTCCTGATATGTTTGTTTGTCTAGTTTATCTAGTGTTGCATGAGGAAAATATCATGATTTTTTTTTTCCTCAGGGTTTATCGTGGATGGGAGGTGTGTGTTTGTGCGTGTGTTGGGGGGGGGGGGGGTGGAGGGAGAGGGGAGATCGTGGCATGTTTGTTTGTCCAGTTAAATATCTTGTATTACACGAGTTATTTTTTCATGATTTATCACGGACGGGGGTCGTGGCCCCCAAGGCCGATTTGCTACTGGAGAGTGTGTGTACGTTTTGTTCCCGATCTGTTTGTTTGTGCAGTTGATCTACTATTACATGAGAAAATACAACGCTTTTACTTCTTTTTTTTTTTTTTTTTTTTGTATTGAGGGGTGCCGGCGGGTGGTGGGGGAGGGTTAGAGGGACAGCGACTCTTTGAGCAGGGGGTGAAAAGAATCAATGAATCAATGAATCAATGAAACTTTATTTTACAACGGTTTAGGCATTGACATCGTCATCGACACAGCCATTTTACAAACCTGCCGTTGCTAACAACTACAAGACTAACTACAAATATACATACATATAAGTAAACATAATACTTACAAAGAGATGACAACACTATTCACATAGACAGACATACTCATAGACTCACAGACACCCCCCACCCCACCCACCCCCCTTCACACATAGACAGAGCTAAGTAGTCCAAATGATAAATGAAAAGGATAACAGACTTAATTGGGAATAAATTGGACCCAGCATAAAAAGAAACATATAATACAAGTGGTTAAGTCATCCCTACGAGTGATCCACAAAATATTTGCAGAGACCCTTTTTAAAACAGGCTAGCGAGGAGGCGGATTTTACATGGTCGGGAAGGGCATTCCAGATAAGTGCCCCTGAGAAGGATAAGCTAGTTTTATATAGATCGATCCTTGGTTTTGGGACTATGAAAAGCTTTCTGATGTTTCCAAGCTTGGACTCAGACTTACGGAACAAAGTGGAGAAGATGGGAGGTGTGTATTTGCTCTGTTATCGATATCGTTGATTGTGCAGATTATCTAGTATCACATGAGGAAATACAATGCTTTTACGATTTTGTACTCTAGAGGTGTGTGTGTGTGGTAGGGGGGAGGGGGGGGGCTGTGGATGAAGGGGGAGGGAGGGGATGAGGGTAGGACTCGGGAAAGCGGGGGTGAAACGAGGTTGACACGTGTGTGTTTGTACATGATATGCTTGTTTCTTTCTGGACTCTACGAGTTGTTTTGTAAGAGAAAAGCAGGCAAAATTATCCGTGACCCCACCCACCCCCTTCATGACGCATTCAAAATGTTGCCCTCCGGTAGACGACTGCGTGCTCCTTTGGCAAAACGTAGCGTGTACAAGCGCTCCTTCATTCCCACCGCCATCAGTATCCTAAACTCAAAACAACTGTGATGATGGCCCATTCTCCTCTTCATCCCTTCATTCTGCATTCAGCCTAAGCCTAACCCACCATACCATTTCCTCCCCTTGTTGTAATCCCCCCCCCCACACACACACACACACACACTTCTTTTAGCGTGTGTGTATGCTGATAGGGTGTGTGTGTATGTTTGATATTGTGATGTTTGTATTTTTGTTGCATACGTATTATTATTATCATTATTTATGTCACTTGATTCCTTGTTTTATTCAATTATCCTACGCCAGTGCTGCAAAGGAAAATTTCCATATAAAATCTTTTTTATCTGGACAATAAAGTTTTTGAATCTTTGAATCTTGAATCTTGAATCTTTGTTTGTCCAGCTGACCTAGTGTCACCTGAGGAAATACAATGCGAAAACGATTTTGTATGATGGAGGCTCACGTAGTAGGAGGTGACCAGAGAGTGAGAGGCGTGTGTCTTGTTTCTCTGCTATGTTTGTTTGTATGTTAATCTAGTATTACATAAGGAAATACGATGATTGTTATGCCTGTTGTTTATCATGCAGGGGCGAGTGTGTGTGTGTGTGTATGTGAGTGTGTGGGAGTGTGGATGGGGAGGGTGGTGGTTATATAGTTAGAGGGAGGGAGGTCTCAGGGAGTATGTTTTGTTCCTGATACATTGGTTTGTCCAATGACAACGGAATATGACCCGCAACGCCGGCTACGTCATCACTTTCTTCGGTCTTCTCCTGGGCGCTTCCCCCGCCAGATCCACTCTCCGCCCCGGTACGCAAAAGGTCCTCGGACCGACGTCGTCCCGAGGACCTTTGCTGACTAGCCCCTCCCTCCCCTCTCCGTTTACACCCACCAGTCTACCCACTTTCGAACCTCGCTCTCACCCCTTCCTCCGTACACCCTCACCGACCAAACTTCCTCTCGCCCATTAGACATTGCACACAAGGACGCGTCTGTAGGTTAACCCGTTCACGGTCGCCTATGGTTTAACCCCTTCACTGCCGGAACACGGCCAGCAACACTCAAATACAACAAACTTCGGATATAGCAAAGCGCCATGGACCCACACTTTTTGTTATCGTCTGAAGGGTTATATAAACGAGGTAAATTTCATAGAGAAAACGTGGTGTGTACCTTCAGAAGATTAAAAAAAAAAAAGATTGTTATGTACGGCTTTTGCTATAAGCCGACCTTGTTACTACTATAAAGCGAATTCGACTGTGCAAGAGGCATAGATCCTCATGAGCCCCCGCGACCGCGGGGGCTCATGAGGATCTATGCCTCTTGCTGGCAGTCTTCCAAAGTCCGTGAGCCCGATGCAGACAAGGTGCCCGGTGGTGACTCTGTGCCGTGTTGTACAACGAGATCGATGTTAGACTTTGGCTGTTAATGGGTTAAATTTGGCATTGCTGCGCCAGGACGAGATCTCTTACTTCGCACACTGTAAGATTCTGCTTTCAGTTAACCTGTTCACGTTTACGAGCCAGACGATTCCCATGTCTTCTCAGACGTGTTTGATGAAGGCCACGCACGAAAAAAAAAAAAAAAAATCCTGACCAGAAAGGTGACTGCCAAGCGCGTAACTTGCAGTAGAAATACTGACCCAACAAAGAAAGAAACACGCTTAGAAAGTTGCAGCTCTTGTCTAAAAAAAAACCAAAAACATTGTATTTAAATATGTAGGGGCCTATGTCTATTTTGAAAAAAAAAAAGAAAAAAAATCCAACTAATGAAATGTATTGTACTTGTTATTTCTGATCGTGTTTCATTTTCTGTTAATATTTTCCTTGACGTACAAGTCGTGGGTGATTATCTGTACAGAATTTTAGTTTCAGGGTAGTACCTTATTCGCTTGGCGCCTCTACAAGCACTGCCCTTAATTCAAGGGCTGTCGATCCATCTTCCGGCACTTTTGCTTGCTTGACTTGCAATTGAAAGAGTCCTGTCGCCTGATCCAAATCTCTAATTTGCATGCCTAATCACACTCGCGTCGTGATTCTGCACAAATCCAGCGCGCCACAAAACAGATGTCGGGACTTCTTTTTTCAGTAGAGGATCCTCCAAGCTCGTAAAAGGTCCTCGGGCCGACGGCGGCAGCAATTGCTCCACGCACGGCCGTGCGCGGGGCAATTGCTGACTACGTCGGCCCGGTGAGATTGCTCAACGTCAGGGTCTGCTTACAGACGTCGTCTCGCATGGCGGCAAACAGTGCCAGACGGTTTGGGTGTCACGAGGCGGAAGTCGTGTCATGTTTGTCTCCCCTGGCAACAGGAAAAGACAACTCTTCCTTTGCAGTCAGAACTCTCTCAATCTTCTCTTTTCCTTCCTTTTATCCTTGAAAAATAACGTTTCGTCTAATTTGATTTTGATTTCATTCATTTTAGTCATCTCTCTGTCTCTGTCTGTCTGTCTGTCTATCTGTCTGTCTGTGTGTCTCTGTTTGTCTGTCTGTCTGTCTGTCTGTCTCTCTGTCTTTGCGCCTTGCAATTATGTTCAACTTGTATGTAAAAATAAGGACTACTCCCATACTCATTAGGATTCCAATGTGCCTGCCAGAAATATATTTCAGTTATTTTACAACGAAAAGTCAAATGAACTGCGTCTGTCAAACAGAAGTCAGACTTTTTGCTGACTCGTCCATGTTGCCGTCATTAGTGTCGTTCAGGATTGTTAGACTTACTGTCTTCATCATTTTGACTTCGGTGAATACAAAACTACCGCATGATCCTGCAGCGTTCTATGTTCGCTCACGACCACATTAACGTCAGGCGTACATGCTCATGCCGCGGGTGAAGAATCTACTCAGGAGATGGGTCGACCATGATAATTCAAGGGTAGTGCCAGATTAGCTTGGCGCCTGTCGGCGCCAAGCTAATCTGGCACTACCCTTGAATTATCATGGTCGATTTATCTCCTGCAACAGGTGCATAGTCGTTAGATGACGCCTCCCAAATTTGGGAAATACGTGCGTCGGGCTGAATGAATCAAATCTTCTTCATGAACCCCTTCGCTGCTAGTGATCTGGAATTTCGCGTCTGAATGCACTCCACTGTGGCCGACATTGGCGTGAAGAACACAGACTAAACCCACTTCACCCTAAACGCCCTACAGCAGGAGATGGATCGAGCACGATAATTTCAAGGGTAGTGACAGATAAGCTTGACGCCAGCAGGCGCCGAGCTAAATCGGGCATCACCTTTGAATTATCGTGGTCGATCAGTGACCCTCAACTGCAATCGTTAGATGACACCTCCAAAATTGGCATTGTTGAGGGGGCATCAAAAATGGGCCATCAACATTTGGGAAATGAGGCCGTGGAGTTAAATGGGTTAAGTAGACCCAAAAATAGGCTCGAAGAAGACGTGACCAACAAGAGACACAAATCCTCATGAGCCCCGCGACTGCGGGAGCTCATGAGGATTTATGTCTCTTGTTAGTTTATGTCTCTTGCAGCTGGGTAGCGTTCGCCTTGCCCCGGCAGTTGAGGGAGTTAAAAGTGGATGCGGCTGCAGGGGCCTCATGAGAATATATGCATCTTGCATCCAGCTCCTACGCACGCACGCACGCACGCCACGTCCGTATCCGAAGCCGCGGCCTCGTGTCAATTCATTCAACCCGTGCCCACAATTCAGCATCCGGGCTCCAGCGCCCAAATCCTACCAATGACGACTCGCGACGCTTCTGTCCTGTTTATGTGATTTGCTCCCTGTGTCGGGCCCCCTGATTGGATTAAACCCTCTACCGACATTTAAGCAACTTGATTATGCCGAAATCAGAGACTGACGGCGACTTAGCTCTTCCTCGTGGTCAGTCCAGCTTGGAAATCCCCTTCCGTCTGCAAGAGGCATAGATCATCATCAGCCCCTGCAGGGTGCAGGGGCTGATGATGATCTATGTCTCTTGCTGGACAGATTTCAAGTCCCATTCTCATTTTTTGACGGAACCATAGACGTCGACTTAGTTTTTCTCTGGTCTGTCAAGTGTTGGACCTCTTCAGTCTGTAAGAGGCATAGATTATCATCAGCCCCTGCATATATGCAGAGACCGATGATGATCTATTTTTCTTGCTGGATAGATGGTCTGTTACTCTTCCTTGAGATTCTCTATTTAAGTTTTTTGAGTGAACAAGAGACGCTGACTTCTCCGTGTGTGTCCAATTTCCAGAGATTCAAGATTCAAAGTTAAAATTTAAAATTTTTATCGTGAAAGAGATTTGTATTTTCTTGGACCCTAGAGTAAAGTCGGCTAAGATCCTTTCTGGCAACAGGCGTCCCTGGGATCATGTAGATCTATGCCTCCTGCACGGAGAGAACCATCAGCGACCTATGCCACTAACTAATTGCCTACAACATGTAACTTTAAAAAAAAAAATCAGCATAACTGTGTATCGAGTTTGGCCCAGGATGGTCTATCCTTGAGTTGATGGCGGTCAAGGACCTATGCCGCCATGTTAACAGAATCAGCATGCCTTTGTATGGAGCATGGGCCCATGATGATGTTTCTGTCTCGCTTGAGGGGATAAATGATATTGTTTTCATCCCTACGACACACGACCAATCTCTTTAGAGCAAACCGTATCATGTGACCGGGATACAAAACCCTTGTAGCGACTAATGGCCGACTTTTGTAGCCCTCTTTCTGACGCGTCTAGGATGCCAGTTTTGTTCTATAAAAGATCCCCCCACCCGGGTCTACCCTGGGGGACTTGGGTGGGGTTAGGTACTTTTTAGTTCCCAGGGTCACCCTGGTCAGCCCCACAGGGTGAGTTTTTCTCTCTATTCTGGGGCATGTGTTTCTGTCTACCCTTTGTCCATTCACCTGTATTTGCCTTTTTAAAACTCTCCCTACTGTCTGCACTGCCTGTAGCTCTTGATATTGGATGTGTGTTGCCAAATGGTTTTAGCTTTATTTAGGCCCCATGTTGTAGGTTTATTTAACGTAGTGGACCGGCTGGCGACATACATTCAATATTCTGGTTTTTTTTTTGTTTTTGTTTTTTCACAAGCAGTGCAGGCACGTCCTGAGAAAGCCTTGTTGCTGTCGGGACGTTAAGCAATGTACAATCAATCAATCTATAAAAGATCGCCAAAACGTTCTAAAGTGCACACTTAGTGTTGTTCGAAACAACAGGCACACTACTGAGGTCGGCAGCGTCATGAACGATTATAAATTACGTCATAAGTCTATTATGTATAAATGTATATCCTTTGTCGTCCGTCATGTCTGGCGTGATCCAAGTAGGAAGATTTCTTCAATGGTTCCTTTGACCTCCATCAGGCTCCGTGTAGCAATCCCTTGCTACCAATAACTTATATTGTTAGCTGAAAAGAAACAACATGATTTTATATGGTGCGTTGACTCGGGATCATCTATGCTGGAAGGACACTCGAGGACCTGTGCCACTAAACTGATAGGATGAACATGATTTTGATGATGATGGCTCATGCTTGACGGAAAGATCCAGCACCTGTCTCGCCAACCAAAAAGAATCAACATGGCTGTATACGGTGCATGGGCTCATGAAGGTATGTGTCTCCGCCTGGAGACAATGATGAAATACTTATATACGCCACAAGCTTGAAACAATCAGGATAATTTGGTCTTTGTTCCTTGGATGAACGACCCGTGTTTCTCTGAGGGTGGACATGTACGGGTGACTCTCTTGACAAAAGATACCCAAACGAAAGACTTCCTTGATGGAAACACCATGGCAGTGTTTGCTGCTTCGATGGACCATCTGTGTTTCTGCGATGTAGGACATCGAAGGGTTTGCAGCCTGCAACTTTTGTGTGTATAGAGGGCTCTATTTGAAGACGGCCATGTCGGCACCGTAGCATTGGTCAGAAGAATGGGCCATCAAACACCGAGTGAATAATGAAGTGATGGGCTCAGCCAGGCATGCAAGAAGTCACAGGGCGGACGTCTGCCGCAGTGTGCCTGCACTGCGGCAGACGCCCGACCGTGGACCTCTTGCGCGCTGGGGACGACATCGCGGAAAAGCTTTGTTGACAAAGAAAGACGTCAGATCTTGAATGGAGGCATTGGTGCTGTCTGTGTTAGAAGGATATTCCACATTTATAAGTCTGCCGGTCTCACGCTGGTTACCTCCCTCGATTCGCTGCCACGGATTAGCTATTGCGAATCGAGGGAGACAACCAGTCTGCGCTGGTCTTTGATTGTGGATGCCGACGGCTTAGAGTCTTTCGGCGGGAAGATCCCAATTCGCAGACGAGAAGACAGATCCTAGCAGTACGTTCTGATCACAGAGAAGCTTTGTTGACAGGAGAACAAGTCCATCAATTTAGGGGTTTTGTCACTACCGTATTGAAAATACGGTATACTTTGAGATGGGGCTGGTCGGAGTACGTTCCTTAGCATGCAAACGAACATCGGCGGGCACACATCAGACTCTGACAGTGAAGTAACACGATAAAAATTACGTCATGCCTAGCTACGCCGAACCGAGCTGTTGAACGTACATTTGGCGGGAAACGCCGCGCGCGCGCGCGTGTGTGTGTGTGTGTGTATGTGTATGTGTGTGTGTGTGTGTGTGTGTGTGTGTGTGTGTGTGTGTGTGTGTGTGTGTGTGTGTGTGTGTGTGTGTGTGTAGACACGAGTTTCTCCTGTGTCTGTGTACATAAAGGTCTGAAAATTTAGGAAATGCTTCCTTATAAGCATGTTCTTAATTAAACGAACTTTAGTTCGCGAACTCTGACGAACTAGAGTTCACGATCTCGGACGAACCAGGTTGGTTCTTAATTGGACGATCTAAAGATACGGCGAACCTAGTTCGAAATAGTTCACAAACCTCGGCAAACTATAGTTCGCTGTCGGAAAAGGTTCGCTGAACGTGTTGAGCAAACCAAGGCGAACCTTTTCCCTGATTGGTCAAAACTTTTACCCTCTTCTGCTTTGGAGAGAAGAAGACAGTCACCGATACAAACAAATATGGCGGACGGCGATATTTCACTCGTGTGAAGAACAAGTCCTATTTTTATTGATTTGTGGGAGGCGCAACGCTGTTTGTGGGGTCGCTACTGCAAGGAGTACAAAAACAAACATCGTTCAAATCGCGAAGCGGCATATCGGCAGCCATTTTGAACACCTTCGCAGACAGTAAGTACGCTGAATCAAGCACTTCAGTTAAGAAAGAGAACCATGGCAAACCTGGTTTGCTGAAGTTCGCCTAGGTTCGTTCAACCTCTATTAAGAAACAAACAAAAAAATCGCCGATCTTCTCCGATCTAGGTTTGCTGATCAAAAGTTCGTTTAATTAAGAACATGCTTAAGATGTATCTCGGAGTACTTTTCAGCATTTTTAGATTGGGTTGCTCATTCAAAGAAAAATTGCCTTTTATACAAAGTCGGTTGACCTGCATTTGAGTCTGTAATTTGTGTTATATTCATTTGAAATTTTGAATACAGCCAACTTCGAGAACGATATTGGATGAGTTCGTTAACCAGCTTTGTATCTATTCAAGTTTTTGGTAAAAAAAATAATTCATCGCAGGGGAAAAAAATGTCGACATGAAGAATTCTCGCCTTCAGACAGTGACGGTGACGTAAAAGCGCTAGTCACATTATATATTGTTGCTGCTGTTATACATTGTTGCTGAACTGACGCAAAGCATCAGACACGTCCTTGTACATGAATTTTGACACAAAGAAAAGCAATCTCTCTCTCTCTCTCTCTCTCTCTCTCTCTCTCTCTCTCTCTCTCTCTCTCTCTCTCTCTCTCTCTCTCTCTCTCTCTCTCTCTCTCTCACACACACACACACACACACACACACACACACACACACACACACACACACACACACACACACACACATAGGAAGACCGCTTATTGAAAGTCGCTTGACCCACATTTCGAGTCCGTAATTTTCGTTCTTTTCACTGGCAATTTTGGATAGCTAGCTTTGAAATAGACATTGGATGAGTTCATAATCCAGCGTTGTCAATACCTCTTCGATTTTCTGAATAATAATTAATTGATTTTTGCAAGTTTTGGATCCAGTATATACTCCCATCAAACAGTCAGCCCTGGCAGAGGCTGTGTAGAATGAAACAGTCAGCCCTGGAATCGGCTGCGTGCCTTTTGGATGAGTGACGTGAAACATCAAATGCGTCACTGTGTACACAGCGTCGTGAGACTAGCGATGCCATGGCGTCAAGCTTATAGTGACGTCATTTTGCTGATCGTGCTATTAATCATCAGAATTGCTGTCGCTAAACGAACCCTCAGAGCGTACTAATTCCAGGAAGCGCCATGTGTCCGTCTTTATTTGTGTGTTGATCAGAGATTGGCGTAGAGAGGAAGGAAATGGATCAGAAGGATAACCTTAAAAATATGAACAACTCTGAATGTTCCTAAAAGAAAAACGCATGTGAGCTCCAAACAGTACGGTAGACTTTGGGATGAAATCCTCATCTTGTTATTATTATTTTTTTTTTCTGTGTTAGAAGAAAAGAAGGATATTTTATTATATGTACGCTGTTCTGCGATTTTGTATGTACCTTACAGCGTGTGAAGCCGTAAGGTCCAAAATCACAGACCAGCAGACACATCCTACTACACACAGTCAGCTTTGCTTATAACAAAGCCAGATATAATGAAAAACGGATAGAACGATACATTTTCTGAGGTTCCCGACCACAAACATTGGAACTTTCATTATGTTCAAAATACAACCATACGCTTCACCCATTCAGCCCTGACGCACTACAGCAGGAGATGGGTCGACCATGATAATTCAAGGGTAGTGCCAGATTAGCTTGGCGCCGACAGGCGCCAAGCTAATCTGGCACTGCCCTTGAATCATCATGGTCGATCCATCTCCTGCAACTGGTGCATAGTCATTAGATGACGCCTCCAAAATTTGGGAAATACGGCCGTCGGGCTGAATGAGTTAAAATACAAGTCGACTTCGCTTATAACAAAGTAAGAACAACAAAAGTCGGTTATAACAACGCGCAAACGTTCGCGCTTTCATTATTTTCAAAATACAACGGTCGACTCCGCTTAAAACCAACGTGCGATAGAACAAAAGTTGGGTATGACAACACTTAATCTGATGTCTCGACCGCACACTTTGTATGTGAATTACTTCGCTTATAACAGACTTAGGCTTTAACAACAGCAACGTTTGGGTCCCCCGGCCGGCCTTCTGTTGTAGCCTTGTGTTTGCGGAAGTACCATTCCTGCCACAGGAAAACGTGTTGATGGTGGAGCTCCTCTGAAAGTTGGTCTCAGTTGTAACAGACGAATGCCTGCGTGTATGAGATTTTTTTTATTTTTACGTTACCGGCTTAAATAAGATAATCATGGAACAGCCCAACGAAGAAAGAAACAAGCTTAGAAAAGACAGTTACAACACAACTAATAAAATAATAATAATAATTACGGTATTTATAATGCTCTTATCTTATAATAATGATAACTCTAAGCGTGTTTTGTAACTGACTTTTCGAAGCGTGTTTCTTTTTTCTTTTGGATGTTCTCAGCAGTTTACTAACTTAGCATCCTTTTTTTTTCTCTTTTTTTTTTGTTGTTGTTGTATTTATTACTTTTAGAAGGATAAGACATTTTGTTTGCTTTATTATGCTTTGTTAAAAAAAAATGTCAGTAGGTCTCTGATTTTTTTTTTTTTTTAACCTTATGTCTTAACCCCTTCGCTGTCACTGATCACGAGTTTTGCGCCTGAAACCACTACGCGTTTACCGACACTCGTTGGAAAATAACAAATAAAACCACAGATTTGAAGTGGACCCAAAATAGGCAAGAAGAACACAGAACCGACAAGAGAAATAAATCCTCATGAGCCCCCCCCCCCCCCCCCCCCCCGCCCCCGCGAATGAGGAGGAGGGGGAGGGGGGGGGGGCTCATGAGGGTTCATGTCTCTTGCAGCTGGGTGGCGTTCGCCTTGCTCCGGCAGCTTAAGGGGTCAACAGATAAGACATTTTATTTGCAGTTTAAACTGTACGCTTTGTGAGAGGCGATGCAGCGCAGGTCTTGTTAATTTCTGCTGAATATTTATAATTCCTCTTACAGCTTGCGTTGTTCCGTTAACCCATTCAGCCCTGACGCACTACAGCAGGAGATGGGTCGACCAAGATAATTCAAGGGCAGTGCCAGATTAGCTTGGCGCCAACAGGCGCCAAGCTAATCTGGCACTGCCCTTGAAATATTATGGTCGATCCATCTCTTGCAACTGGCGCATAATCATTAGATGACGCCTCCAAAATTTGGGAAATACGGTCGTCCGGGCTGAATGAGTTTATTCGTTCACATGAAATTGAACACCCAAGAGGTATAGATCCTCGTGAGCCCCCGCAGTTCCTGGGGCTGATGAGGATCTGCGCCTCTTGCTGAAACCACTTTATATCCAAGTTCCGTTGTCGGCTGGGGGGGGGGGGGGGGGGGTCTGTGACGTTGAATTTACAATGATTTCAAAAACACAGTCTGCGTCCACTTGCACTGAAGGGGTGCAGCTAAACTTCAATACATACTATTTTCAGGACTGGAGCTTCGGTGTTTTTAATGTACTCTAGGGCAATGATTTGGCACTGTAACTCGACCAGAAACGCCAATATCACATTCGCAGGGTCCAAAATCACAAAGCAACACTGTACATGAAAGTTCCAACAACAACAAAAAGGGGGCCGGGATCAGGACAAATGTAACCGCAGCCCGGACAATTCCACTACAGTAATTTTTGTCCCCTTTCGCAGAGCCGGGCATTAAACTTCGGTATTTCCACTATGCGCAGAATAGAAGCGTGGCTATTGCTTCCGGTTAGGAAATCGCTCTCTTTTGACAAAACCCAGACGGCAAGCATTTTATTTCCAGTCGCTTTACGGTCGGGAATCTAACAACCGCCGCAATTCCGCCGTCATTAACAGAGTATTATGCAGCAAGTTTGAAAGCTTTATGCAGTAGTGAGCTCAGCCCCGAAACCGCTCCCTCAATTTGAGGTTCAGGTGCAGCAGATCTAAGTCAGCAAAGGGGCATAGACTCTCATGAGCTCCTGCGGGCCTGACCCTTGCTGAGAAATATGGCCATTATGCAACAAATCTGAAAGCCTCATGCGGTCGTGAGCTTAACCTGGTGGCTCAACACCTTGACTTTGAGGTCTAGCCTCGGCAGACCTGCGTGAGCGAGAGGTACACATTCTCATGACCTCCTGCGGCTACCGGCGCTCATAAGAGTCTATGCTTCTTGCAGATGCAGCGCAATCATTTTTGAAAGTTTTAAACAATCAGACGCTTAACCCGGCGTAACACCCTCAATTTGAGGTTTAGCTGCTGCCGATCCTTGCCCTGGTCAGAAATGAAAGACATGGCTGAGCTTCTGCGGCTGCAACGAGTCATGCTGAATTTATGCCTGAGCTAAACTTAACTAAACTTAATGTTTAACACTCCTTATTCAAAACACCAGCCGATTCTGGCCTTCAAGAGGCATAGATTCTCATGAGCTCCTACAGCCTGTGGCTGCGGGAGCCGCCCATGAGAATCTATCCCTCTTAGAGACGAGAGCGCATGTCCGAAGGAATCTAAGAATAAACTCGCCTGTTTGCAGACGACAAAAGGCCAGAGATCTGTTAGTCGGAAAGTCCACGGATCAGCAGCTACGGGCACTTATTTCCCAGATTTACATCAGTCATTACACACTTTCCTGTCGCACGATATTCCTCTGTGGCGCATTAGGCTAGCGGTGCTGGGATTGGTTGGTCTGTGAACTTGAGTGGCCAGTTCAGACCAGCGGCAAGGGAGATTGATCTTGTGTCGTGCACGACAATTGGACAATAGCGGTCACGTGACATCCAAAGAGGATATGGCCTCGAGACTTTTCGTCGTCAATAGAGGGAGTAGGCGAACTTCACAAAACAGGACTCTGATTGTGTTAGGAATTGTTTACATTGCCCACTGTTCAATATTACTTCACACATTGTCCATTGTTCAATGCTGCATAACACATTTGCCTCTGATGTCCGATTTATCAAATGTTGGAGCTTTTCTTTGAGGATTGCACTACAATACAGATAACAGCTCGACCATGATAGTTCTAGGGTGGTGCCAGAATACTTGCCGCTTTTGAAAACTGTATTACAGATAAACACACACACACACACACACACACACACACACACACACACACACACACACACACACACATACCACACACACACACACACACACACACACACACACACACGCACACACACACACACACACACAATCAACGCAAGAATGACATTAGGTAATGGTCAACATACAACTCCTAAGACCTTCTTTGGTCTGCTGCCCATGACATGCTGGACTCGAGGGCAATGATCAAGCGGACACCTTCGCAGGCAAGGCAGAAACCACAGAGGGACTTCGGATGGGCAGATCGGACGTGGTGAGAAACCTGAGAAAGTATTTATGAAACCACGTCAAGGGCACCACACAATTGATCGCCTCCCGAGCAGAGGCGTAGAGAAAGACAGCAGACGTTGGCAGAATTGAAAGGATACGAGTGACCTATAAGGGTGCTATGTGGAAAGGAACTCAGGGAAGACTTCTGATGGGTGAGGTAGAATGCGTATGGGCCTTTCCAAGAGCAAAAATCCCATCTTGATCGAACTGAACTAAACTGAATTTTAACCATAAACGTTCATCTCTGCATTTTACACGCTTGGTTACTTTTTGGGGGTCTGGATTTTATACTATAGTTCTCGGTTGGTGCTAGAGCACTTGGCGCCTGTAGGCGCCAAGTGCTCTAGCACCAGCCTAGAACTATCACGTTCGATTTGTCTCCAGAACTAGAACGCCAGAACAAAACTCCTCCTAGAACTATCATGGTCGATTCGTATTATTGTGTCAGGGCTGAAATGGTTTTGCACTTAAACTTTGATTGACTGGAAAGTAACCTATCATCATCGACTAGGAACTAGTGCGTCTGTCCTGAGGGACGTCTCGTCCATATCTCGTCTGGATCATGTGACAGGATGTTCCGCGTGGCCCAGAACGCTCTTGGCCAAGGACGAGGAAACGTTCGATAGTTTCATTTTTCCTTTTCGTGTGGGTTGCGAAACACCATTTCGCGGGGGGGGGGGGGGGGGGGGGGGGGGGGGAAGACACTATGTAAAGTTGTTTGTCAGTATTGTTGTTGATTGAAGGGAAAGTTTTTGCAGTAGTCAAAGATCAATATTGTAACTGTCACGAGAGAGAGAGAGAGAGAGAGAGAGAGAGAGAGAGAGAGAGAGAGAGAGAGAGAGAGAGAGAGAGAGAGGGGGGGGAGGGGGGGGGGCTCAAGACTCAAGACTTAATCATTTTAATGTTTAGGCCATCGGCCCATCACATGAAAACTCTGGTAAAACGTACAACAACAACAACATTAATTACAAAATTCAAATAAGTTGTGCACACTCTAACTTGTCCATTATGCAACTGCCGATTTGAGGACGAAATGCATTTTTTGTTTCATTGCAGATCACTTGAAGACCTTAGACAAAAGTTTATTCCTACTAAATACACCCTTTATGCCAATTATGGTCCCCTTAGTCGTCTGCTTAATGACAGAGAGTCGGTGCAGAATGTTGCCTGATTAATTTATTACAGTTTAAAACGCCGCCCTGAGGTCCGCTGATATTTGTGTGGCTCACGGGCTTGCCAACACTGCCCCAGTTTGAAAAACGCAGCTGGTCCATTCTTGGCAAGAATGAACTTGCTTCGTTTTTCATGACGAAGCATGAAAAACGCATGGAGTGTGTGCACAACTTAATTTGCATTTTATAATTAATGTTGTTGTTGTTGTTGTATGTTTTACCAGAGTTTTCATGTGATGGGCCGAAGGCCTAAACATTAAAATGATTGAGTCTTGAGAGAGAGAGAGAGAGAGAGAGAGAGAGAGAGAGAGAGAGAGAGAGAGAGAGAGAGAGAGAGAGAGAGAGAGAGAGGAGAGAGAGAGAGAGAGAGAGAGAGAGAGAGAGAGAGAGAGAGAGAGAGAGAGAGAGAGAGAGAGTTTATTTTACAACGATTGAGGCATTGGCATCGTCCTCGACATAGCCGTTTCACAAACCTGCCGTTGCTAACAACGACAAAACTATCTGAACACAATAATAAGCCAGCACGCACGCACACACACACACACACAAACACATACACAGAGAGTCTAAACACAAGAAACCGCACACACGCAGGTACACACGCACAAAAAACACGCACATACACACACGCAAGAACACAGACACACACGCAAGAACACAGACACACACACACACACACACATAGACAGACAGACAGACAGACAGATAGACAGAGAGACAGACAGAGAGAGCCGTACAGTACGTAAATCAATGCAACGTAATTGTGCTGGAGTTAGCAGAATATTAGCCCAAACAACCCTGACACGATACGACGGGATGTGGATCGACTCTGCTATTTCAAGTTTTGTTACTTAGTAGTTAAGGCTTTACGCCCAGCAGGCGACTCAGACCAGCGGATGATAGTTCAAGGGTCATGTCGGAATAGCTCGGCACCTGGAGGCACCAAGCTCTTCCGACACCACCCTTGAATTATCAAGCCCCCACCCGGGTCTGCCCTGGGGGACTTGGGTGGGGTTAGGTACTTTTTAGTTCCCAGGGTCACCCTGGTCAGCCCCACAGGGTGAGTTTTTCTCTCTATTCTGGGGCATGTGTTTCTGTCTACCCTTGGTCCATTCACCTGTATTTGCCTTTTTAAAACTCTCCCTACTGTCTGCACTGCCTGTAGCTCTTGATATTGGATGTGTGTTGCTAAATGGTCTTAGCTTTATTTAGGCCCCATGTGTTAGGTTTATTTAATGTATTTGACCGGCTGGCGACATACATTCAATGTTCTGTTTATTTTTTTTTTCACAAGCAGTGCAGGCACGTCCTGAGAAAGCCTTGTTGCTGTCGGGACGTTAAGCAATGTACAATCAATCAATCAATTGAATTATCAAGATTCAAGCTGACTATAATTGTTGCTGTGGCAGAAATTAACCACACATAACAAAAATTGTCTTGCCGCCGCAGGTGCTGCTCACATCTACTCACTCGCTGATGGTCAATATGTCTCCCGAACTGTGAAATGTTAACAACTTCCTCCTCAAGGATTAACTCATTCTACCCCAGCCTCACCACAGCAAAATAAGGATCGAGCATGATAGTTCAAGGGTGATGCCAGACTAGCTTGGCGCCTATGGGCGCCAAGCTAGTCTGGCATCACCCTTGAACTATCATGATCGATCTGTGTCCTGCAATACAATACAGTCTTCATAGGACAACGGCAAAAATTGTGGATTTCGGTGTTGGGGTAGAATGAGTTAAACTGACTTGGACCACAGACGACAGAGATTTCACAGGTTTTCTTTTGTCTGGTTTTGTTATTATGCGTGCGGCGACCTGTTGATTTTTGTTTGTTTGTTTGTTTGTTTCTTGTTTCAGACCAGCACAGAAACATCTCCGATTCGTGAAGTGCAACTTCACGAATTGGAGATGTTTCTGTGCTGGTCTGTGCCGGATTTTGGACCTTACGGCCGGAGACCACAGGCCAGCGCACACAACTGAGTTTGAACCTCCACGCCGCGGTGTCGTGAGAAGGGGCAGTAAGCCTAGACTTGTTTGGTTGGCGGTCAGCGCAGAAATCCCAGCACGGAACACCCTCATCAAAAAACGAGAGGCGTGCATGTCTTTGTCAGCTCTTACCCTCCCTGGAGTCAGATTTTCAAATTAAAAACAAATTTCTGGAGAAAACGAGAGAACGGCCGACAGCACGAACATCTGTATTATTTTCGCGGCGCAGGTCATGCTACGTATTTGCGGAGACTGTTGGACAAACAATGGTTTACGTAACGTCTTCGGGCCCACGGCGGCCGTCGTAAGCCCGAGGACCTTTGCTTACTCGCTTCAGAGACCAGCGGGTTGGTTTTTCTCTTTTTGAAGGGTCATGGGTGGTGGTGGTGGGGGGGGGGGGGTGAGGGAGGGGGAGTGGGGGAGGGGGGGGCGGGTTGGACAGAGCAGAGTGGGAGGGTGGGGACCCTGGCGTGTTCGTTTGTGTGTTTGGACACCAGCAACACTGTGGATGGCTGCAGGTCTTTCGAAAATGCTACCCCGAAGCTTTGGAACCTTCTGTCAAAATCTGTGAAGTTTGCATGCTGGCTCTCTGCCACCACTTCGAAGACAGCTGAAGACCTATTTCTTCGGCCTGTATGAAGACTGCAGGTTTTCTCTGTTCTCTTCTGCCACTCTTCTTCTGGCCCCAGTTGTTTCTTTTCTATCTCTCCTGTACAGATTAAAACCCCACTAAACCGCCATGAACTTATCTGTGCGTGTGTGTGTGTGTGTGTGTGTGTGTGTGTGTGTGTGTGTGTGTGTGTGTGAGAGAGAGAGAGAGAGAGAGAGAGAGAGAGAGAGAGAGAGAGAGAGAGAGGAGAGAGAGAGTGCACAGAGAGAGAATGTGTGCAGAGAAGGGGTGGGGAGGGAGAGAGAGAGAGAGAGAGGGAGAGAGAGAGGGAGAGAGAGAGAGAGAGAGAGAGAGAGAGAGAGAGAGAGAGAGAGAGAGAGAGAGAGAGAGAGAGAGAGAGAGAGAGAGAGAGAGAGAAGGCAGTCATAACGTCATGTTGATGTAAGGCTTGACAATTATCTGGTCACAACGATAAAGATATTGACAAAACCAGAGACAATGTCAACGGCATGTTGATGTAAGGCTTGTCAGACTTAACTGGGATGCATTTCATATAGACACTTGCATCTTTATTGACACATCTGATTGCCCCTTAATAGACACCTACTCTTTTGACGCAGTAAACAGGTTGCGTAAATGGACAGAATGACGTCCCTTGCTGACAAAAAGTGTAATGATGAAATGTGACGAGCAATCAACTGATGATTTAACTCATTTGAGACTCGCCGGGTCCGGATACTAAGGCGTTAAGCCGCGTATCCTAATGCCGCACGTCCCGGTTGAGTTAAACGTGGAGAATTTCAACATGGTGATGCACCAAAAAGATTGAGACGTGCAACCGATGAAAACATTCAACTGATGCGAGGATATTATTTTCAGCGAGTGAATTAAAATGTCTCGGGATCGTTTGACCCGGTGGTGTCACTTGTAACCAGTAAGCGAAATGTCTTCGGGCCTTCGTGGGCCGTGGTTGGCCCGCGCAGTGCGCGGGCCAACCACGGCCCACGCAGGCCCGAACACCGTCTGCTCCCCTATGATACCCTACGGGACACTTTGATGAGCACGGCCCATTTGCCCACGAATGGCTCCCCAGTGGGATGTCGAGTGAATGATAACCGCTTTACCTCTAACGCATGATGTTTCCGCCCAAGCTACAGGCATTTGAATGACAAAACCACCGGTCAGTCACTTTATCGTTTTTTGATTTTTTTTTTCTCCCTCCCTTCTGTCAGTGCTCTCTGTAAATTCAAAGCGTGACATTGCTTTGCCATCAGCATGATTTTGCAGGGACTCGGTGTGGTGTTTTTATACGGAAAAGTTATACAACCGTTGCGGCTTCACACGGTTGTTGTGGGTTTTTTTTTTAATTATTATTATTATTATACGTGTGCAAACCTTAACCCGTTCAGTGCCTGGTGACGAAGACTGTGTTTCTGCAATCTTCGTTGATTAAAGTACCATTACGCGTAAACTTGAAGACAGATTTCAGCACCATTTGTGTTTGTTATGCCTTGTCGACACACCTAATGAACTTTAACAGCAGCTGGGACGCGCAGCAAAAGCACACGCGTAATCGCACTAATTTATTCTGCCCAGCCGTTAGCGTGTCAGTCTATTTTTAGCTGTTTCTCGTGCTGAAAGCGCTGTACGTATAGAACGGAGTAGAGTCATTGTCAGGTTACTTGATATCAAGACGACGAGTGCTGAACTGGATTGTCCTGTGTCTCTTGGGCGAACGAAGATTTTATAGGAGTTGCCCACGACGTCTGCAGGCTTGTTCGTGGCTGCGGAGGCCAATCCGAGACAGGCAGGTTCGACCGCAGTGGCTGCAGGGGAAGGTATGGCCAGGGTTCTGAGCTGCAGCATCTCTGTTTTTTCTCCTGAGACGCTTGTCCTTAAGGCTAGCTCTGTGAGAGTCCTCAAAGGAGACTGCTGCCTTGTAAATGGTGGAGCGCCAGGTGTCACGGTCCGCAGCAAGCGAAGACCACTGGTGGTGGTCGATTTGGCAGGCACTAAGTGACTTCTTGAGACAGTCTTTGTATCTCTTCTTTGGTGCCCCTCTGTCACGGTGTCCAGTAGCAAGCTCGCCGAACAGGGTGATCTTTGGTAGGCGATGATCCTCCATCCTGGAGACATGCCCCGCCCAGCGGAGCTGTGTCCGCAGCAGCAAAGCCTCGATGCTCACAGTTTCAGCCTGTTCAAGGACCTCGACGTTGGTGACATAGTCACTCCAGTGAATGCCCAGGATGGTACGCAGGCAGCGCTGGTGGAAGCGTTCGAGGAGTCGTAGTTGGCTGCGGTAGAGGGCCCAGGACTCGGAACCATACAGCAGGGTGGTGAGGACCACAGCTCTGTACACGCTGATCTTGGTGCCTGTTTTCAGCTGTTGGTTGTGCCACACCCGCTTGAAAAGTCGCCCGAAAGCGCTGTTCGCTTTTGCCAGCCTGCTGTCAAGCTCCTTGTCCAGCTTGGCGTCCGACGTGATAATGCAGCCAAGGTAAGTAAACTGGTGCACTGACTTTAGTTCAGACTCGCCAATGGTGATGTGAGGAGGGCGATACACTGTCTTGGGTGCCGGCTGATGGAGGACCTCTGTCTTTTTCAGACTGACCTCGAGTCCAAAGAGCTGGGCAGCATCTGCGAAGCAAGACGTGATGCGCTGCAGGGCTCTCTCTGTGTGTGCAACGACGGCAGCATCATCAGCAAAAAGCAGCTCACGAATCAGTTGGTCTAGGGTTTTCGTGTGGGCCTGCAGTCGTCTGAGGTTGAACAGGCTGCCATCGAGACGATACCTGATGTACACTGCATCGTCATCATCGAGGTCCACTGTGGCCTGCTTCAACATCATACTAAAAAAGATGGTGAAGAGGGTCGGTGCCAGCACGCAGCCTTGCTTTACGCCGTTGAGAATAGGGAATGGTTCTGAGAGGTCATTGTTGAGTCTGACCTGGCCTTGTTGGTCCTCGTGTAGCTGGACAATCATGTTGAGGAACTTTGGGGGACAGCCAAGTCGCTCCAGGATCTGCCACATGCCTTGCCTGCTCACACACAGTGTCGAACGCTTTTGTTAGGTCGACAAATGTTACGTACAGCCCTTTGTTCTGCTCGCGGCACTTCTCCTGCAGCTGTCTCAGCACAAAGACCATATCGGTGGTGCTCCTGTTTGCTCTGAAGCCACACTGGCCCTCTGGGAGTTGGTCTTCAGCGATGGCAGGTACCAGCCGATTCAGGAGCAGCCTTGCAAGGATTTTCCCAGCAATGGACAGCAGGGTAATTCCCCGATAGTTGGAACAGTCAGACTTCTCGCCTTTGTTCTTGTACAGGGTGATAACAACTGCATCACGGAGATCTTTTGGTAGTGTTCCTTCCTCCCAGCAGCAGAGAAAGAGGTCATGGAGCTTGTTGTGCAGTGCTGTGCCTCCATGTTTCCAGATCTCTGGCGGTATTCCATCAATGCCTGCTGCTTTGCCACTCTTGAGCTGGTGAATGGCTGTGAGGGTCTCTTCAGCGGTGGGCGGTTCGTCCAATTCAACCTTTACCGGGAGATGTGGGATTTGTAGGACGACTGCTTCTTGAACAGTGCGCTCAGCGCTGAAGAGGCTCTGAAAGTATTCCGACCAGCGGTTCAAGATGGAGGTATTATCTGTGAGGAGTGCCTGGCCATTCGCGCTTCGCAGGGGACTTTGTACCAGGTGCCTGGGGCCATACACTGCTTTCAGTGCTTCGTAGAAGCCCCTGTAGTCACCATTGTCAGCGCAAAGCTGGGTCCTCTGTGCAAGTCTGGTCCACCACTCATTCTGGAGATCTCTGAGCTTGCGCTGGAGACTGCTGCAGACGAGGCGGAAGGCAGACTTCTTCACAGGGCAGGAAGGCTGGGCTAGGTGGGCCTGATGGGCGGCTCTTTTTTTTTGCTAGGTGTTCCTGGATCTCTACATCGTTTTCATCAAACCAGTCTTTGTTCTTCTTTCTGGCGAAACCCAAGACTTCTGCAGAGGATTTTGCAATAGCAGTTTTCAGTTGTTCCCAAAGTGTTTCAGGGGAGGAGTCTACTGGGTCCGCTGTGTCTTTGAGCCTGCGCTGTAAATCTGTCTGAAAAGCAGCTTTCACATCGTCACGCTTAAGGCTGGCAACATCAAGCTTTTTCTTGGGGGGCCCCCATTTCTTGGGTTTCGGCTTGAAGTGGAGCCTGAGTTTACAGCGGACAAGGCGGTGGTCAGTGTGGCACTCTGCGCTGGGCATCACTCTGGTGAGGAGGACGTCACTGCGGTCCCTCTGACGCACTAGGACATAGTCGATAAGGTGCCAGTGTTTGGAGCGAGGATGCATCCAGGTGGTCTTTCGACTGTCCTTTTGCTGAAAAGTAGTGTTGGTGATGACCGGTTGCTGCTCCGCACAGAACTCCAACAGTAGGCGGCCATTGTCATTGCAGTTCCCCACGCCATGCTTGCCGAGGACTCCTTTCCAAGCTTCAGAGTCCTGGCCCACTCTGGCGTTGAAGTCGCCAAGGATGATGACTTTGTCGTCTGCAGGGGTACTCTGTAGGAGGCTGCGCAGGTCAGTGTACAACTTGTCCTTTTCAGCAGGCTCTGCCAGGAGGGTTGGGGAGTACACACTGAGAAGGGTGACGTGTTGCTGGTGTCTCAGTGGGAGGCGCATGGACATGATGCGGTCTGAGTGGCCCGTTGGTAGGTTTTTCAGCTTAGTCGCAATGGATGTCTTGACCATGAAACCCACGCCTGAGAGCCGTCTTTCTGATGCAGGCCTGCCTGACCAGTAGAGGGTGTACCCAGCACCAAGTTCTTGGAGGCTGCCTTCTTCCGGAAGGCGTACTTCGCTGAGCGCGGCGATGTCGATGTTTAACCTCCGCAATTCATGGGCAATGAGGGCGGAGCGACGTTCAGGGCGTCCGCTGTCTGCTTTGTCGAGCATGGTTCGGACGTTCCAGCATGCTACGTTGAGTCCGGTCGTGGTCGTCATGAGAGTGGATCCGTTATTCTTTCTTGTTTTTTGACCGCAGGAGAAGATGCCCGTTGACCGCGGCTAGCCAACTGGGTTACGAGGGGATGAGCTTTGGTTAGGCAGTGGGCAGATGTTCACATCTGCACGGGACATAGACGACCCCGCCCTCCACGAGTCGCCTGCTGCCTTGCAGGCCTGGCCGCTTGGCTGCGGAAAGGCTAAGGGAGGAAACCCCCGACATCAAAGCCCCCGTGTCTCCGGGGAAGGCTTTTGAGCCAGAGACTAGGACAAGGACAGTCTGATATAAAACCTACGACCCGAGGACCTCGATGCCATCGTCCCAGCTTGCTAGGCCATGGCAGATGAACCAAGGGTTTAAAGGGTGGGGCCAGTACTGCGCACACTGCACTCCACCAAAAAGCTCCACCGCGCAGGCTTTAGGAAACGTCCACGGACCATGACACTGACCATTCCAAGTCCTGTAGCGACGGGCGAGGGGCGAAACGGCAGGTGAAAGATGTCACTGGAAGCCGCAGTCTCAAACCTGCATGCAGGCGGTTCAGGATATTGGTCGCCTGATGTTGACCTGGGGATGACAACATCACTCGGCACACCCTGAACGACCAAGCAGCCTTCTCTAGGGACAGCACTGCTTGCTCCACACGGAGAGGGGCCTAGAAAAGGTGGCCTAACCAAAGCTCATCCCCTCGTAACCCGTAACCCAGTTGTCCTGTGTCTAAATGAACCATAACTAGACCTGTGTGTAGCGTTTCGTAACCATCTGTTACAGAAGTGTATCTCTGAACAGTTACGGCGGTAGTGGGCCGGCCTTCAAAGACCACAAAACCCTACATGTCCCAGGATCATGGATTCAGAGTGGTGTCAGCAAGAAGCATCGATCCTCATGAGCCCTCGCAACTGCGGGGGCTCATGAGGATCTATACCTCTTGCAGTTGGGTGGTGTTCAATTTTCGCGGGCACTGTGTGGACTGAAATCAGTTTGCAGTGAGGAAAGAGAGTCAGATCCGAGAATTTTCATACGTAGTTTACTGCACGTTTTTTCGTTTTCCATACACAAGTCTGAAGAAGGAAGAGCAGCTTTTGATTATGCTGATGGCAAATGTATTACTTTATTCTATGTATGCAAACCAAGGGGAATCACAGCGCTGGACAGACAAACAGTTAGATCCCCTGCCCCCGCCTATCAGGCACCCAATCGCCAGCCCACAGAGAAATACGCAGGTATAGAATAAGACGATCATTTCCATCCTCTAATTCTTTATTTCATTTCATTATTCTCTGTGATTTGGTTTGGTTTTTTAAAGTCTAAGTATTGGTTGTATTCATCTCCTTCAATGGCAGTGGTCGCAGATTATGTTTCTGAAATACTTGTCAGTTAAAGGCCAAAGAGTCCCAGCCGTCTAAGGACCATAGATATAAAGTGGTGTCAGCAAGAGGCACAGATCCTCGTGAGCCCCCGCTTTAGCGGGGCTAATGAGGATCTATGTCTCTGCAGTTGGATTGATTGTGATCATCTTTTCTCGGGCCGTGAAGGGGTTGATATGCGCGCGCGCGCACACACACACACACACACACACACTCTCTCTCTCTCTCTCTCTCTCTCTCTCTCTCTCTCTCTGTCTTGTGCCGTTGTGTGTGTTCGTGTGTGTGTGTGTCCGTGGGTTTTTGTTCTTCCTGTAGTTTGTAGCAAGGACAACAATAAAAAGGTCTGTGCCTATTCTTTTATCATTGGAAAATAAAGTTTCATTTCATTTCAATTCGTCTCTCTCTCTCTCTCTCTCTCTCTCTCTCTCTCTCTCTCTCTCTCTCTCTCTCTCTCTCTCTCTCTCTCTCTCTCTCTCTGAAATGTTACACCCCCACCCGGGTCTGCCCTGGGGGACTTGGGTGGGGTTAGGTATTTTTTAGTTCCCAGGGTCACCCTGGTCAGCCCCACAGGGTGGGTTTTTCTCTATTCTGGGGCATGTGTTTCTGTCTACCCTTTGTCCATTCACCTGTTTTTGCCTTTTTAAAACTCTCCCTACTGTCTGCACTGCCTGTAGCTCTTGATATTGGATGTGTGCTGCTAAATGGTCTTAGCTTTATTTAGGCCCCATGTGTTAGGTTTATTTAATGTATTTGACCGGCTGGCGACATACATTCAATGTTTTGTTTATTTTTTTTTCACAAGCAGTGCAGGCACGTCCTGAAAAAGCCTTGTTGCTGTCGGGACGTTAAGCAATGTACAATCAATCAATCAATCTGAAATGTTACATGGCAGATGTCTATTGGGGATAACACCGCATACGATTGGCTGGTCAGCGAACTGGAATGGCCAGTTGAAACCAGCGTTGTTCATATCACTTTTCATGTGACGGATCTCATGGGAACGGATCTTGTGTCGAGCACCAGTTGGACAACAGCGGCCACGTGACAACTACAGACAATGAGGTCGCGTGACTTCTCACCCTGTTGTTCTTCACCTCAGTACTCGCCATATTAAGCATCGTTTCGCGATGATGCGCGGCGCGAATTTATACCTCCTTCGGGGAAAAGGTCTGCATTAACCTTTTCATTCGGAATACAGCAGTGGGTGAGATAAGTTTGACTCAAATAGTTCAAGGATAGTGCTAGAAGAGCTTGGCGCCTCTAGGCGCCAAGCTATTCTGGCACCACCCTTGAACTAAAGCCATTGGTCTATATCCTTATCTGTAAGTACCATAATGTAGCGTGCATATGGCAGTGTACAAATTTGAAGCTTTTAGCCTCGGTATGATACGGGTTAATCACTCTTCCGCGCGCGATGGCTCAACAGACCGATGAGTGGTTTGATAGCGTGTGCGGGTGTGTGTGTGCGCGCTCTGGTCTGTGTTTTTTTTACCTTATGACTAGAAGCCGTAAGGTCCAAAATCACAGATCAGCGTACCGTCTCGATGGACGCTGGGGTCGTCCGTCTTACCCATCTTCACCGCCCGGTAGTCTCTCAGGAGGACTTTATTGTGACAACATATTCATCATCACGTTCCGCCGAGGGACCTGTTATAGTACCGATTGTGCTAGCGTGGTAGACTTCAGCATCGGTGGCTGTCTCGGTCAGCGAGAGTCATAGATTCTCGTGAGCCCCAGCCATTTCACAATTCATCACCACTACCACGTGTGTGTGTGTGCGGTTTCTCCGCCTCCACATCCTCCGCACCAAACTCAGCACTTTCGGCCCCCGCTCCTTCTCAGTATACGGTCCATCCACCTGGAACACTCTCCCACTCTCTCTCTCCGTCAGAAACACTCTCTCTCTCCTCCTTCCAGTCCGCCCTCAAAACTCACCTCTTTCAACAGTTCTAGCACTATACCACCACACTTCCCACCCTAAGCAGACTGTCGTAATGTATTTCACTGTACGTGAGTCGTTGTCTAAAGCGTGCGAATGCGTGCGCGAGTTGTGAGTGCGCGCTTAGAGTTATAATTATTATAAGATAAGCGCATTATAAATACCGTAATTATTATTATTTTATTTTTTGTATCAGACAGCTACTTTTAGAATAATCGCTTAACAAATCTCCTTTATTATTATTATTATTATTATTATTATTATTATTATTATTATTATTATTATTATTATTATTATTATCAGCAAAAGGCTAAGATTTCCATGAGCACCTCCTGCTGCACAGGTCCCCCCCCCTCCCCGCTCCCCCTCCCCCCTGCCCCCCCCCCCCCCCCCCCCCCCACCCTCCCCTGTTCTCAGAGTTCCATTCGATATCGTACCAATTTTGGTCTGGTTCACCATATATGGGCCTCTCATATCCTGTCAAACCTGACTAGCGTCGCGCGCTCGCCTTTTCCCACAGCTCTGCTCTGAAGGCGATCGACTGTGTGGTGCCCTTGCTACTAGCTGCTCCTGACGGTGATTTCTGCGGTTTCTCACCGCGTCTGATCTGCGCCGTCGAGAAAACCTTGACCGCGACCCAACTGCAAGAGACATAGATCCTCATGAGCCCCCGCTACAGCGGGGGCTCATGAGGATCTAAGCCTCTTGCTGAGACCAATTTGTATTAGTGTTCCTTGGCCGTTGTGGTTTTTTGGTCGTTGAATGAACGAAGATTTCAGAAATAAAATATGCGTCCGCTATTAGCAACTACGGAGTGAGTAGGAAATAGCACTGTCAGGGGAGACAATTGTGCATTATCGACCATTTACCATCGATCTAGTTCATGGATAGTGGACCAATGATCACATAGCTGGAGGTCCACTTGTAGGTAAATTTGTCCTCGAACCGACGTCGGCCCTGGATGGCTGGCGCTCTACCGCTCGTGACCTGTAACTGCGGCTGACTTCGTGCCGAGGGTCTGTTGCTTGCCAGACAGGCTCTAGTTTCTGTGTTAGTTCTGCATTTATATTAGCACCTGGGTGTTTAGTAGTACATCGGACCGAGAAGTCAGTGCCCAGTGCCTAATACATAAACCCTTGTAGCGACTAATGGCGGACTTTTGTAGCCCTCTTTCTGATGCGTCTTGGATGCCAGTTTTGTTCTATAAAAGATCATCAAAACGTTCTAAAGTACAAAGTTACTAGTGTTGTTCGAAACACCAGGCACAGTAGTGGAGTTGTTTGTAGCATACATCTGCAGGAATAATGCATAACAGACCACTAAAGAAAGACTCGTTGCGGAATGGAAAGCACATGAGCATCCTATGTGACTATTTTATTAAAGAATTTTACAATTTTTTAGGCAAACAGTAACGCACCTCTTCCATTACATTACTCTGACAATTGTAGACAATGCTGCTGGTCATGCAGACGGCAACGTCATGAAAAATCTTAAATTACGTCATAAGCCTATTATGTATACATGTATAATTATTCGTTTGACGTCAGTTATGCCTGGCGTGTTCCAAGACGGAAGATCTGAGCTTGATTTCTTTTAGGAAAATAGTGGAAGAATGAAAACAAATACGTTATTGGCAGCAGGGTTTTTCCAAGGACCCTTCTAGGCCTGAGGGAGGTCAAAGGAACCATTGAACCCTTAGGCCTTCGGGGTTCAATGGTTCCTTTGACCTCCCTCAGGTCTACAAGGGTCCGGGTAGCAAGCCAATGCTACCAATAACTTATATGTTTTGTTTTGTTTTGTGCTCACTTGAGAGCCTTCAGAGTTCCATGCAGTTGCCAGTATAATAGTCTCGCAAAAATGTGTTGCTCACTGGATAACCTTCAGTGCGCGATGCAGTTGACTGTATACCTGGTGTCGTAAAAATCGCAAAGCAGCCCTGGATATTAAGAGTGAAGCCAAGCGTGCCCGTCGCTGTCATTACCGTTGTAACATGATCTGGCTTTCAGACGCGAGGGCACACCTTTCATATCACACCTTCAGCCCTTGATCACTTCATCTGTCTAAAAACAGTCACAAATGAGGCCGATCTCTCTCAAACAAGAGGCCTAGCTCCTCATGAGCCCACGCACCTTGCTTGGGATCATGACGATCTATGTTTTTTTCAAGATGGAAGAAATTTGTCCACAGGACTGTGTGCGTTGTGGAGGAAATAAACATTTCAACGTCTTTCTTAATGGCTGGCGTAGGACTAAGCTCGCTCATGCAACTGTCTCCTGATCTTTTTGAATGCCGGGGGCATAAATTCTCATGAGCCCCTGCACCCTGCAGGGGCTCATGAGAATCTATGCCTCTTGCAGGTAAGGTCATGGCCGCAGGGACTGCGTATGGGTTGTTTAGGAAATTAAATCACGGATCGTTTGCACCTGAAGGCGAAGCAATGGACATGATATAAAGGCCGACATTTTTCTCATATCCCACGGTGGCGGTAACCAATCGGATTGCAATTCGTCGATGACGTGGTGGCCGGAAAGCGGTGTGATATTACAGGAAGGACGTATGCCATGAACGCCTTGACGGGTGAAGTCAAATTTTCTGAGATGCGTGTTTGTGTGTGCGTCTGTCACGCTGATTGCGGTCTGGCTGTTGTCTAGGCCGGTATGCTTGCGTTTGCACGGCACGTGTATTTGTGTGCTTGTGTGCCGGTGTGTGTGTGCGCGCGTGTAGTGTGCGACTCTGTGTGTGTGTGTGTGTGTGTACGTGCGTGTGTGTATGCGTTGCTTGTGTGTGTGTGTGTGTGTGTGTGTGTGTGTGTGTGTGTGTGTGTGTGTGTGTGTGTGTGTGTGTGTGTATGAGAGACACAGATAGACAGACAGACGGACAGACATAGAAACTTTAAATGCTTAGGGCTTAACGTGTGTTGCCAGTACGAAGGTGATTTCACCAAATAGGGCCTGTACAAATTGTGACCCACCGGGGTTAGAACCCACGACTTTACGACCGACAGTCAGCGTCGGACGCCGACGCTCAGCCACCTAAACCATCTCGATCCCCAGAGAGAGAGAGAGAGAGAGAGAGAGAGAGAGAGAGAGAGAGAGAGAGAGAGAGAGAGAGAGAGAGAGAGAGAGACAGAGAGACAGAGACAGAGACAGAGACAGTGAGTGAGTGAGTGAGTGAGTGAGTGAGTGAGTGAGTGAGTGAGTGAGTGAGTGAGTGAGTGACTGACTGACTGACTGACTGACTGAAACTTTATTTATCAAGGATTAAGATAGTAGGGCGCACAATATACAATAACATGCAAAGTTACATCACACTTACAAATAACATCGAAAGTAATGCGAATTACAACAACACTACAAACAGCAACAATGATTTAACAAAACACACAGGTACCCATACAAAAATGTATGCACGTGTCACCGTTTGCGGGAGCCCTCCCCAGACAATCCCACCCGGGGGGTGGGGGTTGGGGGGGGGGGGGGCACTCCACAAGGATACCTTCACTCGAATGACATGCTAAGCACATCACTGAAATAAACGGTGCACCCGCGCTGCCTCCCCCGACCGGGCCAATACGGAAAGCACCCCAAAAAACGGCACGTGAGCGCAAGTGGTATGATAAAAAAAAAAATTGCATTAAATGAAATTTTAAATAATACAAAAGAGATATATGTTTGGACAACACGAGATAATTAAATTTACGTTGCCTTAAATAAATGCTTGTACAGTTTTGCTTTAAACGCAGCTAGGGAATTAACTTGTTGTATTTGCAGCTAGGGAATTAACTTGTTGTAGTTGCAGCTAGGGAATTAACTTGTTGTAGTTGCAGCTAGGGAATTAACTTGTTGTAGATGCGGAGGTAGGTAATTCTACAGGAAACCACCTGAGTATGACAAACTGGATTTATACAAATCAATGCGGGGCCGCTTTATGCTCAGGCTGCTCCGAGAGGTGCTGTACCTCTTCTCAGTAAGAGTAAAGAGTTCCGATAAGTAGCCGGAGGACTTACCGTTAAGAGCTTGTGCACTAGCACGCATTTGTTACAGACTAAGTGTTTGCCAAGAGGA
>BTPG01000003.1:116597019-116599519 GCA_036245525.1 Semisulcospira habei | reverse complement strand
CCACCCGGGTCTGCCCTGGGGGACTTGGGTGGGGTTAGGTATTTTTTAGTTCCCAGGGTCACCCTGGTCAGCCCCACAGGGTGGGTTTTTCTCTCTATTCTGGGGCATGTGTTTCTGTCTAGCCTTTGTCCATTCACCTGTATTTACCTTTTTAAAACTCTCCCTACTGTCTGCACTGCCTGTAGCTCTTGATATTGGATGTGTGTTGCTAAATGGTCTTAGCTTTATTTAGGCCCCATGTGTTAGGTTTATTTAACGTATTTGACCGGCTGGCGACATACATTCAATGTTCTGTTTGGTTTTTTTCACAAGCAGTGCAGGCACGTCCTGAGAAAGCCTTGTTGCTGTCGGGACGTTAAGCAATGTACAATCAATCAATCAATCATTTGCTTAATGGGAAGACAGACAGACAGAGAAAGAGAGTTATCTGTTGTGCGCCGATCTCGTAAGATTCTTTTCATCCCGTCTTTCAAAGATCAATGACAGCCCTTGATTGTCTGTCGAAGCGTCAGTCTCGCCCCGTAATTATCGCGTGATTTTCAATCACCCAATCACGAAGCGCGTTGGAAATAGACGCGGACGTGAAATCGACTTGTCTCGATATAATGAGCAATTTGATTGGCTGCGATGTGTGTGGGAGGAAACTAGGTCAGTGTCATGAAGCAGACGAAAAGAAAGGTAGATTGGCGTGCTGGTCTGAGTTTTTGGACCTCACGGTCGGAAGCCGTAAGATCCAAAATCATAGGCAGTCACATTTTCGTCTGCGTTTATTTCTGTACGACTTTTGGGGGTCTGTTTTCCTCTTATTTTTTTTTTTTTTTTCTCAGCCGTACCTGCGTGGACGAGTGTTACCTCTACATGGAAAAACTCAGAAAAATATTAGCCTATAAAACCGTGTCATGCAGCGGAAGGATGTGTATCGACCATGATAGTTCAAGGGTGGGGTCAGAATAGCTTTGCGCCTGTAGGCGCCAAAAGCGATTCTGGCACCACCCATGAACTATTATGGTTGAACTGTCTCCAGAACTGTAACGTAGAACGCAAAGGGTACATAAAAAAAGAATGCCATCCTCAGAATAGGCCTACAGCTGTTCAAAGAACTACTTCCGCCACAGACGGTTACGAAACGCTACATACAGGTTTAACTATGGTTCGTTTAGACGCAGAAGTATCCTGTGCAACACAAAATCATCTTTGACAGTGAGTTGCCAATGATTCCTCTCCAAGCTATAAATACTACGCTGTCTGAAAAGAGCATCAGTTAAAAATAGATTGACGAGCTAACGGGCTGCGCAAAATAAACAAGTGTGTTGACGCGTACAAGTGCGTTTGCTGCGTATCCTAACTGCCGTAGAAGCTGATAAGGTGTGTTGACAAGGCGTAACACTCGCAATCGATGCTGAAATTGAATTGTCTTCAAATTTAGTCCTAATAGTATTTTCACTTAATCAAGATGCGTCGCATTGGGATGGAATGATAGTACAATTCTGTTTATAAATTGTATGTGGGTTTTATTTATTTATTTATTTATTTATTTATTTATTTATTTATTTATTTATTTTTTGTCCAACACGAAAAAGGGCCTGAAGAAATATTGACCCCGGCTAGATTGGAATCTACGACCTTTCAGACGAGAGTCGATTCGAAAGGTCTACCATCTGAGCTGCCCAGACCGCCGATTTAACTAATTCACCAAGTAGCAGGCGTGATACACTACAACTAGAGATGGATGGCTCGCATATTATAGTTCAAGGGCGGTGTCTGAAAGTTATTCTAGCACACCCTTGACCGAGCATGGTCGATTTATCTCATGATTGATCTGCTTAACCCTTTGCCTGTCGGTAGCGATTTTTTCCCGCGATGATTCCTGCAGGAATAACAACACCCTGACATCCTGCAGGAATAACAACACCCTGACATCCTGCAGGAATAGCAACACCCTGACATCCTGCAGGAATAACAACACCCTGACATCCTGCAGGAATAGCAACACCCTGACATCCTGCAGGAATAACAACACCCTGACATCCTGCAGGAATAAGAACACCCTGACATCCTGCAGGAATGGCAACACCCTGACATCCTGCAGGAATAACAACACGCTGACATCCTGCAGGAATAGCAACACCCTGACATCCTGCAGGAATAGCAACACCCTGACATCCTGCAGGAATAGCAACACCCTGACATCCTGCAGGAATAGCAACACCCTGACATCCTGCAGGAATAACAACACCCTGACATCTTTCGGGAATCATCGCGACAAAAACCTCTACCGACAGCCAAAGGACCACTTATCCTACCATTGTTGTTGTTCATCATCGATCTATCGATCTGTCTATCGATCTCGAAAATGGGTATATGGTCTTGAAACGACAACTTCCAAATTCGAGAAATTTCGACGCGATCTTAACCCGTTGAGTGCCTAGGAAAATTGAACACCACCCAACTGCAAGAGGTATAAATCCTCATGAGCCCCCCCCCCCCCCCCACACCCGGG
>BTPG01000003.1:116524519-116587019 GCA_036245525.1 Semisulcospira habei | reverse complement strand
CCCTTAGGGCAACTTCTGACTGGATTTTCCAGTAACAACACCACATTCTACCGCTGGTTCCTCCTGTGTGTTCTTCGTTTACGCCCCCTCACCCCCCCCCCCCAATTCCCCCCCCCCACACACACACACACACACATCTCCCCCGGCGATATCTCTACGACTTCTCTCCGCCTAGATTCAGGTGACACAATCCTAAGAGTCCCTGTCACCCAGTCTTCTTTATATTTGTCGTTGCTCATTTCGATAAATGACCACCTCTGTTTCAGGAGCAATGAATTTAATAGGACTGATTCGTACCGGCAACAGGCATAGATTCTCGTGAGTCCCTGACGCAGCAGGGGCTCATGAGAATCTGTGCCTTTTGCAGACGAAAAGTGGTGCCTGTCACCCAACCTTTTTTTCGTCGTTTTAAAGTCGCCGTAACTCTCCATTTTCAGGGCAGGTAATCCGATTACGTGGCAAAGTTACGTCCCATTGGCTTCCAAACGACATGTCCCGAAACCCCGTCAAAACGCCAAAATGGCGGTGCGGAGATTCCCTCGGGGGATTTTTTTCCGACGCAGTTTTTCTCTGTCAGGTGTCGTTGATTTGCTGCGTGTGGTTAAGACGTCGACGAATTTGTGTTAGTCGTATCCCGTTGATCTCAACCTTTTGTGAAGTTTTGAAGTGTAGTCTTGTTAAACGTTAAGCTTTTAAGGCGGGGCGCAGGAAAAATGTCGGAACATATTTCGACCCCAGCTGGGTTCGAACTCGCGACCTTTCGGAAGAGAGCTGCGGTTCTACCGCAGGAGCCGCCAAGCTTGCCCTATTTAGCGTTGTTGAAAACGTTTAGGGCTTAACTCATTCAAGACGTGCCGCCTCCGGATACGCGGCTTAAAGCCGCGTATCCGCAGTGGCGGATCCGAGGGGAGGGGGGGGGGGGGTTGGCGTGGGAGGGGGAGGGGGCGGGGGAGCGAAGCGGAGGGGTGGCCGGGCACATCCCCATCCCTCGCCCCACCCCGGTCAGTCCTGGCTAATTTTTGTACAAAACTTAAATGGTGGATGGTTGGTTAGGAAGGGGTTTTTCGTTTTTTTTAAATTTATTTATTTATTTATTAGTGATGGTTACTTGGTCAGAGTTTTTATTTTTTTATTTATTTAATTTTTTTTTAGTGGCGGCTGGTTGGTTGTTGAGATTTCTTTACATCACGGCACGCAGACTTAACCTTTCTTGTCCTCTCTTATGTACTGAATCAGTGGATGGGCCTAGCGTGTCAAGACTAGTCAAATAACCTGCACCCTGTCATAGTCTTTCAGCCAAAAACACTGAGAGTGTCAAGTGCCCCCGCAGTCAAAGGGGCTCATGAAAAGTAGTATCTCTCACTGTGCGATATCATCAGCATCGCATCCTCACTCAGCCATATGACGTAAGTAAAAGTCCTTGAGTGTTTGTCCACCCCAATCGTGGGCCGTGAGAATTCAGTCCCTGCTGACATAGGGCTCCTCAGTAGAACCATAGAGTTTCCTGCGCCCCTGCAGGAAAAGGGGCTCCTGAAAAGCCATACCTTTTGATATGCTATGCACATGTACCATCCTCAGACTGAGGCAGTCATCTGCGGGTGTGCCTACGACTGAAGACACGCCCGGCTGAGGCAATTATCCAATCAGAAAGGTCGGCTTTGTGGCGGATGGGGTAGACTACCTGCTGTCGTCCGTTAATCAGATAATTGCCCCTTAAAGCTTCCTCACACGGAGACACGAAACGGAACATTTCGTCGAAATGTCTGCATTTCAGACATTTCTCCAACATTTCACCGTTTCACGAAATGCGCCGGAAACGGCACATTTCGAGCAATAGAACCTGTCTCTATTCGCAAAACATTTCGCAGAAACATTTCTACCCGTTGCCCAATTAGCGTCGTCCGCTCGGTCACACGTTAACCTGACGTCATTCAAGCCAAAACACTGAAAATGGCGGGTAAAAGCGATGGCGTGACAGGTCAAAGAACACAGTGCCGTTTCCGTACTGTCCAGTCTCTTAGCCATAGTCAGTCCCAATCATCCCCTAATTTTTCAATCCCCTAAAAAATACTACCGCCCACCAGCTGCACATTTTCCATGCACAAAATACCAAAAAGAAAACACAGTACATTGACAGCACATTTCTTGGCTATGAACCTGATTCGTTACCAACCCCACACCCAAGCACAGCTGAAATCAGCGTGCCCCTCAAATCACTACGTCAACGGCAACTCAACATAGGTCCACAATTGCCCACTGTATAAGCTCAGGATGGTATGAATCAAAGCACCAAACATGTCTCCTCTCATCTAACTAGGAATTTCCAGCAAATTCCAACATTCAGCCCTACTACAAATTTTCAAACAAGGCAAAAAATATTTTTTTAAAAAAACGGTCCTTGCACTGCCTTAACTGCCCAATTTGAATATGTAATATGACCTGAAGTCGGGTGTGGCTGAAAACGCCGGCGTGATGTGACGCACGATTCTGTAAGATTTAAGTCGGAGGATCATTTTCGAAATGGAATCTGTAAAGAATCATCACTAAAGTACCACCAACATGATTTTAGGTCAGTTTTGACGTAGTGATTACGTCACTTTCATCGCCGGGTTGTCGCTGCGAAGCCTACAAGATGGCGGCTATCGATTCGTGGCGGCGGCATCCTCGGTTCACTTGAAACATCCCTGTTTACGCATTCAAAAGCTGCTTACGTTTATTCGATATGGTTGGGAATTCACTTTAATTGTGTAAGCGAAGGCACACATGTCTTACATGTTTAATATTTAAGCGTCAGTAGCCAGAAATATGTCCCGATATCCAATAATACAGTATGAACCAGAGCATTTGTCTGTGAAGAGTTACCTCCCCTGTACCAATCGAAATGAATTTTCACCGCGTTTCTGCATGTGCAGAGGAGGCATTTCGATGCAATGAAAATGTTTCGTTTCTTGTGTATTTCGTTTCTCGGTGTAGGGAAGCCTTTACTGCTGCCCACAGCGTAGTACGGTTAAGGGCGATTGAACTTCACCGGCCGTCTTTGTCCGCGGCGAGGATAAACTGTGACGGATGCCTTTCACCACAGTCTCACGTCTAAAGTTATGTCAGTTCCGGTTCAAGTTAGTCTTAGCCTTTTGATGCCAACGTGAATCTTCTCTAGCTTTGACAATCACATTGTAACCGTATTACTGCAATGAACAGGCTCATAGATAGCGACGATCGCTTAATCCGAAGAAATAAAACATCAACAAAACAAAACAATACCAGAGCCGCTGTGTGCCATTCCGGCAGAATGATCCCCGTCCACTGTTTCTTTTACAACTTCGACAAGACAACCCGTCCGTCTGAATTCGCATACATCAGTTTAATACCTGTCACACACGCATAACTTGAGCTTCCACGATTCTGTGCGTTATTATTGACAAAAGGCACTTGTTTGGATCAGTATAGCAATCACGGTGTTGTCTTTCTACAAATGCGATATACCAGGGACTTTGCGGTCAAGCAGCCCCGCAAGATTCCCCTCCAGCTCCCATCCTTTTTGTTTGCGGAGGGGAAAAAAAGTAGATTGGCATACTTCTCTGACTTGCAACAGGCTGTGACTGTGACCTGTCAGAACAGACAAAATATCACTGACGAGGTTGCATGTGACCACTACTGATGTGCGGACCCCGCCGTGTGTGTTAGGTTCAAGTCACATTAATTTCTAGACATATGTCTAGACACATGTCGACTGTGATAGTTCAAAGGTGATGTCGAAAGAGCTTGGCGCCTATGTGCGCCTATGTGCGCCAAGCTATTGTTATACCGATGTGGTCGGTACACATGCTGTCATAGCATGTCTGGCCTTTATGGGTTAATAATTGTTTTAGTGCTGCAGTCTCTGTTATTTCATCACTTGCATTCAAAAAACTGTCAAAGTTGCAAAGCTATAGTGTTTGTGTGTGTGTGTGTGTGTGTGTGTGTGTGTGTGTGTGCGTGCGTGCGTGTGTGTGTGTGTGTGTGTGTGTGTGTGTGTGTGTGTGTGTGTGTGTGTATGTACATAGCTTCAGTATAGTTTAATGACTTATTTCATAAAAGTAAAGTATTTGAATCACGTCCTTCGTCTTGTGTTGTGTTGTGTTGTGCTGTGCGTGTGTGTGTGAGCGCGTGCGTGCGTGCGCGCGCGCGCATGTGTGTGTCCAGATCTGTAAATCTGACGTATTTGGGGTGTGGGGGTGGGGGGTGGCGGCGGCGGGGGGTGCGGGGTGGGGGTGGGGGAAACGAATTTGGGCCCCCCCCCCACACACACACACACCCGTCCAGACCCCCCCCCCCCCTGCATCCGCCCCTGATCCGGAGGCGGCACGTCTCGAATGCGTTAACGTCTTTTGTCCACCACGAAGGTGATTTCACAGACGGGGCATCGTGTGGGAGTGTATGATATTATTTTGATATATTACGAGTTTCCGGTTGCCAGTGGTTTTTGTCTGCCTCTCGGGTGCGATCAGGGGGTTAATTTCGAAGATATAAGTCGAGGGGTTTAGCCCGAGACTTTTATCTTCGATCAACATCCTGATCGGACCCGAGAGGCAGACAAGAACGCCGCGCGGCAACTGGCAAAGCCTAATTCGTAATGCAACGATTTTGTCCCAGAACAGTTCAAACGTAAATGCACGAAATATCCCCTTGAAAGAACATCTGCTCAGTACTTTCAGTACTCTGGGGACGCAACTCTTCGTGTCAGTGAATTAAATCCGTGTACCGGCGGACCTGGCTTTCGCTTCGGACTTCGGTCGAAGGTACTGTCTAACTTATCGCATTTCGACCGTTTCTTTATATATGAGATATATACCCTAAATCAGTACGGTACGTAACGCTGCGTGCGTATAACCATGCCACAGATCGACCCATGATAGTTCAAGGGTGATGCCAGCATAGCTTGGCGCCCATAGGCGCCAAGCTACTCTGGCATCACCCTTGAACTATCATGGTCGATCTGTGTCATGCACTGCACTGCACTGCGCGCGGCGTTCAACAGCAAGGTTAGAGTAGCTAGACGTGACGTCATTTTTGTCTAACTTATCGCATTTCGACTGTTTCTTTACATAAGATAATACCCTAAATAGTACGTAACGCGTGCGTATAACATTTTTGTCGCGTAACCCCCTAAGTTTTTATTTATCTGGCTTTTTGTTTCTGCGCCGTTTCGACTATGGTCAATACGTACAGTCTAAGTGGGGCCTTCGCTTATAATTTCTTCGATAACAGGGGCGGATCCGTTAGCTCGAGGGTGGAGGGGGTCCAGCTTTTTGTTTGGGACCTTCAACCTGATACAAAAGGCCTCCCCGACGCTAGACTTTCTTCCAGTGGCCGAAAAATCTCTCTCTCTATTCAAAGTGTTTACACTTGGTTAAATATATACCCTTAGCTCCTCCCCCTTTTTGACGTTTGCACTTGCCAAGCAAGCAATAGGTACTTCTGCGGCCAATGTCGCGTCAATCCCTTTTTGCTCCCCACCCGGGTCTGCCCTGGGGAACTTGGGTGGGGTTAACTACTTTTTAGTTCCCAGGAGCATCCTGGTCAGCCCCACAGGGTGGGTTTTCCCCTCTATTCTGGGTCATGTGTTTCTGTCTACCCTTGGTACATTCACCTGTATTTTCCTTTTTAAAACTCTCCCTACTGTCTGCGCTGCCTGTAGCTCTTGATGTTTAATGTATGTTGCTAAATGGTCTAGTTAGGTTTATTTAGCGTATTAGACCGGCTGGCGACATACATTCAATATTCTGTTTAGTTTTTTTTTTTTTTTTTTTCGCAAGCAGTGCAGGCACGTCCTGAAAAAGTCTTGTTGCTGTCGGGACGTTAAGCGATTTACAACCAACCAATCTCTTTTTGAATACTTGGGGTTGTACTTGGTGACCTGAAGCAGTTGGATGTGTGAGCTTAGTCTTGCGCCAGCCACTAAGCTAGGTGCTCCGCGATAGCGCAGCATCTGGCTTAGTGGCTTGCGCAGGACTAAGCTCTCTCATGCAGCTGAACACTGCTTTCTTTGTAACACATTAAGACTTACGAATCAGCTAAAAGGGTCTGAGCTCGTATACGTCCTCGTGACAAACTGCATATTGTCAGCGGACATGACAAGTCGGGGGCATTTTTCTGCGCTAGGCACGACGGGAGGCATTTCTTTTTCTGGAACCGTGGAAGTAGATGTGTGTGAAAATCTACTGGCCAAAATGTATTTCAGGTCGTTAACCCGATCACACGCAATGAGACACGGTGATCAAGATGCGTGGATTCTCGTAAGCCCACGCATATGCGTGCAAGGCAGAAAGGAATTCCTCTCGAACTGTTCGCTTGCCAGATGAGTGTGAAAATCAGCAGGGCAAAAAGTAATTTTTGCTCGACACAGTACAGCAGACGGTAATCCAATTTGTGTAAAAATAGAGATTTTCAATGCAATACAGTGAACAATCTTGCTGTCCACAAAAATAGACTTATCTTTTGCATTCACAGAGCCGATTTCAGATCGATAACATTTTCACACACAGAGACATGTTGAAGAGGAGTCTTAGACTCTTAAGGCCCCGCCACACGGGCCGGTTGTGCCCCGATTTTGAAGCCGATTCCGATCCGTTTGCGATCGGATGACGTCAATTATCCGATCCGGTCCCAATCGGCTGGGAATCGGGTCACTAGAACCTGCTCTATATTTCCGATCCGAATCGGTCCCGATCAGTCGTAAGCTTCAACCAATCAGAGCGCGTCTCGCAAAGCATGTCGTTTCAACACGGTTTGCAAATGGCCGAACATGCCTGTTGTCATCAGTACCACCGCCGTTGCCGCTGATGTTTCGCACGCCTCTTCCCGAATATGATGCAAAACTGCTGATAATGCAAGCACATCATCATCACTGTCAAAACTAGCAGTCATTTTGCAGAACAGGTGCGACTTTGATCCCTTCGGTTCAAACCGGTCGGCTAAACTTGACAAGTCGAGAAATGTCAGTGTGGCACTGCACACGTTTTTTAGTCCGGCCCGATCACCTACCGATTCGAAAACTGATCGGGAATCGGCCTCAAAACCGGGCTCGTGTCAATTTACGAGTTACACAGATGAAATGCGTGTAAGACGTAAGGAATTTCTCTCGAGTCCAAATGCTCTTTTTCCTGATTTGTTTGAAAGTCTACTGCTCAAAAACACGTCGTATCAACGCCGGAGCGAGTGAACGGTTCTAATAAAACAAAACAAAACAACAACAACAACACACAAAAAAAACACCTAGCCACAGCGGGGAAAAAAACCCAATAATTGACACTTATTTTTAAATGGAAACCTGTCGAATAGCATTATCCGCCTTCCTTTTTATGAAGACACTCAAGCATATTTTCAGAACCATCATAAACAAGTCAGTAATAGTTCAATCTAACTGCGTATCACGTCACGTCAAGCGAGTGGACGACAATACCATCGGGGCGACGTCGGCCGCCGTTGGCCCGCGCACGGCCGTGCGCGGGCTAACGGCGGCCGACCTCGGCCCGATGGCCTTTTGCGCATTGGACAGAACCGGTCCAGTGGTAAGAAAAAAGACAAAGACTGAATATTTTGTTATTTTTATTTTTCTTGTATAAACTGTTGCGTGCGCGTGTATGTTAGGGACTATATATATGTGTTGCAGGATGCAAGGTGTATGTATGTTAGTATATACTAATGGTCAAAACTTAAGGGCCATTTTTTATCGCAGACGCACCGACAACACCACACAAATAATGTAACAATACTTGAACTCAGTACTTTGCTAATTTATTCAGTAACAATTTTATTTAAGTTTTCAGTAAATCACGCAATTGTAACAACGGCAGTACGTTAGAATGTTCACCCACCCCTCATTTAAAAAGTCACACAAGACTGGTCCAGTCAGTAGCCACCGTTTGCAGCCAGCATTCAAAGCCGCGTTGACGCAAGGAGTTCACCAGGGTTCGGAAAACATGTTGTGGGATCGCTTCCCACTCTTGATGCAGGAACTGAATCAGCTGGGGAACGCTTTAAGATGGGGGGTGGTTGCTGACTACACGTTGCCCCAACACGTCCCAGGGGTGCTCGATGGGAGCCAGATCAGGTGAACGAGCTGGCCACTCCATCCTCATGATGCCCCGTTGCTCACGGTACTCATCCACCACACGGGCGCGATGAGGTCGAGCGTTGTCGTCCTGCAGAACAGCATTGTCGCCTATGGCTTTGAGAGCTGGCTGGATGAGGGGCTGCACAATCTCGTCCCGATAGTGCAGTCAAGTCAGGGTGCCTCGGATGACGTGGAAGGGGTCCTGCCTTCCCTGCTGAAGCCTGCCCAGATCATGACTGAGCCTCCTACGTAGCGATCCACCTCTTGGACGCATCCATCCGTGCATCGCTCGCCCTGGCGTCTCCAGACCCTCACCCTGCCGTCGTTGAAGGACACAGTGAACCGTGACTCATCAGTAAACAGAACCTGAGTCCACTGAGTCTTTTTCACCTTACATGTTGACGACACCAGGCAACCCGGGCTCTGCGATGAGCTGGAGTGAGGGGTATTCTCACTGCTGCTCTGCATGAAGCCAGGCCAATTTCGCGCAGACGTCGGCAGACTGTGCTTCTGCTGACGTTAACGTTTGCAGCTTGCATCAGTTGACGTCGCAGAGTGGTTGACGTGACAGTTCGGTCGCGCAGAGCCGCCACACAGAGGTATCTGTCCTCCCTTCTGCTGGTGCAGCGCGGGCGTCCTGAGCAGGGTCGTGGTTCTGCCCTTCCAGTTTTTTGGAATTGTGCCAGCAGCCTCTGGATCACAGAATGGGACACCCCAAGACGTCTCCCAAATTCTCGTCCGGAAATTCCATCCTGCAGCCATGCTAGCACCCGGCCTTGATCTACTGGCGTTAGGCTTCGTCGTGGTGGCATGGTTAGGAAAGTGACAATTGTACCCCTACTGTACCGGTATTTGTAGCGAAACAGAAGTGTTCAGTGTTCACGACTGACCCCTTTAGCACGTGCATCACGACTTTACCGAGTTTTTCCACCTGCCTGCCTTTGTTACGCTTGCCAATTTCGCACAGCTTCTCACAAAAACTGACGTTGTTTCACGTGCATTTGACGCGTTCGTGGAACTTTATGAATTGTTGTCTATTGTTCCCCGTACAGTGGACTGTCTAAGGTCAACTTTGTAACCCATTTGGGTCGAAAGAACTTTGTATTTTATTAGCGTGCTTGCGACGATAAACAATGACACAAAAAGTGGGGTGGCCCTTAAGTTTTGACCATTCGTATAATCATCATTTGTACGGCGCCTAGAGTTTTTCTTTCGAAAGTATAGACGCTTTAAAAATATTCATTATTATTATTATTATTATTATTATTATTATTATTATTATTATTATTATTATTATTATGAATTTGAAACCTGTTGAAAAGCCTATCAGCCTTTCCTTACACGAAGACAATTCAGTGATAGTCCAGAACCCTCATGAACAATTCAGTAAAAGTTCTCCAAACCAGTTCAGTTCAGTTCGTTCAAGACGGGATCCATGCGCTCGGAAAGGCCCATACGCGCTCCACCCCACCCATCAGAAGTCTTCCCAGAGTTCCTTCCGATCTCGTACCAATGCTGGCCTAGTTTACTATGGTTCTCTCCAAACCATTCAACTCTAAGTAGTATTGTGACGGTCCTCGGAAAGGGGGGGGGGGGGGGGAACTCGTGCTCATATAAATACGATTTCATAAGCCACGCATTCGTATGCGAAACGTCTCGAATGCGTTAATACATGTATGCATACACCTTTTCACTGCCGTAACACAAAAAAAACATGACTGAAAGGGACACAGTCAGTTAGTTATTTGGGTTTGACGCCGAGCAGGCGACTAAAGCCATCTCGCGGCTGGGAGAGTAAATGTCTGGCCAGCCAGACTAAAAGAAAGCCCGGGTCTTGAGACAAGATGTAAATATATTTTTAAATATTTCAGGCTAAAATGTCGTATAAGTCTGAAAGGGAGTCTAACGTAGAGACATAGAAGATTCAAAAACCCAAACGGAAGAGGCATAGACACGCGTGCCTCAGACACAAAGTACTAAACTGTGATGGTTTCAGGGACACCCTTCCACTCCTCCGTCGTTGACGAGGTTAATGTTGCCAGTTAGTTTAAAAAAAGTTAACATGTCGGCGACGCGCGTGCCTCAGGCTCAAGGTGTCAAACTGTGATGGTTTCACAGACACCCTTTTTCTCGCATCGGGCATTGGATGAGGTTGAAGTTGTCAGTCTGATTTTTTTTTTTTTTAAGTCGACAAATGTCGGCGAAAAAGAGACATATCTGACGCGTTTTTATGGGATTGTTTGGCGGCGTTTTCTCGCCGCAAGTGTTTGACACGCTTTTAGCCCCAAGACCCCATTACCCAAATTTTGGAGATCTTAGCTAACGACTATGCACCAGTTGCAAGAGATAGATTGACCATGACAATTCACGGGTAGTGACAGATGAGCTTGGCGCCTTCAGGCGCCAAGCTCATCTGTCACTACCCTTGAATTGTCATGGTCGATCCATCTCTTGCTGTAGGGCGTTGCGGCTAAATGGGTTAACAGAAAGTGCAAGCCAGTGCGCGCGCTGTGTCAGCGCAAAAGCGAATGGACGGTTCTTTTGACATGTTCTGAGTACCGTACGCCCGACTTTACTAGGACCGTACACCATACGTTTTAGAGTTCAATGCTTTGGAGAACTTTTACTGATTAAAAAAAAAAAAGTGGTTCTGGGCTATCATTGAGTGTCTTCATAAACGGAACGGTGATACGCTATTCAACAAGTTTCAAATTCAAAGGAAACGTAATTTTTAGTGTGGGTTTTTATTTTCATGCTTGGCTAGTTTCGTCTCAGAACCGTCCACTCGCTTTTGCGTTGGTATGAAGTGATACGTACTTAGATTGGGGGAAACAAATCTATATTTCGGATTCGCGCTTACGTAGTTTGGCACCATTTGTTGTTCGGCTGCTGCCTTGGGTCAGATTTCATCTCGTAAATTGAACGAAACGCTTTCAATCCACCCCCCCCCCTCCTCCCCCACCCACACCCCTCCCTGCCACCTCCACTTTCAACACCATTCCTCTGACCGACTCCCGACTCTTCACACGCCTGTCACCGTTTCTTCCAGTAGATGTCTTTTTTTTTTCTTTTTTTCTATTAATTTTCAGAATCAGACAAGTTGTGTGCCAGTTGTAGTCCCTCCCTTGTCGCCTTGTCCATTTTACTATTTGCCAGTGAGATCAGAATGGCCGCGTGCACATTTAGAGCACAATTGCGATGTCTAGAGAAACAAAAGTCAAGATAGGTCGTGCACACATCTTAGAAACACGTTTCCCTTCAATGCGGTTGGCCAGAGACGATGTCTCTGAAACCGTGGCAATGTTGACGCCGAATAACCCTATCCCTCCAAGGAACACAGATGTGAATGTGGTTAGCAAGAGGCCAAGAACTTCATGAGCCCCCGCAGTTGCGGGGGCTCATGAAGTTCGTTCTTTGCCTCTTGCAGCTGAGTGGTCGTCGTATCTTTCCTGGCAATGAAGCGATTCAAACAGATAATTATACGCTTTTTTTTTTTTCTTTGCGGAAACATGTGTCCCACAGCTTTGGAGTAAGACAACCGGAAGGCTACGGGCGCGTTGTTTTATTTTGTCAATCAGCGATTCAAATTAAGCTCACAACTCTTGCATCGTTGATCCACCAAAGTGAGCTTCTCCATTGTCTCCCCTTCCGCCCACCTCGACTCCGCCCCGCTTCACCCCCCCCCCTCCCCCACCCCTTTCCTCCCTCCTCCCCTTTCCTCCCTCCCCTCCCCCTCCCTCCCCTTTGCTCCCTCCTCCCCTCCACCATCCACCCCCCCCCCCCCCCGAAAAAAAGGATTATTACAAAATGTAGAATTTGTCAATCAGCAATTCAAACTCACAATCGTAACTACTTCCCCCTGCCGCCCCCCCCCCCGCCCCCACCCCCCACCCCACCCCCCCGCCAAAAATAAATAAAATAAAATAAAATAAAATAAATAAATAAATAATAATAATAATAATAAATAATAATTTTTAAAACATAAAAAATAAAATAAAATAAATAAATAAATAAAATAAATTTAAAAATATAAAAAATAAATAAAAATAAATAAATAACAAATAAATAAATAACAAATAAAAAAATAATGAATAAATAAGTAAATATTTTTTTTTTTTTAATTGTCAATCAGCGATTCAAACTCACATTTTCAGAATCGTTGGTTTTACAAGACAGCTATCTCTTCCAGCCCCCAACCCCCTTTCCTGCCCCCATCCCCTGCCCACATCCTCGCCCTCCCTACCCATTTCCTCTTACTCTCCACCTCACCCCTGGGCTCCCCACCCAAACATCTACGCCCTTCTTATTCCCATGATCTACCAAATAAGCTCAATCGGCACGCAAGTTAACCCTGTTCATCCTGATACACTAGTGCTTTAAATTAATTTGACTGTGATTGTTCAAAGGTGGTTCCAGAATAGCTTGGCGCATGAAGCGCCAAGCTATTTTGGCACCAACCTTGAACTAAAATAGCTGATCTATCTCCTAGTCTGTAATGTAGCCTTCATAGGACAATAAGCAATTTTTTTTAATCAGCCTCACGATGCAATGGGTTAAAGGCGAGAAAGAGGGACCGGGAAGTAGGGAGTGCACACAAAAACCTGAACTAATTCGCCGAATACAATAAGGCGAGCGTTTACCGCGGAATTGGCAGAGAACGAAGAAAGGGCACTTCGTGCTTTGGGAAGCCGATGTCCCATTGACTTGATCTTAGGAGAACGGGGTCTGACTTGCAAGAGGCATAGATCCTCATGAGCCCCCGCATTCGCGGGGGCTCATGAGGATCGATGCCTCTTGGTGACCTCTTTTTTTTGCGTTTTTTTTTTTTTTTTTTTTGGTTTCTCGAGCTCTGATTTTTTTTTTTTTTTAGGGATTTGAGTATTGGACAGCCGGGTTTTTTTTTCTGCCCACTTCGAGTGATATCTATAGGGATTCGCCCCATAAGGTCGTTCACAGAGCACCCTTAAACATTTCCTGTAGGAGGAACACAAAGTCAAATTCAAGCGATTTTCCATTGTAGGAAGAGGTCTGGATCACTAAAAACTCTCGCGCCCAACAATGTTTTATATGAGACTCTATATCTTTTTAAGGGCGTTCACAGAGCACTCCTAAGTCTTCTCCAAAGTCAAATTCATTAAAAAAAAATCCTTGTAGCAAGAACTATTGGTCATGTGTAACTCTTGCGTCCAACAATGCTTCCTATGAGACTCTATATCTTTTTAGCAGATTTAAGGGCGTTAAACAAGCACCCTTAAGTCTTCTTCGTTGATAAGCACAGAGTCAAATTCATGAGATTTTCCTTTTGTCAAGAGGTCTTGCTCACCATTAACTTTTGCGTCCAACAATGTTCCTCAGGAAACTCTATGCCTTTTAGCAGATAGAATGGCGTTCATGGTAGAGAGAAAACGAGAACTTTTTTCTGCCCAAGATGGAGAGTGAAATCCCAGACGGGGCGAGGTATTGAGTCCTTTGACTGATTGCGTCACTTCCGGAGTCTCGGGGGGAAGCGCTCCGCGCGCATGACATGAAGGGATTATGGGAAGGAAAGACGGCAATTTCGCGGAAGGGGATTGGTTTGGAGTCCTGCGCGTACGAGAGTGTGTCCCGTGCCTTGGCATCCAGCTGACCATTAACCAGTCCTATATCCAATTGTTTTGTTCAGTTCTTTGTATTGTAGAAAATAATCCACGTATCTTTAATCAGTATATAAACGAGCTCCCAGCCGCTAGAAGTATAGATTTACATGAGCCCCTGCAGGTGCAAGGGTGCATGTAAATCTATGCTCTTTGAGATGTTAATTTATGCCATCTTTGTAAATCTGTACTTATCTGTGGGAAAGTCAGCTAGGTTCACATTATTTTTATGTTCATTTCTTTTTAGTACATATATGTATTTATTTATTTACTTATTATTTATTTATTTATTTATTTATTTATTTTCCATTTGTATATATTTTATTTAAATTTATTTTATTTTATTTTATTATTTATTTATTTTTATTTTTATTTATTTTATTTTTGCCGGGGGAGGAGTAGGCAGGGGGCCGGGGGGCCTTATCTGTAAACAATCCATCCACGACGGCAAGAGGGCACAGATTTGTATATGCCCCATTAGCTGCAGGCACCCATGTAAGCTTGTGCCACTTGCCTGTGCCACCTAATTTACATCCTTCGATTGACTTCAGGAGGACATACTCTCGGTTAAAGTCTGCGACTTAAAAAGTGGGACACTTGCACTGTTAGAATTAAAGCAAGGACAGACCGGAGTACTCACTGCTAGACTCAAATGTTTTATCACAAGTGCGCTATAAAAGATCGGGCCGACGTCGACCGCTGCTGGCCCGCGCACGGCCGTGCGCGGGCCAGCAGCGGGCGTTGTCGGCCCTAGATCCTTTAGCTCACAGTGCAGTGTGTCTAATTCTCATCATGCAGACAGTCGCCGACTGCAGTTAGAACCTTAAACCTGTCACTACCGATAAAAAGCAAACACGATCTAGCTGCAAGAGACATAGATCCTCATGAGCCCATGTTTGTTTGTTTGTTTGTTTGTTTTGGATGTTGTTGTTGTTGTTGTTGTTGTGGTTTTTTGTGTGTGTTTTTTTGGGGTTTTTTTTTTTGACAGTTGGCCACTTTGGTATCAGTTTCAGCCCACTTTAATCAAATTTCAAATACAAACGACTTTGAATTTCCAAAAACTGCAGTAGCTCGCTTGAGCTTGCCCTTAGCACCACGTGAATGTTCTGTGTTTATGTACAGTCCGTGAGTGAATGCGCGTGATTCACGTGAGCGTGCTTGTTGGGTTCAGTTCGCGGCGGCGCTTTGAGCCGATTTTCAATTGGGATAAAGCGCCTATTTAATGCGCTTATTATTATTATTATTATTAAATGATCTACGCCTCTTGCTGTGACCACTTTGTGTCCAAGTCTTTTTGGCAGTTGTGGCTTTTAGTCGTTCAGTGAAGGCAATTTTCAGAAACAAAAATGTACCTACCGTGGCAGCTCAACAGGTCACAGCTCGTCATAAATCAAAACGGTAGGGTTACTGTGAGCCTGAATTGATCTTTTTTTCTTTTTTTTTCTTCGTTTCAGATCGCACTCCATAGCTAGGCAATGGCTGTCCAGTCTGTCCTCCATAACCTTTCCTTTTGTCAGATTACCACTTTTATGGCGCGTGCTTTAAACCCGAATGTACCTCTTCACTACCGAGAAAAAACTGTACGCCAACCAGTACAAGAGGAATAGATCTTCATGAGCCCCCGCAGTCGCGGGGGCTCATGAGGATCTATGCCTCTTGCTGAAACCACTCTGCGTCCATGTTCCTTGACGGCTCGGGGTCTTCGACGGTGAATTTACAATGATTTCTCAAACGCAATCTGCGTCCACTGGCAGGGAAGGGGTTAAGCAGCCAACGGATCCTATATCATTTTTTGGGGTTCAGCACATTTAACCCTCTTGCTTCCGATTCTCTTCTACATTGAAATCACGGCTGCCCAAAAATTCCGAGTTTGAATGAGGAAAAGAGGAGCAGATTTTCATGGGCCCAGGCGTTTGCGCACGTTCATGAGGATCTATGCTTCTTACACTTGGGCGCTGTTGCTGTGATTTCAGCATCGATCTGTTTAAATCCAAATGCTGGCTTCTGTTTTCGTATACATTCTCTTAAGCTGAAGAGATCAGTTATTTGGGTTTAACGGCGAGCAGGCGACTAAAACCATCTCCCGGCGGGAAGGGTACGCCAGATTAAGCTGAAAAGAGGCACACAAACTGCGAACATCGCTTGGTGTACACATTTTTTTCGACAGCATTTGGATATGTGCAGTAAAAAGGTTTCTTCTGTCGTATTTTTGTTCTTTGGTTGCTGGCAGATTCTGTTTGTATTACCCCCTCCCTCCTCCACCACTCCCCCCCCCCTCCCACACACACACACACACACACACACACACACACACACACACACACACACACACACCACACACACACACACACACACACACACACACACACACACACACACACACACACACACACACACACACACACACACACACACGTTCCCTGACTCACAGATCCCTAGAAGGTCAATGGTTTTCATTTTAAGTCTTCGAAAAGTCTTCCTACGTCTGTGTTCCTCGAATGGAGACGGCCATGGAGGGTTTGACCAGGTTACTTTCTAAGGCAGCCATCAATGCGTCAAACGCCCATCACACTTAGACTACTAAAGGAAACACACTCTCAACCAATCCTTTACCGTCTGCAAGAGGCATAGATTCCCATGAGCCCCTGCTAAGCAGGGGCTCATTAGAATCTACGCCTCTTGCTGTTATACACAGGTCACATTTACCTCCTAAATTTGAGGCGGCACTTCGATTTAAGAGCACCATCGCTTTGAACAAAGATTCGTGCCTTGTCTTCCGAACTCCCGCGTGTCCCGACAACGGTAATGAGGTTTAGCAAGAAGTTCGTGAAATCCCGCGGAGACGCGCATTTTCTCGTCTTCCAACCGGCCTCTCGCGGGACCCACGGAGATTCTCTCGGATTTCGGAGCTTTTGAAGGGGGCGTAATTTAATCAAAGGGAGATAAGTGGTGGTTGACATGGGAATTATGAAGATAGGTGGTTTGGTGGGCGGAGGTCTTGTGTCACATAGGTGCATGTCCTACTTCTTAATAAAATGTGCGAGCGACTCGTTAAATATTTCACTTTTATTTCTAATTTTCTCTTCTTCTTCATCTTTAACCCCATCGCCGCCAGTGATCACGAATTTCGCGACTGCACACTGACCGACATTCGCGCGAAGAAAACAGTTTGTAAACGGGACAAAAATAGGCATGAAAAACTTACCACTAACAATAGACATGAAAAACTTATCACTAACAAGAGACATGAAAAACTTAGCACTAACAAATGACATGAAAAACTTAGCACTATCAAGAGGCATGAAAAACTTAGCACTAACAAATGACATGAAAAACTTAGCACTAACAAGAAACATGAAAACTTAGCACTAACAATAGACATGAAAAACTTACAATTAAAACAAGAGACAAGAAAACTTAGACATGAAAACTTAGCACTAACAAGAGACATGAAAACTTAGCACTAACAAGAAGCATGAAAAACTTAGCACTAACAAATGACATGAAAAACTTAGCACTAACAAGAGACATGAAAAACTTCACACTAACAAGAGGCATGACAAACTTAGCACTAACAAGATCCTGGAGACACGAAAAACTTAGCACTAACAAGAGACATGAAAAACTTAGCACTAACAAGAGACATGAAAAGCTTAGCACTAACAAAAGACATGAAAAACTTAGCACTAACAATAGATATGAAAAACTCAGCACTAACAAGAGACATGAAAAACTTATCACTAACAAAAGACATGAAAAACTTAGCACTAACAAATGACATGAAAAACTTAGCACTATCAAGAGGCATGAAAAACTTAGCACTAACAAATGACATGAAAACTTAGCACTAACAAGAGACATGAAAACTTAGCACTAACAAGAGACATGAAAACTTAGCACTAACAAGAGACATGAAAACTTAGCACTAACAATAGACATGAAAAACTTAGCACTAACAAGAGACATGAAAACTTAGACATGAAAACTTAGCACTAACAAGAGATATGAAAACTTAGCACTAACAAGAAGCATGAAAAACTTAGCACTAACAAATGACATGAAAAACTTAGCACTAACGAGAGACATGAAAACTTAGCACTAATAAGAGACGCATGAAAAACTTAGCACTAACAAGAGACATGAAAAACTTCACACTAACAAGAGGCATGAAAAACTTAGCACTAACAAGATCCTAGAAACATGAAAAACTTAGCACTAACAAGAGACATGAAAAACTTAGCACTAACAAGAGACATGAAAAGCTTAGCACTAACAAAAGACATGACAAACTTAGCACTAACAATAGATATGAAAAACTCAGCAGTAACAAGAGACATGAAAAACTTAGCACTAACAAAAGACATGAAAAACTTAGCACTAACAATAGACATGAAAAACTCAGCACTAACAAGAGGCATGAAAAACTTAGCACTAACAAGAGACATGAAAAACCTAGCACTAACAAGAGACATTAATCCTCACGGGCGTATGCCCTACTTTTCACTAAAAGTTGCAAGTGACTCCTTAACCTTGAAAATTCACTTTTACGTCTATTTTTTTTTTTCTTCTGCATTCTTAACCTGTTCAGTGCCCAGAAAATCTGAACGCCACCCAACTGCAAGAGGAACAGATCCTCATGAGGTTCTATGCCTCTTGCTGACACCACTTTCATTGCACGCTTTTGGGACAGCAGGATTCGTTGTAGTTGACTTAACTCATTCAGCCCGACGGCCGTATTTCCCGAATTTTGGAGGCGTCATCTAATGACTATGCACCAGTTGCAGGAGATGGATCGACCATGATAATTCAAGGGCAGTGCCAGATTAGCTTGGCGCCGACAGGCGCCAAGCTAATCTGGCACTGCCCTTGAATTATCATGGTCGACCCATCTCCTGCTGTAGTGCGTCAGGGCTGAATGGGTTAACGAAGGTTGTAGAAACACCGTCTGCGTCAACTGGCATTGAACGGGTTAATAGACTGTTCGGATGGTTTCTTCTTGCTGTCAAAATTTTCGCCTGCGGTCCGTTAATCAATTCAAACGTGTTTGACCATAATATGGTCGTCACTTGAACGAGCTTCGGACTACTGTTAAATGTCTTCCTTTCCGTCAGACCCAAATTTCGCTTCTGAAATCTTTGTGACGTCAACGTGAAATAACCCCATTTCTGGCTGAGAAGGGGCAGCTGCGTGGCTCAGGTGGTAGGGCGCTCGACTCTCTTCGGACAGGTCGCGCGTTCGAATCCTGCTGGGGTCGAAATTTGTTCCGACCCTTATCGGTGCCTCCGAAATAAAAGACGTTAACCCCTTCACTGCCGAGAAAAAGTGAACACGATCTATATAACTGCAAGAGACATGGATCCTCATGAGCCCCCGTGACTGGGGGGTGGGGGTGTGGGGGGGGGGGGGGGGGGGGCGGTGTTGGCTTGTGATCGTTGAATGAACCAAGATTTCAGAAATAAAAATTGTACGTACAGTGGCAGGAAATGGGGTTCAGCCCTAAACATTTAACATTTAACGTTTGTTTGTTTTTTTCTGGCTGTGAAGGCAACAGACGGTGAGACCATTTTGGTGAAAGCGACATTTTTTGTTGTAATATTCACTTTTACTTTTACAGGGCGCTAAGCATGTAGTTGGGTAATGTTTAATTTTCATGAACCTGGCTATTTAATGGGTGGGTGGGCGGGCGGGGGGGGGGGGGGGGGGGTGGGGGGGGGGGGGGACAGTGACATCATCAGTGTACTTCCGAGCAAGGCAAAGAAGGTGCAGACATTCCAGTCAAGATGGCGAGTAGGTTGGTGGGTAAGGCGTAGGACACTCAATTTAGACTAAAAAGTACTAACAGACGAACGACGTCCGACCTAGATAACTCATTCAAGGCGCGCCGCATCAATAGCTCCGAAAGTGTCATAAAGTGTTGCCGACGGCAACGCTATACGACACTTTCGCAACTATTGATGCGGCGCGCCTTTAGTGAGTTGACTTCTTAGATGACGGCAGATCTGCCCCGTGAAGGCAAAATAATTCAGACATTAAGTCTATTTTTCGTTGTTGTTGTTGTTGTTGTTGTTGTGAAAAGCGAGATTGTCTTTGTATTACAATGAGAATCTTGCTGTCCAGAAAGAGATATCTCCTCAGTGTCCAATTGCTATCTGAACTTAACTCATTCGAGACGTGCCGCCTACGGATACATGGTGAATCGCACAACTCGAATGAGTTAATGCTGTCGGTAACGGTTTTTGTCGCGATGATTCTTAAACATAACATAATATATCTCGGCTTTGCAAAGTGATTGTTCCCCATGCTTTCATTTCTGTACGACATGTTGGGTGGATTTAACTACTTTTTAGTTCCCAGGGTCACCCTGGTCAGCCCCACAGGGTGGGTTTTCCTCTCTATTCTGGGGCATGCGTTTCTGTCTACCTTTGGTCGGTTCACCTGTATTTTCCTTTTTTTAAACTCTCCCTACTGTCTGCGCTGCCTGTAGCTCTTGATATTTGGATGTGTGTTGCTAAATGGTCTTAGCTTTATTTAGGCCCCATGTCGTAAGTTTATTTAACGTTTTGGACCGGCTGGCGACATACATTCAATGTTCTGTTTAGTGGGGGGGTTTTTTCTTTTGTTTTCACAAGCATTGCAGTCACGTCCTGAGAAAGTCTTGTTGCTGTCGGGACGTTAAGCAATGTACAATCAATCAATCAATCAATTCTTTACGACATGTCAAAAGACAAGCGAAGTGCAAAATTTAATGACGAATTTCTTGTCTAATCCCTATGTGAGATTTTGCACCGAACAGTTCTCCGACCTTAATGTCCCAAAGAAACCGTTTACATTTTTGTTTCATTTTTGTTTTGTTTTGTTGTTCTTCTTCTTCTCGAACGCCGTCACACTTGGAGTTTGGCTCTCAAAATGAAATCTGTGGTCTTCTGTAGCGCCTCCACAGGCCCGTACAGTTTCTCTTGTAGAGTGGCGGGCTTCCGCCATATCTCCTCCCTCAGCGGCTGGTGGTTCCCACAGTCCTGGAGGATGTGCTCTGCGGTCTGCTCTGCTTCTCCACAAGGGCACAGGGGAGATGGCACGAGGTGGAAGCGTCTGTGCAGGTGGAAATTGGTTGTGCCCGGTCCTCAGACGAAAGATGGTCACCTGCTCTTGTCTGGACAGCTGATGGTAACTGTCTAGGGGCCGTTGTGGTGGTCTGTACACAGACTTAATGATGGTCTTCATCTCTGTGAAGCTGACTCCATTTTCATCTTGTTCTTTCTCTGCGCCCACTTTTGCCATTATGTCAGCTTCTTCATTGCCGTAGATGCCACAGTGTGAAGGGATCCACTGCAGCACCAGTCTGGTGCACTTGATGTTTTGCAGTGCCTCTTGTAGACGTGGCATTTTGCTTGCTGTTGCTGCCTCAAGGACAGACATGGCATCAGTAAGGAAGACAATCTGGGCATCAGGGTCTGCAGTGCCACTAAGGGTGTTAGCTGCGCGGACTAGGGCTTCCACCTCAGCTCTGTAATTTGTGCAGTGAAGGCCTGTTGGTACTGCCTCTGCCTGCCATTTTCCGTTTGGGTTCTGAATGTACACCCCAGCCCCTCCATCCTGAACTGCATCTGTGGCTGATCCATCGGTGTATGCCCGTATCCATGCTTCCTGGGGATACTTTTCTTCGAGCATGGCCAGTGTCAGGGCTTTCTTGCTCACAGTGCTGTGCTCATCTCTGGTGGTGATGTAGGGTACCGTGGAAGAGATGGTGATGTTTTATGGCTTACTTTCCCAAGGTGGAAGGTCGCTAGCAGGATTCAGAGCCTCTACCTGCGCAGGCAGCTTTGCCTGGTGTTTTCTCTGCAGTGCTCTCGTCTCCTTCACAAAGCTTGATCTTTTCAGTCTCCCTGAGGTTGGTTGTTTCATCCTAGCGTTCATAGGATGGTCTTTGGAAGACTTGACCTTTGTGGACTGTATCAAGGCTTTGCAATCTCTTCTCATGCGCAGGGGTGGGATGCCCGTTGTCTCTTCCATCTTTTCAATTGGTGTGGATCTCATTGCGCCGGTGATGATACGCAGTGCCTGGTTCTGAACTCTGTCAATGGTCTGCTGGTGTGACTGGGCTGCCGTCAACCATGCATTAGATCCGTACTCAAGGTGTGGTCTCACTGTGCCTTGATATACATTTTTGAGGATCTTTTCATTGGCTCCGTTTTGTTTTGTTTTGTTTCGATTCGTTTAGTTTTGTGGGTTTTTAAAAAAAAACTTCATTTTTTGTGTTCATTATAAAAAATATTTTATTTAATTTATTTTACTTTATTTTATTTCATTTTATTTTATATTAATTTTGTTTTGTTTCTTTTATTTTATTTCATTTTATATTTTCAATTTTATTTAGTAGTTAATACTTCACTCCAAATTAATTTGTAATCGAATTTTGATCAGTTTTAATAATTTAATTTTATCTTTTATTAAATGTTAATTTTTTTTATTTTGCTCTTTCCGCGAATTCTTTCCACTGGAAAAGTGATTTCCTAGCTCAACGCGCTGTAATGTGTTAATGGAGCTCCTTAGTGACTCCACTACTTGCTTCCTTGGCGCAAATTAGCACTCTGCCTTATAGAGCTTCGCGCATTATTCTTTTACCAGTGAGCGCAGATTCCTCGGGCCGACTTCCGCCGCATCAAAACCATGCGCAGGCTGAGGTCAGGCCGAGGGACCTTTGCTAACCGCTACACACTAGACTGAGACCCCCACCAATAAAACTCAGCCCCAGTCATCTCTGTCGACGGGGGAACAGACGTAAAATTCTTGCAAGAGGCATAGATCCTCATGAGCCCCCGCATTTGCGGATCTATGCCTCTTGCAGTTATAGGGTTTTTCCTTAGCAGTGGCCAACGAAACCTCAATCTAATTTTTCTCCTCTGTCAGAGAAACAAATGCACACGAAAACCCTAGCAGGACGCATTGATCCTTTTCAGCCCCAGCAAGCCTGCGAAGGCGCCTGAGGATCTATGGCTCTTGTAGATGGAAGGTTACCGCTTTTAAGTGGACAACAAAAGCCCGGGCTCATTTTCTCACGTACGGCTTCCCGCGGTATTGGCGAAGCGATGTGCTGATTGGTTGACAAAAACGCGGTAATTGGACGCAGAGCCATTTGACTGGTGGATCACGAATCAAGAACGGAACGCGGTGCCGTGATTGGTGAAAAGCCCGCGATCATACATTGAAAAAAAAAACAATTACTGGACGTGTCTTCATCAGACACACAGAGCACGACTTTTACTGAAGTAAAAAGATTTTTTTTCATATACCCTTGCATGTGCTTTCCATAACACCCGTGTCACTTAATTAACAATTTATTATATCAGTCAACCAGTCAGTCAGTCAGTCAGTAAGTGCGTCCATACATCTGTCCAGCCGTTCATCCATCCATACAGCCATGCAAAAAAAACGTCTTCGGGTCCACAACGGCCGCAGTGGGCCCGCGCACAGCTGTGCGCGGGCCCACTGCGGCCGTTGTGGACCCGAAGAGCTTTGCCTACTGTGCATGTCTCCGTCCGTTTATCCACGCCCTCAGTGTTTCTGAGACTCTATTGTTTAGTTTTGTTTTGTCTATCTTGCTTATTCTTACTTATTTGTATATTTATCTTTGTGTACTGCGTGTGTCTATCACTGATTGTAAAGCGCCTAGATCTCCGTTAGGAGGTTAGGCACTACATCAGATTAGTGATGATGATGATGATTATCAATATATGCATGCATCCATCCATTTCTGCATCCATCCGTCCACCCATCGTCCATCCGTCCAGTAAGTAGTTCACTGCCCCATCCCCTCCATCTTTGTAGAGTAAGAGCTGTTTAAGTACTTCGTCAGTCTTCCCTCTCAGCTGTAAAAAGATATTGATTGATACTCCAGTGCCAGTGCAATTAAAATCTGTTAATGCCTCTTAGTGTCGAGAAGAATCCAACGGAGAAAGAAACACGCTTAGAAAAAACAGTTACAGCACAAAGAAACACGCTTAGAAAAGGCAGTTAGAACACAATTTATTAATATTTCGGGTATTTTTCAATATAGACAAACAGACAAATACAGAGATCAGTCGCTACTTATCTTCATTTATCGCAGAATGAATGTGGCAACTGAAGGATGTGACGTAAAATAAAAAAGAAGAAAAGAACAAAAAAAGTGCGTAAAATAAAAATGACGTCAACGAAAAACTCATAAGAGAGAGACTGAAAGAAAGTGATCACGAGCTACAGGAGTGTGTGTAAGCGCGCGCGTGCGCGTGCAAACGTGAACGCTTACTTTCATTATCATTCCTTTTGCGATAATGAAGATAAGTGGCGACTGATCTCTATATTTGTTTGTTCATTGTGAAAAAGGGTATTTACCCGAAATATTAATAAACTGTGCTGTAACTGTCTTTTTAAGCGTGTTTCTTTCTCCGTTGGGTTCTTCTCTGCATTTTGCACGCTTGGCAGTCATCTTTTTGGCCTGGATTGGCCATATTGTTGTTTGGTCGCTTGTCAAATTACTGACGTCTCTGCTGTTCAGACGTAGGACGTCAGTTTGGTTAAAAGTGCGCGTGTAACATCACAAAACAAGACAACCAACACTTTCACTGCGCAATAGTGAAATTATATCATCTGCAAGAGGCATAGATCCTCATGAGCCCCCGCAATTGCGGGGGCTCATGACGATCTATGCCTCTTGCTTGCCTCGTTCACATCATCACTGAACCTCAGGATGAGGGACCTATGGGTCAGTTGGGCCGTGTTTCCGTCAAGCCTGTTTATTACAAGACTAAGTGCGAACAGTAAACGTCGACTTTATCTAATTTGTCTCGATTCTCTGGACCTACCAGTGTCCCTGTGGACGTTTAGACGTGTACTGCTAAGTCTGCGGAAAGTCGCTAAACAGAACACCCTCAGCGTGCAAGAGGCATATATCTCTTCATACGCCCCCGCACACTGCCGGGGCGCATGAAGATCTATGCCGTGTTTACGTCCATTTATCAATGTCCCTTTGGAGTCTGTAGGCTTTTACTGTAGTGAGGAACACTATGGACTTTTAGACTTTTACTGTCGTGTCTGTGGAAAGTCACTATACAGAACACACTCAGTGTGCAAGAGGCATATATCTTCATGAGCCCCCGCACACTGCGGGGGCTCATGAAGACCTATGCCTCTTGCTTGCATGTTTAGGTCTGTTTATTTTATCAATGTCCCATTGGAGACTATTATGTGGACCATTGCTCTATATAAAATAACATAACACATTAAGAGATGTCACTGTATAGACAACACTTAGTCTGCAAAACAAACAAACATAGATATCCATGAGCCTCTGCAGACTGTGGTGGCTCATATAGATCTACGCCTTTTGTTTGCATTATTGATGTACTATGTTCTCCTTCCTTTTATGCGGGTGATCTGGAGCTAAGTCCAGCAAAATATGTTCGGTACAGTATTCTTAAAAACACATTCAAATCTTAAAAAAAACACTATAGATCTGCATATGCCCCTGCAGACTGCGGGAGCTCATGAAGATCTATGCCTCTTGTGAATTGTATAATTCTCTTGTCCTCTAGAAGAGGCGATCTGGAGTTCAGACGAACATGTGGTTTGGATTGGACGCCCTCTCAGTTGGACACTCAATTTGCAAGAAACGTAGATCTTCACGTGCCCCTGCAGTATGCGAGTGTGTCATGAAAATATGTGCCTTTTTTTCGCATTGCTTGAGCCCAGTAAACATCTAGTTCTGGAGATCAGTTCTGCTTAGAAACAAGTGTTGTGAGCTCAATCTATAGACGATACTGCAAGTGACATAGATATTCATGAGCTCCGGCAACTGCAGGGGCTCATGCAAATCTATGACTGGCTTGCGCGTTTACATCCGTTTTTCTCTAAATGAGGAAATCTGGACTCCAAAATGTGTTTGGAATGTCGTAGATCCTCATGAGCCCCCGCAATTGCGGGGGCTCATGAGGATCTACGTCTCTTGTTGTAGAAGATCTAGAAGTGCAAGAGACATTGATCTTTATTATCCCTCGCAACTGCGGGGACTCATGAAGATCTATGTCCACCCTCCTCTAGATCTAAAGACCGGAAGTTGAGGCTAGAAAAGTGTAAGGGACAGATAATCAAACTGCCACAGCTGATCTACGTCTTTCGTCTACCGGGACCTTTCTAATGGCTCGTAATTGAAATATTCAGAGTGTTAAATGACGCGTTTGTAATTCTTTGTCCCGTTTGGGGGCCCTGCGTCGTCAATTTCTCCTGCACATAAATTCATAAATGCCATCGTTTCTTGATTATAGCCTTTTGACACGTAAAAAAGGAGTGTTGTGGAATATATTATTCATAACAGAACCTACTTTATTTCCGCTGAGGAGGGTCCTTTATCGGACTTTCATTTCTTTTTATTGCGGTAAAGGTTACGAGTCCGCGGCATCTCCTTAACTCATTCTACCCCAACACCAAAATCCTTAAATTTTGCCCCTGTCCTCTCAAGACCGCATTGCAGCGCAGGACACAGATCGACCATGATAGTTCAAGGGTGATGCCAGAATAGCTTGGCGCCCGTAGTCGCCAAGCTATTCTGGCATCACCTTTGAACTATCATGGTCGATCCTTATCCTGCTGTGGTGTGTCTGGGGTAGAATGAGTTAATAAATTTTCGGATTATGTATTACAATAATGCTGGACAAATGGGTTAACTGAAGTTATGAGGTTTGACTGACGTAAAATGTAAGACTTTTCTGCACTTTTTGTCCTGTGCACGCAGCAGAGGTCTTCCGTGACGCACGAAGGAGCAGTGGGGGAAAAAATCTGTCACGCGGACTGTTAAAAGAAGAAGAGAAAAATCTTGGTTTAACCCATATCATACTGAGACTAAAAGCTTCAAATGTGTACACTGCCATATGCAAGCTACATATTGTACTTACAGATAAGGATATAGACCAATGGCTTTAGTTCAAGGGTGGTGCCAGAATAGCTTGGCGCCTAGAGGCGCCGTGAGATGGTCTTAGTCGTCTGCTCGGCGTTAAATCCAAACAACTAACTAACTAACTCTACATAGCCTTTCCGTTGAAAGGTTCTTGCAAATCAAAGCGAGTTAGTTAGTTAGTTGGGTTTAACCCCGAGCAGGCGACTAAGGCCATCTCACCGCGGCAAATCAAAGCGACACAGCTGGGGGTGCGCGTGAATTGATCAGTGTTCAGGTCGTACTCCACAGGCAGTAGCTGCCCCTGTCCCACATAACCCGCCCGTTCGGCCCGTCCATTATCACCCCGGTGCGGTGGACTTTATAAGCACCGAACTAACCAGCCAGCAGCTACCGGTAAATAATTTGGATATTCGCGATAATGAGTTTTGTCACCTAGGAAACAAACTGGACGATTTGTGTCAATTAGAGGTCACTTTTACATGCAATGTTCGGCGTGCTTTAAGCCCTCTTGTGCATGTAGCAGCCACCTTTACTCTTTACAGTACACACTCACAAACCAGATAGGTGAGGCTAGCGCTGGCTACAGTACACAGTACACAGCCTCGAAGGGAATAACCCAGGGCAGAAAGACACGCGCTTACAAAAGACACAAAGTATTAATATTTGGATTTTTTTTTTTTAATAGGCAAATGTACAAGTATGCAGTTCGCTGCTCATCTTGTCAGTGAGAAAGAGTTAAGCGGCAGTCACCTTCCCAGTGCGCAAAGGCCATCGGGCCGACGTCGGCCCGATGGCCTTCTGCCCACTCGGCACCGGCCTCCACGTGGCGTGGGTGGGTAGTCTCTTCAGTCACTGACTGAGTGGGCTAGCAGATGGGTGCCATCTTTGTCCAGGATTAGGACTTAATGTCAGCAGATATGTTGTTCAGTCTTTTTCACTGGTCCGGTTTTTGAGGAGCTGTGCTAACCCAGGTCCTACCATGTTGGACTGGTCCTTAAAAATACTCGTGAGCTTTTGGTCCCGGCTTTGGATCCCAAGTGTTTGCCGTGCTTGGAGACCCGTGTCGGGGGAGAAGAGGATCCTGGTGGCTGAGGTTCCCTTTGGGTTGCGGCTGACGGGTGCCAACACTTCACTTTGGCCTTGACTTCTACCTAAACGGGAGGCTAGTCGTACCGGCCTAGTCAATCGGCTCTTGTCACGTTGAGCCCTATCCCACTGTTGACATGCGGGTTGATATAGGGAGCACCATGCTATAGCCTCAGCTGCTGATTAGGTGCTTTACGCCAGTATTCCCCTGCATTCAACAGTGTGATAGAAGGCGGTGGCTCAAACGGTTCAATCCGGCTTACCCCCTATTATCTTTCGGGCAGTCTCCATTGTGCGTCGGCTGGAGACCCGCCGACAGTTGCACTTTCCCTTGTTGGGCTCGGTGGCGGGCGGGGACCCCCGGAGGATGAATATTTCTACTATTATAATATGGGGGAAAAAACTTGCACAGAAGCGGCACACAGCCACCGACATTGAAAATGACAGTGACTCGGACTGTGAGGAAGCGGCTCCTCAGGCGTCGGCCGTATGGCCTCGCTTCCTCATTGTCCATAGCAAGGTGAAGGAGAAACCTGTTTCCAAGCTACATCCTTTTCTGGTGGGGGAGACCCTCAGGAGCCGTGTTGGCAGGCCTGATGCACAGCGCCTCAGGTCTGGTGACTTCAGTGCTGGTGGAGTGCCGTACCCGGGCACACTCCAGCGGGCTACTGGGGCTCTCTTCCATCGGAGACACTCCAGTGGAGGCCAAACCCAACAAGACTATGAATTCGTCAAGAGGCGTGATCAAAGATCAAGCTTTGGCAGAACTGTCAGAGGATGAACTTGTAAGGAACCTTAAGTCTCAGGGGGGTGACTTACGTCAGGCGCTTTGCTTCCAAGCGAGATGGTGGGGAGATCCGTCTCCCTACCATCATCCTGACGTTTGGCACCCCCACCCCTACTACTACCATCTGGGGAGGTTACTACTCCTTGAAAGTGAAGAAGTACGTCCCTCTTCCCCTCCGGTGCTTTAAGTGCCAAAAGTATGGCCATGGGCAGAAGACATGCCTCCAGGCAGAGGCTTCATGCGCCCGTTGCACTAAGCCCGGACACTCTGCTGAGTCCTGGTCATCAAGGTCTGCGCATATGTCTGGGGGCATTCAAGACATCTCCAGTTCCTAGTCTGTATGCTGAGGCAGGAGTGCCTTCTCTCAGGCTCTGCCGCATCCGCCTCATGCTCAACTACGTTCTGAAGCTGAAGGCCCATCCAGACAATCCTGTCTATGTTTGTGTTTTTAACCCGTCGTTAGAAAAATTTACAATGCCCATCCGGGAGCTGTCCGTCCACTTTCCTTTCGTGTCCGACCTCATCTGCAGGCGGCCGGAGTGGACCTGGACAAAGTTTCGGAATCTCTGCAACACATCACTACACCCTGGCTATTACCAGTTCCTGACATCTTGCTGGACTTGACCGCCCACACTAGGATTGTACTCCACCAGCCATATACCAACAGAGCCTCAATGAACTCCTTTCAAGTTTTCCTGGCTATTGTCGTCTTTATACGGATGGGCCCAAGTCTGAGGATGGGAGAGTGGCTGCGGCTGCAGTGTCCTCTCGCCATCCTAGACGCCCATTTAAGCTCCGCCTCCCCGACCATTCCTCTGTATTTAGTGCAGAACTGCAGGCAATTCTGCTGGCACTCAAGCATGTCTGTCAGTCTCGGGAAAGGAACTTCCTGATTCTGTCTGACTCTCTTTCTGCCCTGCAGGCCCTTCAGGGTGCGGGAACAGACCACCCCCTGCTGGTGCAGATTAGAGAGCTTTACGCGGACTTGATGAAGGAATATTATGACATCATTTTTATTTGGGTCCCAGGGCATGTGGGCATCGAAGGCAACAGGATCGCAGATTCTGCTGCCAACAGTGCCCGTAATGACCCTGTCCCTGACACACAGACTGTTCATAGTGAGTTTAAACCTGTGATTAGTGCGTACATAGCCCGCGAGTGGCAGTTCGAGTGGGACAAAGAGGAAGGGAACAAGCTGCATGAGGCTATTCCTACGGTGTCCGACAGTCTACCTCATCGCTGCGGCAGCCGCCGTGAGGAGACTGTCCTTACTCGGCTCCACATCGGGCACACGTATGTTACGCACTCTTACTTACTAAAACAGGATGAGCTTCCATGGTGTTTTGCCTGTGACGAGCAGTTTTCTGTTCGACACTTTTTGCTGTATTGTGCCGATCTCATTGACACCAGATATAAACACTTCACAGCAGACTTCTTGAAGGTTTTGTTCTGGGATGTTCCGCCGGACAAAATCTTCAATTTCTTGAGAGAATACAATATTTTTAACAAGATCTGAGCATTCATAGACTATGTGAATTTCACTATTTTGTCCTTTTTGATAGTCTGTAGACGTTTCTTTTAAAGACTCGTGCGACGTTTTAGCCTGCCATATTTTAAAGGTATATTTACATCTTGTCTTAAGACCTTGCTTTTAGTCTGGCTGACCAGATTTTTACCCATCCCGCCGTGAGATGGCCTTAGTCGCCTGCTCGGCGTTGAACACCAATCATCAATCAATCAAACCGATGGCCTTCTGCGCATTGGGTTTGTAGTGTGGATTTCATCCCGAAGGTCCGTTAATATGTTTAACAGATAATGACGGCGGGCTTTGATGGTGATTGCTCTGACCTCTCTAATATAATTCACTGTCGACCGTCAGTCATCCAGGGGAAAAAAGGACAGTTGGGCTTTTTAGGTGTGCGGTGTGACCGCTGTCATATGAATCACCTTCATCGTTACAGGGAATAGCAGCGGGGGTTTTGATGTGCAATGGCTCTCAAACGATTAAAGTTATTTTTCCCAGGATCAAGCATCTCAACACAGTCAGAAATGTGTCTGCAACAGATACTGCTGACAGTATTATGTATGGGTCTTTTGTGTACTAACTTAGAGCTTTATGATGTAAATACAATGCCAAATGTCAAAATTCATCGTTTGGTGGGTGTGTTGTTTTTGTACCCGAGAGCGGAGATTATAGTCTGCATCGGCCTCGTTTTGAATTTGTGCATATTTACTAGCCTACGTCACAAGGCAGAACCCGGTCAATACTGCAGACGAGGTCATCGGTGTGTGTACACACGTACGTGTCAGTGTACACATGTACTGATGTTCTCCGGCATCCCTTTGACATAATTTTCCACGAGAATGTAAAATAAACCTTCCATACTCGCTATGCTGTCAAAATCAATGCTGGTTCCGCTTGACCTGCTACCCTGAGTAACGATCGTGCTGGGGGCGTGGCTTGTTCGACTCGGTCTCTGCGCCAAGCGACTGAGCCAGCGTCACCTAGTTTGACCTTTGATCTTTTATCCCTCGGAAACACGAAATAGAACAGTGGTATTTTTACCCACTTTCTGCACTGCAATTTCACATCTCGCACATCGAAGTCTACGTAACTGAAAGCATCTCTGAAAACGACAAATGCACCATCGCAGCAGAAACAGTATCTCTGTGAATCGAGTGAATGAGAGCTCGCACAGACAAAAACGTGTCACGATCAGCGACTGATGTCAGTGCCGGAATTTTGACACACACCGTAGTTTTCAGATCCTTGCAGCATAAAATCTGATGAACTAGCTCGTAACTTTATAATAAAACAGATTTAAAATCTTGCGAAATCAGTAAGAGATAAATTCTACTGAAGATCATGAATTCTGAAAATCACTAGCGCTCGCGGAACTATAGGAAGATTGACAAAGACCGTAGCGGGATTACTTACTGATTCACATAGCAAGAAAGCAACAAATTCCGGATGGGCGGTCAAGCCAAGCTCTATATTCCCTTGTCCGATGTCAATTCTACTTATGGGTATCTTGTCTCTATTTCTCTTTCTTCTCTTCAATTCCGAGTCTGTCATTGTCGGCCGGCGCGAGTCGACTGATACTTTCTTTTTTTCTTCGCTGATTCATCCGCCATCTTGTCTCTGATTGGTTATAATTATGCAGATGACCTAAGGCTGTATAGAATAGTTATGACGTCAGCTACCATCGCCTATCAGAAGCAATCTTTTAATGCGTTCAGTCACAAGATTCTGGTGGCCTCTTTTCGCTTTGAACGGACGAAAGAAAGCATTTGGTGGGACAATAGGGTAGTCACTGTCTAAGTGTGTGTGTATACTGAATCCCAGTAAAAGCTTTTTGCTAACTGAAGCATTAAAAAAAGGTCAGGAGTGCCCCTTTAACGTTCGGACGCCTGTAATCTTTATGACTCGCGGACTCGCTTCCTCGCGCGCCGGAAAGTCAGCCATTACGTTTAACCCCATAACTGCTGGACACCGCGAACAAGAGGAAGATCTATCTGCAAGAGGCATAGATCCTCATGAGCCCCCGCATATGCGGGGGCTCATGAGGATCTATGCCTCTTGTTGGCACCACTCGCACGTGCGCGGTCTGAGGCGGGCAGAGTTATCACCTAGTTAATCTGCTGTTGTGTGAGACATACACATTTTCTGTTGCTGCCGCAGCATAACGCCGTGTCAGCTAAAAACGAGTGTACGGGTGCGAAACAAAACTAGCCGGGCGGGAAAAAAACAAACAAACACAAGAACTGATGCCTATTTTAGAACTGAAACCCGCTAAGTAGCACACAGACCTTCCTTCTAAGAAGACACCCAGTGATAGTCCAGGACCATCATAAGCGCTTCAGTAAAACAACTGTACTCTCAATAATACGATGTACGGTTCTTAGGCCTTCGGGTGTACGGTACTGATTAAATTCAGATGAACCGAACTGTTGATTACGGTTCTAGAATATCATGGAGTGTCTTCATAAAAGGAAGTTTGATATGTTATTTGGCAGGTATCAAAATTAACCCGTCTAACCCCCACGGCCGTATTTCCCAAATTTCGGAGGTGTTGCCGAACGACTATGTACCACTTTATAATAATAATAATAATAATAATAATAATAATACGGGTTATTATATAGGCGCTTTTTCCCAATTCTGCGAATCGGCTCAAAGCGCCGCGAACTGCACCCAACACGCACGCTCACGTGACACATGCGTTCACTGTGAAGACAAACACAGTACAAGACAAACACAGGACATTCACGTGGTGCGAAGGGTCAGCTCAGCTACTGAGGTTCCCAAAAATTTGGATCGCTTGTATTTGAAATTTATAAAGTGGCCTGAAACCGGTACCAAAGTGCCACTTGCAGGAGACGGATCAGTCGACCATGATAATTCAAGGGTAGTGCCAGATTAGCTTGGCGCCTTCAGGCGCCAAGCTAATCTGGCACTACCCTTGAATTATCATGGTCAATACGTCTCCTGCGTAGGGCGCTGGGGCTAAATGAGTTAACCCTTTGCGTGTCGGTGGCGGTTTTAGTCGCGATGATTCCTGCGGAAATCATCGCGACTAAACCCGCTACCGACACCCAAACTGTTAAAACAGGCGTAAGTCATCGTCTGGCCTGCATGGTTTGTTTTGCTCAGCAGGTTTCAAGTGTAATCTAGACGTCAGTCTGTTACTTTTGTGGTTGTGTTATTCTTTTCAGGGCATTTGTGTGTTGATCATAGGAAAGATCCGGTGTTCAGATCCGGTGTTGAGCTGAGTTATTTTAGATCAGAATCACGTACGTTTTTAGTATGATTCGTTTTATTTTGCATGGAGAATTGCGATCGATTTTGGGGGTGTGTGACTACAATGTTGCACATTTCGCTAAATTGTTGCAAAGTCCAACCTAGATTGAGCTGGAAGGTCCTGGAAAAGGAGCGATTGTTCTAGTGACCTCAAATAATTATGATGTCAAAATTTTGTAGTACACAATGTAGGCTACATTTCGTAACATTTACTTAATGCACCTAGATTTTAGTGAAAGATTATAGATAGATCTAGTGTTTTTTTTTTTAATGAATATTAATGATTTTGGTTACCTTTCTGGTTGACTGAGTTGCGTAATTTCAGGGATTGTTCTGGGATCTGTAATAGTATAAAAGAGGGAAATATTATGTGCGTGAGTTGTATGAGACAGTGTATCATAGTGTGGATGCATTTGTGGATGCATTGTGTTAAGAGTGAAATCGTGAGAATAAAGTACTGTTGGAAATGTTACCCCAGTGTGCTCTACAACCTTGTGCCCCTCGGCCACGTGTGAGGAGTTGCAATTGAGTGAGGTTTTTCTACAAGAACTCTACTTGCATTTGTTGGGTGTGATTGCATCATACTAGGACTACGACTACCACGTAATACAGTTCGTCCTGCTTGGTTAGTTTTGTTTTGTAACCGTACACTTGTGTTGGCGTTGACACACGCAAGTGAAGCGGTTATGAGTATGACAGCAGCCCGTAGCTAAAAGCCTGCATAATCACGGCTTTCCTCTCACACTTCCCAACAACAAAGTTGGACAACCCAGTTTGCTTTATTTATGAGTTCCTAACGGATTAAAACGCTCGGCCTCTGGCACGCTGTGCCTTCGGGGAATTAGCGCCCCTTGGTGAATACGTACCTTAATGGACATAATGCTCGGGGATTAAAAGTCGTATTGCAGCGATGAGTCTGTGGATAAGAGCATATTGCAGCGATGAGTCTGTGGATAAGAGTCATATTGCAACGCTGCCCTGCGGCGTGATAATAACTAACACAGTATACTCACATGGACGTGTGAAAGTAAAAATCAAAGCGAACGGTAAATATAATGTATCGACGGGTTTTTGACCGAGTTTGTTTTTTTGTGAGCTTTGCGGAGAAAAGTCATATTGCAACTGGCTTTGCGACATAATCGTAACTTTATGATTTATACGCACAGACGGGTTAAAGTCAGCATCAAAGCGAACCGTAAATATAACGGATCGGCTGCGTTCAGAACGTTTTGGTTTCTGTGCACTTTGCGAAATAAAATAACGTCAGATATAGAGCAATGAACTTGATTTGTTACCAAGGCTGACGTTTTATTTCGTTAGCCCCGAACTACGGTGTAATCAGAAGTGGCACTTTTATTCTTGCTGTCCGGGAAAAGGTTAAACTGGGTATGTGTGCTGGTCTGTGATTTTGGACCTTACGGCCTAGGGCCGTAAGGTCCAAAATCACAGACCAGCACGCGCATGAATCGAATATACAGTATCGGTCCTAGGGCGAAGGAGGACAAAGAAGTTAAGATTAGCCATGTTGAAATCGGTGGGGTTTTTTTTTTTTTTTTTTGTTTTGTTTTTTTGTTTGTGTTGTTTTTTTTTTTTTTTTTGTCCTGTTGTGTCAGCCGACAAAACGAAAAGACGTCGCTGCGGTCGACCGCAGTCGAGCCGCGCACAGCTTGTGTCTTGGGGCCAGTTGCATGAGTGAGCTTAGACATGCGCCGGGCACTAAGCAAGGTGCTCCCGCTGTACAGCGGAGCACCTTGCTTCATTAGTGGCTGGCGCAGGCTTCAGCTCACTTACGCAAGTGGCATCTAGGTTGTAAGGTGCAGAGTCAGAAACAGGGTCCCATTAATTCGTTAAAGTTACCATCACGCATAAATCTGAAGACGCGTGTCAGCACCAGTTGTGTGTGTGTGTTTTTTTTTTTTTTCTTTTTTTTCTTTTTTTTAATGCCTTGTCGACACAACTAATGAACTGTAACAGCAGTTTGGACAAGCAGCAAAAAGCACCCGCGTAATCGCACTTATTAATTCTGCTTGCCGTTAGGGTGTCCGTCTATTTTGAGCTGTTTTCTCGCACTAATAGCGTTGTATTTTTAGAACGGAGTTTAGTCAATGTCAGGTTACTTGACATACAGACGCCGTGTGCTGGACTGGATTGTCCTGTGTCCAAATGAACCATATATAGATAGACTCGTGTGTAGCGTTTAATAACCATCTGTTACAGAAGTGTATCTTTGAACAGTTACGGCGGCAGTGGGCCTTCAATTTCTAACGTAGGAAGGCGAAAAGACATTTTTAGATCTAAGCTAAAATCACGTATTTTCTCTGTTGCATCTATATTTAACCCGTTCACTGTCGGTGGTCGCAAATAATGACTTTTAAGTCATTGTAAATTCAACGTCACAGATCCCCTGACGTCAAATGAACATGGATACAGAGTGGTTTTAGCAAGAGGCATAGATCCTCATGAGCCCCCGCAAATGCGGGGGCTCATAAGGATCTATACCTCTTGCACTTGGGGGCTGTTAAATTTTTCTCGGCATCTTGTCAGCCTGTTCAACATTTGTGTGCGTGCGTGCGTGCACGTATGTGCGTGCGTGTGTGTGTGTGATTGTGTGTGTGCGTGCGTGTGTGTGTGTGTGTATGCGTGTGTGCGTGCGTGCGTGCGTGCGTGCGTGCGTGCGTGTGTGTGTGTGTGTGTGGAAAATGTCTAGTGTTAGCTCGTTTGCAGTGGTAGGCTTATTTTTAAGTTCCTTCTATCTATAGAAGGGACTTTTTAGGATACCCATCGCGGTGGTGCGAATTTAATAGCATATCCATGTCAAAGGCGGGCAGGCCTAAACATCTGACAACTGAAGTAACAAGATAAAATTTACGTCATGTCTAGTTGTGTTAATCTCGCTGCTGCACGTACATTTGGCGCGAAAGGCCACGTGTGTGTGAGTGTGTGTGTGTGTGTGTGTGTGTGTGTGTGTGTGTGTGTGTGTGTGTGTGTGTGTGTGTGTGTGTGTGTGTGTGCCTGCGTACGTGCGTGCGTGCGTGCGTTCGTGCGTGCGCGCGCGCTTATGTATGAGAATCTCAGATACTGCTGTACGTACAAGCTTGACACTTGGTGAAATACTTTATTTAAGGTGTGGCTAAGAGAGACTCCGAGCAAGTTTTTACTGGATGTCTCATTACTTACTTACTTACTTACGCCTGTCACCCCTCCCAGGGTATAGGTCGTCGACGAGAGACCTCCAGCGACTCCTGTCCAGTGCTTCTCCTTCGATTTTACTCCAAGTGGTTCTCAGTCTCTTGATGTCTGCTTGGAGGTCTCGATGCCAGGTGTTTCTCGGCCTGCCTCTTTTCCTCTTTCCCTGGGGGTTCCATGACTAGTGATACTGGAAGCTGGCTTTCTCAGTGACCAATCCATCCCCATCTTCTTCGCCCAATTTCATTCTCTGCTGTTATCTGCTCTGTTCTCTCCCAGAGTCTGACGTTGCTGATCTTCTCTGGCCAGTGGATTTTCAAAATTCTTCTAAGGCAACTGTTTATGAAGATCTGTACTCTGTTGACTGTGCGTTTTTTCAATCTCCAAGTCTCTGCTCCATATAGGAGAACTGCTTTTACGTTGGAGTTGAAAATCCGGACTTTGGTGTGTTGTGACAGCTCTCTGGAACTCCACACTTTTTTCAGCTGGAGAAAGGCTGCTCTGGCTTTATCGATTCGTGCTTTGACATCTGCATCAGTGCCGCCTTTTTTGTTGTTGTCTATGATGCTCCCGAGATAGGTGAAGGACTCCACCTCCTCCAACGGGGTGCCAGCAAGCAAGATGGGTTCTTCCCTGGTTGCGTTCAGCCTCATTGTCTTTGTTTTCTGTTTGTGGATGGTGAGGCCCACTTGGGACGAGATGTCAGCAAGCCTCGTGGTCTTGTCCTGCATTTGTTGATGAGCGTGGGACAGTATAAAAGTCGTCTGCAAAATCGAGGTCGTCGTTTAGCAGGTTTTAGAAAGAATATATCAACTACTGATCAATTATTCGCTCTCTCGTCAGCAGTAAAACAAGCTTTCAAGAGTAATTCTAAAGTTATGGCTTGCTTTTTCGACGTCAAACGAGCGTTTGACGTCGTCTGGCACCAAAAACGGTTACAAAAACTTAAGATCCTTGGTCTTACTGGCAGTATATTTAATTACTTTCAAAATTTCCTTAAACGCACACTGCAGGTCAGGTACGGGCAGACCCTCTCTGCAACCCATAAAACTGATTGTGGAGTTCCTCAGGGCACTTGCCTTGCCCCGTTATTATTTAATGTTATGATGGCTGAGCTTCCTGCCCATCTTAAATCTAAACTTGATAAATATACAATTAATACTTTAAAAATATCCCAATATGCCGATGACATCGCCATATGGATACCTGTTAAAACCATTAATCTCCGTGGTAGGGAAATAGTTGAGGAAAAATGTGTTAAATTTCAAAAAGCGATTGATGAAGTTCAAAAATATCTTGAGAAACATGGGTTTGAGCTAGCCCCCGATAAAACACAGTTGATAATATTTAATCCATATAAAGTTAAGTTTCAAATACAAATTACTGTCACAAAAGATAACATCAAATACCCATTAATCTCTTTAAATCAGATACCCCACCCGGGTCTGCCTTGGGGGACTTGGGTGGGGTTAGGTATTTTTTAGTTCCCAGGGTCACCCTGGTCAGCCCCACAGGGTGGGTTTTTCTCTCTATTCTGGGGCATGTGTTTCTGTCTACCCTTTGTCCATTCACCTGTATTTGCCTTTTTAAAACTCTCCCTACTGTCTGCACTGCCTGTAGCTCTTGATATTGGATGTGTGTTGCTAAATGGTCTTAGCTTTATTTAGGCCCCATGTTGTAGGTTTATTTAACGTATTTGACCGGCTGGCGACATACATTCAATTTTCTGTTTAGTTTTTTTTTCACAAGCAGTGCAGGCACGTCCTGAGAAAGCCTTGTTGCTGTCGGGACGTTAAGCAATGTACAATCAATCAATCTTTAAATCAGATAAAATTTTTAGGGGTGCAATTTTTGTCTACCCTAAATTGGAAAGCCCATATTAACCATCTTGTTCAGAAAACTAATGCTGCAATAAAATTAATCCGTATTCTTAAACACGAGGCATGGGGCAGAGACACCAAGTTGTTGGTGCATCTGCATCATGCCTTGGTGCGCTCTAATTTAAGCTATGGAGCCGAATGTTTTTTCTCGGCTTCCAAAACGGATTTAAAAATGCTTGAACGTGCGGAAATGAGATCTCTCAAATGTATTTTGGGTGTACCTCAATACGCTTCAAACAGTGCAGTATATGCTATGACTAATATTTTACCTCTTAATGTGTACAGATTAAAATGTTGCACTAAGTACATCACGTATATTTGCAACAACTAACAGCGCCCAAGAAGTTTATTTAAATGAAATTAAAATGGATCGGCTAGAACAGTCCTGTGTCTCAATTCAAAAACGTAAAGTACAATCCTCACTGGCCTTTTTTGTTCGTGAGGTATTGGAGCTGGCTGGAGTGGTGCCTGTCACTATTTCTCCAGCTCCCTTGCCACCCAAACCTCCTTGGACTCTCTTGATGGCTACTATTAATACTGAGATTCCTGAAATTACTAAAAAAAAGTAATACACATTTACAGAAAGTTAAAACACTTGAATATCTTGAAGTTACATATCCACATGCTATCACCGCCTATACTGACGGTTCCGTAAGTGAGGCTGGAGAGGTGGGGTGTGGAGTCTTTATTCCAGCCCTGGGGAAAAAGTTAAGTTATTCGTTGGGCGGGGGCTGGTCCATATGCACGGCGGAGCTAGTGGCCATTCTGATGGCTCTTAATCATGTCATGGCTCTTCCGCTGCAGATGTACCAGCTCCTGGTCTGTACGGACTCTAGGGCTGCCCTTCAAAGTTTGGTCCTGGGGGAAAGATCTGTCCGACCTGACATAGTTATTGAAATTAAATCAGTTATTCACCAGTTAATCACTAGAGGGATTCTTGTCGCCCTCCAGTGGATCCCGTCACATGTCGGTATTCTCGGAAACGAAACCGCTGATAAGGCTGCGCGTGCCGGTGCCAATGGGGAGCCCGGTGCCCAGCCGATTCGACTCCCGTTGGCCGCGGGGGAAGCAAACATTCGTGTAGACAAACAGATTAGAGAAATTAATTTTTCTAACCGTAAAACTCTTGCAGAAAGCTGTCCTGGTGTCCTTGCCTATAAAATTAATAGAGACCATGTTATTTATAAAATGCCTTTTTCAAATGATACAATAAACAGATTATGTACTAATAGTTGGCGGGCTCGTCTGTCCGACCCTGTATGTCTCTGCGGCGGGAACTTCACCCCGGACCATGCTGTCCTGGAGTGTGGGGCCTTTTTCGCAGAGTGCGCAGAACTACGCTTGTTATACCCGACCGTAACATCTTTATATACTATTTTAAATTCGGCCGACCTGAACACTGTTGTCAAGGTCGGCCTTATTATAGCTAAATCATCTCTTGATAAACTTATATGAAGGCTGATAACCATAAAAGTATATTTCTTTGTTTTATGCTTAGCTTTGCTTTCCTCAGCATTGCTTCGCTCTGCTCTGTTGTGCATCGCTCTGCTTTGCTCCGTCCTGCCTTTTCTGACCTTACTTTTATGATGGTTTTGTTCTATAATCTTAAAAATTCGGCTTTCTAATGATATTTATGTTGGGTACCCGGAGATCGCCTTTGTGCGGCCTCTCGGGTCTTTCCATTTTATTGGGTTTTTTTTTTTCTATTTTCTTCTAATGTGTTGATAATTACTCTATTAGAAAGTGTCTGGTTGACTCCTAGTCCGTGCTCGCTTGTGAATTTTTCTTGTATTCGTCTTTTTCTCTAATTAGGAAACTTTTAGTTTTTCTTAATTTTTTCTTTTAAACTTAATTTTAACAGTGGTCCTGAAATTTTACCGGTAATTAATTAAAAGATAGCCTTTTGTAAATATGTATATATAGGACCGTTGTTCTGGGTAATGTAGAAGTTTATTCTGAATGAATGTGTGTTTTATGTATCGTCAACTCAAGTCTAACTAGCTAGTCCCCGATCACTTTTTGTGCCAGAGGGACGTTAAACCGGAGTTAATGAATGAACGAGGTCGTCAAGCTGTGTCCACAGTGTCCACTGTATTCCACTTCGTCTGTGCTCTGTGGTCCTCTTCACGATCCAGTCTATGGGCAGTATGAAGAGGAACGGAGACAGCAAACACCCTTGCCTGACACCGGTTCTGACCTGGAGCTCCCTGGTGAACTGCCCTTCGTGGATCACGCGACATGTCATGCCATCGTAGCTGCTCTTGATCAGGCGGACGAGCTTTGTGGGTACACCGTAGTGTCGTAGGAGTTTCCACAGAGTCTCTCGGTCCACGCTGTCAAATGCTTTCTCCTAATCCACAAAGTTGACGTACAGCGGGGAGCTCCACTCCAGAGACTGTTCCACGATGATGCGGAGAGTGACGATCTGGTCTGTACATGATCGGTTTTTCCTGAATCCTGCTTGCTGGTCTCTCAGCTGGGGGTCAACGGAGTTCTTCATTCTCTCCAGGATGATCCTGTCGAAGACCTTTCCTGGTACTGACAGCAAGGTGATTCCTCTGTAGTTGGAACACTTGCTGAGGTCGCCTTTCTTCGGAAGCTTGATTAGGTACCCCTCCTTCCAGGCAGCCGGCATCACCTCCTCTTCCCAGATCTTTCCAAACAGTGGGTGTAGCATCTCTACTGTTGTCTCTAGGTCTGCTTTTAGAGACTCCGCTGGGATGCCATCTGGCCCTGCTGCTTTGCCGTTCTTCAAAAATGCCACTGCTCTTCTGATCTCTTCCCGGCTGGGTCTGTCACAGCTGATGGGTAGGTCGGTCTCTGCTGGCTGGATGTCTGGGGGGTCGGGTGGGCTGGGTCTGTTCAGTAACTCTTCAAAATACTCGGCCCATCTGTCGAGTTGGTCTGCTCTGTCTGCAATAGGCTTGCCTTCTTTATCTTTTACTGGTCTTTCTGTATGGCTATACTTGCCCGACAATCTTCTGGTAATGTCGTAGAGCTGTTTCATGTTGCCGCTGCCTGCTGCGTTTTCTGCCTCTGCTGCCAGGCTGTCTGTGTAGGCCCTCTTGTCTGCCCTGATACTCCTCTTCACCTCGCGCTTGGCTTCCGAGTATTCCTCCTGTGCCATTGCTTTGGCCGCTCTCGTGCGACTGTTGTTGACAACTGCTTTCTTCTGCTTCCTCACTTTTTTCTTCTTCAAGGTCTGTGCCGACAGCAAGTCCTTGTGGTTGTGTTTCCTGAACCCTACAGTGTCTTTGCAGTTCAGCGCTTCTCTAACTGCCTTCCACTGCTGTTCTGTGGTGACCGCCTCCTCTTCATTTACTAGCTCCTGTAGCGCTTGAAACTGGTTGGACAGCGCCAGTTTGAACTCTTCTCTCACTCCAGTCTCTCTCAGGAGGCCTACATTTTAGCGCTGTCTTCTTGTTGTCTCTGTGCGGCTTTTCTTTAACTTGAGCTTTATTCTTAAGGTAAGCAGATGGTGGTCTGAGGCGACATCTGCTCCTCTCCTCACTCGAACATCTTGAAGGGGTCTTCTAAATTTCTTGCTAATGCCCCCACCCGGGTCTGCCCTGGGGGACTTGGGTGGGGTTAACTACTTTTTAGTTCCCAGGGTCACCCTGCTCAGCCCCACAGGGTGTGTTTTTCCCTCTATTCTGGGGCATGTGTTTATGTCTACCCTTGGTTCATTCACCGGTATTTGCCTTTTTAAAACTCTCCCTACTGTCTGCGCTGCCTGTAGCTCTTGATATTGGATGTGTGTTGCTAAATGGCCTTAGCTTTATTTAGGCCCCATGTGTTAGGTTTATTTATTGGACCGGCTGGCGACATAATTCAATGTTCTGTTTAGTTTTTTTCACAAGCAGTGCAGGCACGTCATGAGAAAGTCTTGTTGCTGTCGGGACGTTAAGCAATGTACAACCAATCAATCTTGCTAATACAGATATGGTCTATTTGGTTCTCTGTAGTATGGTCAGGTGAGACCCTAGTTGCTTTGTGTATTCTTCTGTGTGGGAAGATGCTGCCTCCAATGACAAGTCTGTTTAGAGCACAAAAGTCTACAAACCTCTCCCCGTTCTCACTCATCTCCCCTAGTCCCTGTCTCCCCATCACCTCTTTGTAACCGGTGTTGTCCTCCACTATTTTGGCATTAAAATCGCCCATGACGATGGTGATGTCTCGCTCCGCACATTTGTCCACAGCACTGGAGTCGGTCGTAGAACTCTTGTTTCTCTTCCTCGTCACTGTCATTAGAGGGCGCATAACACTGGATGACATTCAGCTTGATCTCTTTCTTGGTTATAAAGGCTGCTGTGATAATTCTTGACCCAAGAGGTTCCCAGCCCATCAGCGCTGTCTGTGCCACTGGTGACAGCATGAATGCTACACCTTTTGTATGGGGGGCATTCTCCTCTTCATGACCTGAATACAGAATCATCTCCCCACATAACAGCCTTTTCTCGCCAGACTGCGTCCATCTGGCTTCACTGATACCTAGCAGGGAAAGGTTGTACTTTTGCATTTCCGCTGCTATCTGGGCGGCCTTGCCGCTCTGGTACATGGTCTTGACGTTCCATGTGCCCATGGTTGTGTCCCTGGATAAAGAGAGGCGGCTCGGTCCTGTGGCTTCCGAAGACTTCTGGCTTTCACCACAGGACGTCATAAATCTTCTGGTAGAAGAACCTTCCTCCTCCAGGAAAGGAATTGTTGTTTGTCTTTTCGTCGGCGTTTTTGTAGCTATTTCCTTATTTGCAGGGTGTGGAAGCTACCCCCACGCTCAACCCCCTTACTAGGAGGACCAGGGGTTTTCTGTCGGGGTCACCTTCCCTTAGACCATGTTGGTTCACGTCACCTTATTTCATTCGGTGCACCCCTCTCGCGAGGGACCCTCTATCCACCACCCAGGGGACGCGCCTCAACGCCATATGGTCCCAGCGCGAGGGATGTCTCATTGAAGACATTAAAAAAAACGTTTATAGGAAGTCGGTTGACCCAGATTAGAGTCCGTAATTATTGTCAAATTTACTTGAAATTGTGGCTATAGCTAGTTTGGAGAAAGGTATTGGTTGAGTTTGTTAGTCAGCTTTGTACCTCTTCAACTTTTTTAATAATAATTAATTCATTTATGGAAGTTTTGGATCCATTACATACTCCCATCAAACAGTGAGCCCTGGAAGAGGCTGTGTGGAACAAAACAGTCAGCCATGGAAGAGGCTGCGTGCCTTTTGGATGAGTGACGTGAAACATCAATTTCTTCACTGTGTACACGGCGTCATGAGACTAGCGATGTCATGACGTCAAGCTTATAATGACTTCATTTTCCTGCTCGTGCTATTCTTTTTCAGAATTTCTGTCGCTACTCCAGCCCACAGAGCGTACTAATGTCGGGAAGCGCCGCGTGTCCGTCATTATTTGTGTGTGCCGGTGTGTGTGTTGATCAGAAGCTGGCTTAGAGAGGAGGGAAATGGATCAGAAGAATAAGTTTAAAAGTATGAACAGCTGTGAATGTTTCTAAAAGACAATCGCACGTGAGCTCCAAAAAATAGGCCTACATCCTCATCTTGTTGAATGGGAGATATTCCAACATCAGAATCAGGTCAAAGACAAAAGGTAGAGACCCTTGACAGCGAGGACAGCTTTAACGTAGAAGGGACATTTTGGGTTATGGTTCATCCTATCTTGTTTAGTCTTTGGGACCTGACGAGATCAGCCCTAAAATACTGAAACTGTCCCTTCCCTATACAGTAGAATCGTTAACGTATATTTATAACTTATGCATCCAACAAAATACGTTTCCATCAGAACTGAAGCAAGCCAAGGTTATCCCTTTGCCTAAATCAAAAGATCTGTCTGATGTTAATAACTATAGACCCATTTCAATATTATCCAGCCTTTCCAAACCTCTTGAAAGACACGTGCGCAAACACCTTTATCAATATTTGGAGAGTCGCAGTCTTTTGCACGTATTTCAGTCCGGCTTTCGCCAAAAGCATTCTTGTCACACGGCACTGACAAGACTTATTGATGCGTGGCTAGCGTCCATGAATAACTCCCAAATAACTGGGTCGATCTTTATTGATTTTAAGAAAGCTTTTGACCTTGTAAATCATAACATTCTTTTGTCAAAACTTCAAGCATATCTCTGCAATGCAGGTGCTGTCTCATTGTTTACTTCATATTTAAGCGGAAGGAAGCAAAGAGTACTGTTAAATGGATCCTACTCCTCGTATGGTCTCGTCAAAAGCGGAGTGCCTCAGGGCTCTGTCCTCGGGCCATTGCTGTTCTGCATATTTATCAATGACCTTCCACTGCATATTAGTTGCCGCGATATTTCTTGTGACATGTTTGCTGACGACTGCACACTACATACTCCTCACAAAGATGTAGCTGCAATTAGCACGCGTCTGCAGGAAAGCCTGCATGAGGTCACCGACTGGTGTCATTCCAACTCTATGTCCCTGAATCCGTCAAAAACAGAATGTATGGTTATAACCACACGTCAAAAGCACCAGCTATGCCCGCTCTCTCTTAGTCTGTGTATAAACGGCAGCCCAATTGAGCAAGTATCACACCACCGCCTCTTGGGGGTCACTATAGATGATCAGCTTAAATGGCAACTGCATATTAATAATGTGTGCAAAAGGGTTTCCAGCGGCCTGTATATGTTGTCAAAATTGAAAACAATTACTGACACAGATGCGCGTCTTCTTTTCTACAATGCTCATGTCAAATCGCACATAGACTATGCATCAACAGTGTGGGATGGTTCTAGTGATGTACATTTGAAGAGGCTGAACTCCCTACATAGGAGAGCTGCTAAGCTTATATTTCCCGATCCCGAACTCTCAACTGACGAAAAGCTTAAAACTTTAAAAATGCTCCCTCTATCCCATCACTTTCAGTTCAATAAAGGTGTATTGATGTACAAGCTGTACAAGCAATCATGTCCACTGTACTTGAGTTCTTTTTTCTCAGAACGGATATCTGTAGCTTCTAGACATGGACACCATTTCAAAGTACCCCTGCCGCGTATTGATTTATTCAAAACCAGTTTGTCATTCTCGGGAAGTTCATTCTGGAATTCTATTCCTGCAGAAATAAGAAACGCAAAGACGCTCACCTCATTTAGGGTCAGCCTCTTCAAACACCTAGAATCTCTGACGTAATCTAATCAGTACAGTACAGGGATAACTTGCGCGTGTGTTCAGATGTGTGAATGTGCGTGTGTGTGAGAATGTTTGTGTGTGTGTGCGAGAGTGAGAGAGACAGAGAGAGAGAGAGAGAGAGAGAGAGAGCGTCTCTCTTTTTTTTTTTTTTTTTTTTTTTTTTTATATATATATATATATATAATATACAGTGGACCATAATATCTGAGTGTCAAGAGTACATTGAATACTGCATGTTCTATGTATAATGTTTTTGCCTTCATATGTGTGTACGCGATATTTTTGGGCGCGCGTTCACGTGTGTGTGTGTGTGTGTGTGTGTGTGTGTGTGTGTGTGTGTGTGTGTGTGTGTGTGTGTGTGTGTGTGTGTTTGAGTGTGTGTGTGTGTGTGTGCATGCTGTGTGTGTGTGCATGCTGTGTGTGTGTGGGTGTGTGAGACACAGAGAGAGAGAGAGAGAGAGAGAGAGAGAGAGAGAGAGAGAGAGAGAGAGAGAGAGAGAGAGAGAGAGAGAGAACACATATATACATATTTGCCTTTGCTGTATGAATTCTAATGTACTTAATGATTTTCTGTGTATTGTTTTACTTTGCATTTTTACTCATTTTATATTTTTGTGCGTACGCGGTATGCGCGTACGTATGTCTGGAGTGCGTGTCCGAGAGCATGTGTGTGTATGTGTGCGTGTGTGTCTAAGTGCGTGCGTGTGCAAGTTTGTGTTTGTGTGTGTGTGTGTGTGTGTGTGAGCGTGCGTGTGCGTGCGTATGTGCGGGCGTGCGTGCGTGAGCGAGTGCATACATGCGTCAGCGTGTGGTATGTGTATGTTTACATGTCTATGTCATTTATGTAGTAGATGTAGCAACGGCAAGTTTGAAAACTGGTCCTGTTACCAATAACTTCTACCGTTGGAAAATAAAGGTTCATTGTTCATTGTTTATTGTTCATTTGTAAAGTATGCTTTTGTTTATATTATTGTGAATAAAACTCGCCCGGAGCAACATGTCATTAGGCGCTATAAAAACGGCCTCTTTTTAGTAGTAGCAATATCTGCGTCCACTGGCAGCAAAGGGGTTAACTGAGCACCTTTTCACAAACGGAAGGAAATGGTATCTCACATTTCCCTGGAACAATTTTAGACTCTCTTGAATCTGACACTTTTCCGTCCTCGCATCGAATGTCTTAATGTTTTCATTGCATGACATTTCATTTTGACCTCGCCCTTCTATCTTGAAATTCTTTACAAAAATGCACGCTTGTTTCTTCAAAAACTATGCGAGCCGCGAATAGCCTCGGTTATAATGTGTGAGCTGGTCTGTGATTTTGGACCTTACGGCTGAAAGCCGTAAGGTCCAAAATCACAGACCAGCCATCGATAGTGTTGTTTGTTTTTGTTTTTGTTTCTACCGGGCTTCTTCATTTCTTCCATTCGCTAGTGTGTTGACATTTTGTTGACAGTTGCCGAGAATAAAGAAATCACTCTACCGTAATGACTTTCCATTCAGCCGCAAAACTGAAGGGTCATTTTTTTAATAAAAGCTTGTGCTGGTCTGCGATTTTGAACCTTGCGGTTCCACGCCGTTAAGTCCGGATTCACAGACCAGCACAGAAGTGTATCCGATATCGACGGGTGTTGTTCTCGGTTGCCGAGAATGGGAAAAATTATCGTTCTTGAAAGCATTTCAAATTTCTGTCCCTATTTTAGTTGCCCAGTAAGCCTAACTATCGGGTCGACGCCGACCGCAGTGGGCCCGCGCACATTCGTGCGCGGGCCCACTTCGGCCGACGTCGGCCCCAAGGTCTTTTCTCACTGGGTACATGTTTATTTTTTTTTTTATATTTCTGTTTCCTCTGTCGTGTTCGACAACTCTCGTAGGAAATGCGTCAGGCGGCGCAAATTGTTTGCAAAACATTTATTCGCTGTGTATTTGTACCCCTCTTATTCCCGTGATGGTGTTCCGTTTAAGACACGCACATTTGTTCACAGCTTTTTAGCTTTAATGGGCAGCTTGTTTCTGGCCCTGGTTTTTTTTATTTTATTTTGCTCCGGTCCTTTTAGCGCTCTGACAGGCAGATGAAATATAATAGAACGAAATGACACGAAATGAAATCAGAAAATAAACGAAACAAAACAAAACAAAACAAAAATACAGTAAAATATTACAGAAGAAAACAGATGAATAGATAAAATGTAAAAAGATAGAAAGTAAAACGATGAAATATAGGCAACGATGAATACATGAAGAAATGAACAAATTAAAAAGTTGTAAAGATAAAAAAAATGTTGTTAAAATATTATATAAAAAATAATAAAATAAAATTATATATATATATATATATATATATATATATATATATATATATATATAGTGATTATATTTCAAAAATGACCCCATAACCTGACGTCGCCGCTGAATCTGACGTCATTTGTTTATTATTTCGTTTCGAATTACGCCAAAATATCACGGCGATGTCGATTTGTTGCAATACGTTCAGCCGAGATGGGAGCATGCTCGGAGAAGGGAGTTTTTCAGAGAATCATATCTAATGACATTGTAAATAACTCAGTTATGTCGCCTGTATATAGCCAAGTCCCTAACGAGCCTACAACTACAAGGAATCGTCTTTTTAAACTCTTGTTCGCCGAGAAAAAGTGAACACAGTCCGACTGCAATAGACTTGTTAGTGTGTGTCACGAGTTAGGCTTTGCCAGTGGTGCACCACTGTTCGTCGGTGACACTGGTCACCACTGTTCGTCGATGACGCTGGTTAGCACTGTTCGTCAATGTCGTTGGTCACCACTGTTCGTCGATGACACTGGTCACCACTGTTCGTCGATGACCGATGTCACTGGTCGCCGCCACTGATCGTCGATGGCTGTGATCGCCAATTGCCCTTTGATGTCACTGGTCTCCACTGTTCATCGTTTCACTGGTCGCCACTGTTCGTCGATGTCACTGGTCACCATTGTCAGATAAAACTTGGGCGACCGTCAAACCTTGTTTCTTTAGCAATTTCTATACAAAGCACATCAAGACAATTAGATTTTTTTTAACTCATTCAGCCCGACGGCCGTATTGCCCAAAATTTGGAGGTGTCATCTAATGACTATGCGCCAGATGCAGGAGATGGATCGATCATGATAATTCAAGGGTAGTGCTAGATTAGCTTGGCGCGACAGGCGCCAAGCTAATCTGACACTACCCTTGAATTATCATGGTCGACCCATCTCTGCTGTAGTGCGTCAGGGCTGAATGGGCTAATGGACATACAGACAAGAATACATTGCTTTACTTTATTTGGTGAGATGTCTAACTGACCTCGCCGGGGCGGCTTCAGCACTCATGAGCCGTGAAAGCTTCAAGCAGCATATCTGCAGCATGCACAAGTCTTAATGAGCCCTCGCATTATGTTGACCAATTTACATGCGTGTTTCTCAATCCGAGGTGACGTTTCGGCCAGTCACTTTAAGACGACGCCGCGAAGATATTCAGGAAACCAAATATAGTGACCGGACAACGTGCTGTATTAGCTTGATTGTTTCGCCTGGGTTGTGGCCTTTGATGGTACAGAAAATGCTAGGCAGTGGCCCTTGGTTAGTCGGAAACTCGCTGAACTGGAAACAGTGCGTGAGAACCCTTTTTCCCCCCTCGATTTTTATCTGGACCAGCACTTGGCTGTGTACCTTATTGACCCATTCACCGCTTCTGACGATATCGCTCGGCGGAAAAGACGCGTAGTGACGTAGTTAGCTAGTGACGTAGTGACGTAGTTAGCTAGTGACGTAGTTAGCTAGTGACGTAGTGAGCTAGTGACGTAGTGACATAGTTAGCTAGTGACGTAGTTACGTAGTTAGCTAGTGACATGGTTACGTAGTTACCTAGTGACGTATTTACGTAGTTAGCTAGTGACGTAGTTACGTAGTTACGCAGTTAGCTAGTGACGGAGTTAGGCGTCTTTTTCACCGAGCGGTATCATCAGCAGCAGTCAAGGGGTTAGGCCACTGACCGCCAGTGGCTAGAACGGACATTTCCAAAATTGTCGCACACTGACCGACAGATAAGCTCCCCCGCCCGAGGAGCAAGAATATGAATGAACCCCGCGAGTCATACACAGTGCACTGCCCTGTCGAGGCAAATAAGACAGTATGTCAAGTTTTGTGACAAGCGAGATTTTCATTGTATTTATATCTCCCAGATGCGTGTATGCTCGTGAGAATCAGTGACTCAGTCTTGCCTCGCAATGCGTTGCCTAGCTGACATCCACTGCTTTAGGTACTTGTCCGGTATCAACCCATTAAATCCTGAAGCTGATTTTAAAATTTGCTTATTGTCCTATGAAGGCTACATTACAGATCAACCATTTTAATTCAAGGGTGGTGCCAGAATAGCTTGGCGCCTCAGGCGCCAAGCTATTCTGGCACCACCCTTGAACTATTATAGTCATTCATTATCTCCAATTTAACGTCCCACTGGCACTATACAGTGATCGGGGACTAAATTATAGTCAAATTTACTTGAAGCAATATTGTATCAGAATGAACAGAGTTAACAGTGGGACTGCAGTATGCCGCGTGATCGAAGCCGCGATGCAGCGAAAGGGCACCTTTAGTCTTTACTATAAAGGGTCCCTCCGTGAGATGGCCTTTGTGTGCCTGATCGACGCTTAACCCAAATAACAAACGAATCTTACTATAAAGGGGCACAACCTCGCTGTCCTTCCTAACTATAACCAGGTTCAGCCTACTGTCTTTGATCTGATTCTGATTTACGAATTATGCCCATTTCTATTCGTTTATGACGCGAATTAGACATTCAGCAAAAAAGGTTTTTATCGGTCAGTTTTGCGTGTCCACATCTTGTGTCTCAGAAAGTCGCTGAGTACCAGTCAAACAGAACTACCTACCCTCTCTCTCTCTCTCTCTCTCTCTCTCTCTCTCTCGTCTCGGGGTGATCTCCCTTGAATAAACAGGGCAGCCTTTTCGAGCTCTCGCAATTCGGTTTTGATTTGGGGGCTCCAGTCAAAGCGACAATGCCTGTTGAAGGACTACCATCAGCAGTTGATGTCATCCTGAATGCCCTGCTCAAAGAAAACACCCTGTCATCCTACAAAATCGACGGTAAGGGCGATACAACCATAGTTGTGCTTCGGCTGACCGGCGCCCCTCCACCCGAGAAGATGTCAACATACCGGAGAAAACCACCCTCCCAGATACTGCGTGACCAGACAAGAGCAGAGACACGGAAGCAAGCGAAAGACAGTAAGGAAAACGAACTTTTCCCGTCTTACAACCCGTTGTTTATTCCAACACCACCAGAGAAGCAAATAAACAATGACACAATTACTGAACGCGTTGACCTACAAACCGACAACACACCGTGTGGTATTGGTCGCCCCCCACGTGAAACTCACACGGAAAACAACGATCCCTGCATCACAAGGGCGAATAGACAGAACAACACAGAAAGCGTGACAACACAGCTGACAGATGACCTACAAGCCATTGAAACGGAAGAGCTGGATGCTGGATCGACAGAAATAGACTTGGAAAAGACAGGTTATGACTTGGAACAAATAAAACAATACATCGGGGCAGTGGACAGAAGACTGCAGAGGCGTTTGAGGGACAGACAGAGAAATGTGGAATTTAAGAAAATTGTGCTTGACACTCGTTTCGAGAAGGAAATGTTCGTGTGTGAGAGTGACGATGTAGTTTTTGTTGTTTGACAACAGAAACGAACATGTTGATCACTGGTTTTTCAAACGACTGTCAGGTGAACTAAATGAAGAAGAGAATAAAGCCATCAGCGATCTCCGACGCTGGGCGCCAATCAACCGTGTTCGCTATAAGGAGGTGTGTGAGCGTGCTGAAATGGAATTGAAAATCATTCGGGCCTTTCTTCGACATTACATGGGTTAGGTGGACGCCGGTTGTGCTGAAGTTTTCAGAGACTGTAGCCATCGCCAAAACTGTTATGAATTGTTTATTTCATTGATACTGACATTTCAAGTAAACAGTTTGTATTTTTCAAGTATAGACTAAACATGGACTACCATGTTTGGAAAATATGTTTACAAGCATTGTCCATGTTTGTGAAGCTTTGTATAATCCCTTCCCCCACCTCCCCTTGTGAATGGACCAGAAGGTCTGCCACAATAAACTTCTTGAGTCTTGAGTCTTGAGTCTCTCTCTCTCTCTCTCCCTCTCTCTCTCTCTCTCTCTCTCTCTCTCTCTCTCTCTCTCTCTCTCTCTCTCTCTCTCTCTCTCTCTCTCTCTCTCTCTCTCTCTCTCTCAAACCTTTTCTATCAGTAGCTTAGCAAGGACAGATTGTAAGAAAGGCCTGCGCGCGTAATAATTATGTCAATCCTTGGAAAATAAAGTTTCGTTCGTTCGTCGTCCGTCCGTTCGTTCTCTCTCTCTCTCTCGTCTCGTCTCTCTCTCTCTCTCTCTCTCTCTCTCTCTCTCTTTCTCTCTCTCTCTCTCTCTCTCTCTCTCTCTCTCTCTCTCTCTCTCTCTCTCTCTCTCTCTCTCTCTTTTACTTTTTAATTTTTTTTTTAATTCTGGCTTGTGCTGTGTCATGTCATTTTTTTCTTCTTCTAGTAGTAGAAACAATTAGAACGATAGTACTCTGTAATCAGTAGATAGCAACGGCAGTTCGAAAATGGTTGTTATACCAAACTTTACCGTTGTCAAATAAAGGTCATTGTCATTGTCTTGTCATTGTCATTGTCTCTCTCTCTCTCTCTCTCTCTCTCTCTCTCTCTCTCTCATCTCTCTCTCTCTCTCTCTCTCTCTCTCTCTCTCTCTCTCTTCCTCTCTTCCTCTCGAACCACTCGTGTGCATTTGACACCTTCCACGCCGAGAAAACGTCAGCACGACCAGCTGCAAGAGACATACATTGGCCCCTAATACATTTCCCGAGAGACTCAACTCTCACGAAATGTAATAGCCTTCTTTTTTTATTTTTACACGTTCACTGCCGAGAAAAAGTGAGCGAGTTCGATCCAGCTGCAAGAGACATAGACCCTCATGAGCCCCCGCAGACGCGGGGGCTCATGAGGGTCTATGTCTCTTGCTGAGACCAGTTTGTGTCCATGTTTCTTAGACAGTTGTGAAGTTTTGGTCGTTGAATCAACAAAGATTTCAGAAATGAAATATGCGTCCAGCAGAAGAGAAAGGGTGTGGGAGTGGGCGGGTGCGGGGGGGGGGGGGAGGAATGGGCGGGGGGTGTGTGGGGCGGGGGGATTGGGGAGGGGGCAGGGAGAGAGGGGGGTGGGGGTGGTGGTTGTGGGGGGGGGGGGTCAGGGGAATGGAATTAGGCCTGCATATTTACCCATCAGGTCGCACGTAGCTATTTTGTCCTGCCTGTAGGCGCTCTTGAGGTTCTATGCCTTTAGCACAATGATGCTTAGCTACTAGCTAATTTTCATATACTGCTTGCATCAGTACCGGCATGTGTTCATACATACGATATACCAGTTTTGTCAGAGCCTCAAAACACCTCAACTCATGTTGCAAATGCAGCAGGCATGTGTGTGCCGAACCCGTGAACACTCCTGTAAAAGCCTGTACTGGTGGCTGCAGCAGTTGCTCCCATAACAACGCACTCAAATAAGCTTTACGCAGTGTAAAAGTGCTTGTGTTCGGTTCAGAATAGACACCAGAGACATCCCTCATTACAATTACAGCAGAATGACACCTCAGATGCAGCCTATGTTGTATACAAATGTAGCTGGATCATGCAGAATAACTTCTGAATGTCACATTATTTTGGCGGCTGATTTCACTCGCAGGTCAGCTGTCTGATGAAATGAACCTGCTGACACTGTTTCATTGTAGTTTTGATCTTAACCTTTGAACTTAACCCCCCTCCCCACACCTCCACCCCAACTGCTGTTAAAGTTCATTAGGGTGTAGACAAGGCATAACAAACGCAAATGGTGCTGATGTGCCTTCAAATTTACGCGTGATGGTACTTTAAGTTCTAAGTGTTTGTCCTGCCTTGATTAAAACTTCAGGACCTTAGGGAGGCAAAAGACAATACGTCTATTTGGTGGGCGAAAAGCGAGATCTTTTATTGAATACGTCTTTTGCCTTCCTAGGCAGTTTCTGCCTCTTTTTGTTTGTTGTTGTTGTTGTTGTTGTTGAAGCCATGTGAGTAGGCACACGTAACAGGATGCCGGTCGACCATGATAGTTCAAGGGTGGTGTCAGAATAGCTTGGCGCCTGTAGGCGCCAAGCTATTCTGGCACCACCCTTGAACTCCCACACATCGGGGAACTTAACTGATTACACCCTGAAGATGAAATTTATCTTTTTTAATTTCGTTTTTTAGATATCATGTGGGGTCACCGTTCTGGCGAGAAACAGACAAATCGACCATAATAGTTCAAGGGTGGTGTCAGAATAGCTTGGCGCCTGTTACAGGCGCCAAGCTATTCTGACACCACCCTTGAACTATCATGGTCGACCCGTATCCTGTCGTAGCATGTCACGGCTTTGTGGGTTAACTCTCCCTGCTACCCACGGAGAAGACCGAAAAGTCTGCATTTTTCATTTTACCACATTCAAACCCTTATTGCCTGTACAGTGTCGCTTTAACCCGGAAACAACAGTCCTTTGGAGGGTCATCTGGAACCGATCCCAGGCGGTGAAAGGCATGGATTCTCATGAGCCCCTGCTACTGCAGGCGCTCATAAGAATCTGTGCCTTTTGCAAATGGAAGGATCATGTAATGTGGGAGTAGCCGAGGTGCCCACTTAGACAGGGTGGCCTACAAGTTCGAATTCTGTTCGCAAGGAATCATTGTCCGCGGGCAAAACGTCCGTGGATATTACGCATAAGGCGTGCGTGCTGGTAAAAGAGTCTATAGACCGTAGCCTCTGTACTCTTTGGTGCTGGCCGCACAGCACACTGACACAGGCAAAAGACGGGTTTGTTCAGACAGCGTGTCTGCGTTTAGCTGCCTATCTTGGGCCTCTGTACTAAAACGAACTCCCCTCCCATGTCCGTCACATTGCTTCAAAAGACGTGTTTTTTTTTAATCTGCGCTAAAACACACCTTTTCCAACTCTATTACCCCACCGATTAACATCGACTGATGAGGATTATGTTGTCGTGTTGCTGTGGTGCCTGGAATGTGTGTGTGTGTGTGTGTGTGTGTGTGTGTGTGTGTGTGTGTGTGTGTGTGTGTGTGTGTAGGTGTGTGTGTGTGTGTGTGTGTGTGTGTGTGATGGTGTGTGTGTGTATGTGTGTGTGTGTGTGTGTGTGTGTGTGTGTGTGTGTGTGTGTGTGTGTGTGTGTGTAACACTGTGTACAGTTTTTGTAATTGTACTTTTGAAATTTGTAAGGCGCCTAGAGCTCTACCTGAGGTTAGGCGAGATAGAAATCATCATTATTATTAAAAGGTCCTGGTAAATCAAAGTGGCACAGTTTCAGTGCGCCTAATGAACTTTAACAGCAGTTCCAACAGCAGTTTGGACACGCAGCAAAAGCACACGCGTAATCGCACTTATTTATTCTGCGCAGCCGTTAGCGTGTCAGTCTATTTTTAGCTTTTTATCGTACTGAAAGCGTTGTCTTTATAGAACGGAGTGGAGTCATTGTCAGGTTACTTGATATGCATAGTCATTAGATAACGCCTCCAAATTTTGGGAAATACGGCCGTCAGGCTGAATGAGTTAAAGCAAAATGTCCTCAGTCCAGACCAAAGAAGGTGACTGCCAAGCGTGTAAAATGCAAAGAAGTACCCAACGGAGAAAGAAACACGATTGGAAAAGTCAGTTGGTCTTGTTACTGTCTTTTCTAAGCGTGTTTCTTTCTCCGTTGGGTACTTCTTAAAATGTCCTCAGTCCTGAGTCCGACGTCGGCCGCACTGCTGTGCCCGGTCCAACGTCGGCCGACATCGCGCTGAGGACATTTCGCTTCCTGGGGCGTCCGCTGGGTCGTTCGGCCAGACTTTCAACCCATGTAATCCCGCTTCCATGAATTGTGGAGGTGTCAACTAATGCCTATGTACCAGTCGCAGGAAACGGATCGACCATTTCAATTCAAGGGTAATGCCAGATTAGCTCGGCGCCATCAGGCGCCGAGCTAATCTGGCACTACCCTTGAATTATCATGGTCGATCCACCTGCTGGCCATAGGGCGTTCGGGCTAAAAGGGTTAAGGGATCTATATGACCGTCTTGCTATTCCTCTACGACGGTATTTTTCTGTGGGCTGGCGTTTGTGTGTCTGATAGGAGAGGGCAAGGGATCTATCGTGTGTCTGTCATGTGATGAGTAATTCCCCTTGGTACGTGTACTGCAGACGTTTATAGGTTATGGTCGGCGGATTGTCTGATTGCAATTATGTTCAAACGGAGAGGCATTGTCCAAATTGATATTGGATTTGCTTTTAAGTCGTAGTTTGTCTGCCGGCGTGTAGAAATGATGTCTGTAGGCTGTGACGATCGGAGATCCACTGCTGGATAACCTTGTATACTGACAAGCAAAACAAATGCGGATGTCGTGCCAGTCATTGGAAGCACTTCAGTGTTTTCGATGTCTCGAGTGATGTCGTGTTTCTTTTGCTCGTCAGTGTATGCATTACCGAAGCATGCGGATAGGAGTCAGACCCGCAAGAGTACACATACCAAGGGGAATTACTCAGTGCTGCACAAACAAACTTTCAGGCCAAACAAATCGCCAGTCCACAGAAAATACGCGGATAGATACACAAGGCAGTTATCCAGCAGTGAGTCTGCGATGATCCCCAGCGCAAGGGCATCATTTCTAGACGCCGGCAGAGAAAAAAATGTGTTAAACGCACATCCAATATCAATTTGGACAATCGTGCTTCTCCGTTTAAACATAAACGCAATCAGGCAAGCGCCCACCATAACAAAACATAAGATCGGCTTGTTATTTATCTGCGTATTTTTCTGTGGACCGGCGATTCAGTGCCTGATAGGAGGGGGCAAGGGATCCCAGTGTGCAAAGGCCATCGAGCCGATGTCGGGCGCCGTTGCCCCGTGCACGGCCGTGGGCGGGCCGACGGCGCCTCGACGGCGTTTTTTTGCGCATTGTGATCTATCCGTTTGTCTATTCAGCGCTGAGTAATTCCACTACAGGCGTTTATAGGTTATGGTGGGCGACTGTCTGATTGCGATTATGTTTAACTCTTTCGAGACGTGCCGCATCCGGATTCGCGGCGTAAAGCCGCGAATCCGGATGCGGCACGTCTAGAAAGAGTAAAACGGAGGGACATTGTCCAAATTGATATTGGATTTGCCTTTAACACACTTTTTCCCGCTCTGCGGGCGTCCATAAGTGATGCCTCTGGGCTGGAGACCATAGCAGATAAGCTGTATACTGACGAGCAAAAATCAATGTGGTATCATGCGAGTCACTAGGAAGCACTTCAGTATTTACGATGACTCGAACGATATTGTATTTCTTTTTCTCGTCAGCGTAAATATTCCAGACGCATGTGGAATTTTCAAACCAGTAATTGTCAATCAACTGCCCTCCGCCCCCCCCCCCCCTCCTCCCCCCCCCCCCCCACCTTGCAATGCATGGAAAGTTTTGTGTTGGGCTAAAAATAACTGAAAACAAAGAGGTATTATCATGTTCTTCCTTATCGTTCCGGGGCAGAGCATGAAAGGCAACAGTGAAAGTTTCTCAGCCCGCTGTGCCCTGGTACATCCAGAGTAGCTCGTTTCAGGTCCTGCCCATCCCTCTCATCTACGCCTCGGTTGTCCTTCTTAGCAGGTCAGTTCCATGAGTGAGCTGGCCCAGGTGCTTCGGCCCTTCTGCTTTTGTTTTTTTTTTTTCTCTGGGGAGACCAGTCCCAGCCAGCGCCACGTTCTCAGACTATCGCAAGAGAATATATATATATTATATATATATATATATATTATATATATTATATATATTTATTATATATATATATATATATATATATATTATATCGTCGTGAAAGCCCGTCTGTCTGAAGCGCACGGCCAAATAGGGATGTGTCCCACCAGAGAGACATAATTTTTTATATCCTGCTTGGGCTCATAAGGATCAATGCCCCCTTGCATTCGGGTGTCGTTCGTTCGTGTTCCGGCAGTGGTTGAAGGCTTAACGCTGCCAGATGGACGATGTCTAATCTGGGAAGAGTTCAATGCGTGCCGGCGCAAAGTTAATCCTCTTAGAAGTGGAGAACATTTCTTGATTACCCGTTGTCTGTTGGATTGTATTCTACTTCAACCCTTTCATTGCCGATAAAAAATGGACACCACGCAACTGCAGGAGGCATAGATCCTCATGAGCCCCCGCAACTGCTGAGACCAGTTTGCATCTATGTTCCTTGGACGGTTGTGGCTTTTTGGTCGTTGATTGACTTAGTGGCAAGGAAGGGGTTAAGCCCGCCAAATTGAACCCGGGTCAGTCCGGCGAAAAGGTCATTCTTGAACCGACCCTGACCTTGCCGCGTGTGACATACTGACGCATAGTGATGCAATTACTGAAAGGGGTCAGGGGTCATTCTCAAACCGGCAACATGGACCTTGCCGCTTGTGACGTAAGCATAGGCAGTTACTGAGAGCGGTCCCATTTTCAACTTGTCTATTGAAGAAACTGACAGTGAAAATGATTAAAAACGAAAAATAATGAATTGAGGGTAGCAGACGACTGTACAAAACAAACTTAGACCAAGCAAGGTTTTAGCTGATTTCATCTACACCTTTTACTTGTCTGCCAGTGTGTAGGCCTGCATGACGAAATTTCACTCGTGCACGTCTGAAGCCTTGAATGAGTTGAAACTGAAGCACGTACATGTATATGTCAAATTCAACTTAACTCATTCTACCCCAGACACACCACAGCAAGATAAGGATCGACCATGATAGTTCAAGGGTGATGCCAGAATAGCTTGGCGCCTATGGGCGCCAAGCTATTCTGGCATCATCCTTGAACTATCATGGTCGATCTGTGTCCTGCACTAGAGTGCAGTCTTCAGAGGACAACGGCAAAATATGGGGATTTCGGTCTTGGGGTACAATGAGTTAAAGTACCAGTACGCATAAATCTGAGTACACATTTCAGCACCATTTGTGTTTGTTATGCCTTGTCGATATACCTAATGAACTTTTGGACACGCAGCAAAAGCACACGCATAATCGCACTTATTTATTTTGCACGGCAGCCGGTTAAGTTAGCGTGTCAATCTGTTTTAGCTGTTTCGCGCACTGATTGCGTTGTATTTGTAGAACGGAGCGGAGTCATTGTCGGGATACTTGATATACAGACGCCGTGTGCTGAACGGGATTGTCCTGTGTCTGAATGAACCATGGTTAGACCTGTGTGTAGCGTTTAGTAACCATCTGTTACAGAACTGTATCTTTGAACAGTTACAGCGGTAGTGGGCCTTTAACCCATTCAGCCCTGACGCCACTACAGCAGGAGATAGGTCGACAATGATAATTCAAGGGTAGTGTCAGATTAGCTTGGCGCTGACAGGCGCCATGCTAATCTAGCACCGCCCATGAATTATCATGGTCGATCCATCTCAAAATTCTGCAACTGGTGCATAGTCTTTAGATGACGCCTCCAAAATTTGCGAAGTACGGCCGTGGGGCTGAATAACTGAGCTAAGCTGCGTTTCCCTCAGCACGAATACGACAATCCGAACCCGACACGGCAATGCAATTTTCGTTCACAGTTCGTGGAGCGCTTTTCCACATAAAGTAATACGTGCGACATCCAGATTCCGTCATTGTGGGAACCACTGATAGATTAGAATGGCGCGAGAACGTGCGATAGGTTACAAAACTGACGTCATGCTTTCGGTCCGAACACATCCGACATCCGTTCAAAATTCTTGTTTTCATCCCTAAGTCACACGACCAATCTCTTTAGCGCAAACTGTGCCACATGACCAAGCTTCAAAAACCCTTGTAGCGACAAATTGCGGACTTCTTGTAGCCCTCTTTTTGACGCATCTTGGATGCGAGTTTTGTTCTATAAAAGATCACCTAAACGTTCTAAAGTAAAATGTTGCATAGTGTTGTTCGAAACAACAAGCACACTCGAACTCAGTACTGAAGACGGCAACGTCATGAAATATTTTAAATTACGTCATCAGTCTATTATGTATAAATGTATATTCCTTTGACGTCAGTCATGTCTGGCGTGATCCAGGTCGGAAGATGTCTTCTTGATTTCTTTTACGAAAATATTGGAGCAATGAAAACAAATACGTTATTGGTAGCAGGGGCTTGCTGCACGGACCCTTGTAGGCCTTCGGGAGGTCAAAAGAACAATTGTACCGATACAATGTTTTCTTTGACCTCCCTCAGGCCTACAAGGGTCCGTGTAGCAAACCCTTGCGACCAATAACATATTGTTTTCATCCCTACGTCAAACGACCAATCTCTTTAGCACAAACTGTGCCACATGACCCAGCTACAAAAAACCTTGTAGCGACAAATGGGAGACTTTTTGTAGTCCTCTTTCTAACGCGTCTTGGACGCCAGTTTTGTTCTATAAAAGATCACCAAACGTTCTAAAGTTACTTCTTAATGTTGTTCGAAACAACAGGCACACTACTGGAGACAGCAACGTCATGAAATATTTTTAATTACTGTATAAGTCTATTATGTATAAATATATATTCCTCTTACGTCAGTCATGTCTGGCGCGATCAAGGTCGGAAGATTTTTTCTTGATTTCCTATTACGAAAATAGTGGAGGAATGAAAACAAATACGTTATTGGTAGCAGGGGCTTGCTGCACTGACCTCTGTAGGCCTTCGGGAGGTCAAATGAACCATTGTACCCCTCAGGCCTTCGGCCTTCGGGATACAATGGTTCCTTTGATCTCCCTTATGCCTACAAGGGTCCGTGTAGCAAACCCCTGCGAACAATAACTTATAATGCCGTGTTTGTTTCGCAGTTGGGTGCGAAATTATGTACCGAATCGGACAAATGGAAAGACACAATCATAAACACGACTTGCACGAACTGTTCTGTCTCGGACCCGCTTCGGATTCCGATCGTATTGTTATCGGAAACGTAACTATAAACACAAATCCGACACAAATAGAATACGATCCGAACCCGGTACGGCAATGCAATTTTCCTTCAAACATTGCGTCAACTTCGTTCGAAGCCGGATACGAATTCGTATACCGCGTCGGGCAATGAAAAAACAAAGACCAGAAAAGGACTTGCACGAACGTTTCTGTTTTGGACCAGCTTGGGATTCGGATCGAAATCGTATCGGATTCGTGTTTAGGGAAGCGCAGACGTGTGTGTGTGTGTGTGTGTGTGTGTGTGTGTGTGTGTGTGTGTGCGTGCGTGTGTGTGTGTGCGTGCGTGCGTGCGTGCGTGCGTGCGTGCGTGTATGTGTATGTGTGCTGGTCTGTCATTTTGGACGTTACGGCTGGAAACCGTAAGGTCCAAAATCACAGACAAGCGCACATGTACAATCGTATCTGGCTTTACGGCTCAGACTATCCACGCTGCCTTGATCGAAAGGGATACATATTATCGACCTCTCCTTCTACTGAAGAGCGAATCCTACACGTTTTATGCACTGTGCACGTTTTCCCTTTGTTTCAGGTCCGTGCAAGCCGCCAGTGTATGTGCATTCAGAGAGTGTCTGGCGCATTGCCTTGTCCTGGGATTTTGAAGCAATCTGCACGCGTATTCGACTGACTTTGAAATTGTGGGCAAAGGGAACGATCTGGCCTGAAATCTTCCAGAAGCGTCCAAGGTAAGTACTGAGAATCTTACGAGATCCGCGCATGACTGCCTCTCTCTCTCTCTCTCTCTCTCTCTCTCTCTCTCTCTCTCTCTCTCTCTCTCTCTCTCTCTCTCTCTCTCTCTCTCTCTCTCTCTCTCTCTCTCTCTCTCTCTCTCTCTGCACCCCTGTTACTTAACCTTTTATTAAGGGGCAGTCAAATAGAACACGTTAATGAACACCGCCTACTAAGGATTCCAATTGACAGTCAGCTTAAGTGGAAGGCTCATACGGACACTTTATGCAGAACGGTAGCCAAAAAATGTTGTCCAAACTGAAATATTACACCGACTCGGACCACCGCAAACTATTCTATAATGCTCACATACGTTCTCATCAACGGTGTGGGATGGATCAGTGAAGTCCACTTGAAGAGACTCAACTCGTTACACAGAAGGGCAGCAAAGTTAATCCTACCTGACCCACGACTCACAACAGAAGAAAAACTCGCCAAAATAGGATTCCGCCGCTGCAAGACCACTTCAAATACAATAAGGCTATTTTTATGTTCAAAGTGTGGAAACAGAAAATACCAGAATATATCACAACTCTTTTCTCTAAGTCGGAATCTAGGCTTGGTAATATTAGGCAACTGTTCTTAGTCCCCAAAACAAGAATTGATATATACAAATCTAGTTTGTCATTCTCGGGAACGCAGACTTGGAACACGCTTCCTGATTATGTAAAATCCGATTCCTCTCTAGCCCGTTTCAAAATCAGTCTCCTCAAGTACTTCTCGAAGCAGTCGTAATCATTACGTTGTGAAATATATACTGCCCTGTACATCTGATTATGTTTGCTCCCAATTACAAACTCTGTGTGTGTGCGTGTGTGATGGTGTATGTGTGTGTTTAGGAGTGTGAGATCATCATGGAACTTTCTTTCCGTAAATTAGCAATGTTTTTGTTTCATTTACATGTAACTATATACTTTGTTTTTTGTATATTGTCTCGTAGTTTTGTAGCAACGGCAGGTTTGAAAAATGGCTATGTCTATGACGATGACAATGCCTCAACCGTTGATAAATAAAGCTTCATTGAATCATTGAATCTCTCTCTCTCTCTCTCTCTCTCTCTCTCTCTCTCTCTCTCTCTCTCTCTCTCTCTCCTCTCTCTCTCTCTCTCTCTCTCTCTCTCTCCCTCCCCCCCCCCCCCCCCCCCCGCCGTGAGATGGCCT
>BTPG01000003.1:116499806-116524509 GCA_036245525.1 Semisulcospira habei | reverse complement strand
ATTGCGGGGGCTCATGTGGATCTATGCCTCTTGCAGTAGCGTGATGTCTATGGGGAGTCATGGGGGTTAATCCACTGTTTCTCGTCACACGTGCGAGTTTGACCTAATTCTGATTTTAAAAAATCGGCTGTTCAGTGACTGAGGTGCGCGCGTGCAGCACGCGCTAAAATCCGTGCATCCCCAACAATTTTCCCAACAATTTTCACAATGCACGCTATTTCTCTTTTAAATTGTGGCATATGATTTAAATGATTAGTGTGAGGTTGTGTTTGGCTGGAAATGGCATAGCAACGATTGAGATGCCATCTGGCGAGTCATGAACGGTAAAACTGGTTTTGGATGCACCCATTATGAGGCATACAACGTCATTTTGCGATAGGAGCTATTCCTAACAGCAGGATCGAGTTAAAGGGAGCGCCTTTACCGTGAGGGAAGACAGTTGGTTTGTTAGTTATTTTAGGTTTAACGCCGAGCAGGCAACTAAGGCCATCTCACGGCGGTGAGGGAAGACAGTAGGTTGCACCCCTTCATAGTAAGGACAGAAGGGGCCGTGTTTGCTGGATCAACCCGTCGTTGACAGCCGTCCCCTGATGTTGCGACTAGACGGAGCGCTGTACTGGAACGTTTACATGAAGGGACGCGACTTATGTGTTGGGGTTCAAATATGGCAAGTAATGATCATCCTTGGCGAATTGTAAGCAGTACAGTAGTCAAGTGGCTGTGGTGTAATTAACCCTTTGGCTGTCGGTTGCGGTTTTTGGCGAGGTGATTCCTGCAGGAACCACCTCCGACAAAACGCGCTACATACACTGCCAGTCGAAGGGGGTGTATGTTAAGGTTCAAATAAGGCAAGTAATGACTATCCCTAGTAATTTGTGAGCAGTATAGTAGACATGAGGTTGTGGTACAATTAACCCTTCAGCTGTCGGTAGCGCTTTCTGTCGAGGTGATTCCTGCAGGACAGCCGAATGGTTAACGACTCAACACTCGCTGGTGTCGTCTTTTTAGACCTGACGAAGGCGTTTGATCTGTCGAATCACTGCATATTGTTAAAAAAAAAACTCATATATTGTGAGAATGTGGGCCTCTGTTCCATAAACTGATCAGTCGTATTTCTGCCTGACGGTGGAGACTTGAATTTCAGTCATATTTGACTGTGACAGCTGCGTTACGTCGCCACTGACATCATGTAATTCCACGCTTCACGTCGGTGCGTGTGTGCACATCAAATCAATGGCAGCGAAATCGGTCGGGTCAATATTAGCTGACAACTTGCGCTGATCTTCTGTCCACTTGAAAACATGATCAACTGGTCCGATGATCCGCTCAGCAGAAGGTCACTGGGCCGAACTCCCCCCGCAGTTGGCCCGCGCACGGCCGTGCGCTGGCCAACTGCGGCGGAGTTCGGCCCGGTGACCTTATGTCCACATCAAAACATGATCAACTGGACATAGAGTCCCAACAAAGCGTCCAATCACTCGTACAGAAACACAACGAAGCTCACGCGCTCTCTCTCTCGCACTCTCTCTCTCTCTCTCTCTCTCTCTCTCGCTCGCTCTCTCGACTGACCCAAACAGGGCCACGCCTCGCTCATTTGCATAGCTCGCGCAACCTCGCGCGACCGGCACGAGACAACTGATCTGCGCTAGTGCCTGCATCACTACGGGCAGACAGACAGACAACAGAGGGTCTATAGCGCGTTCAATAAATATGATACCCGGCTATTGTGCAAAAGCTGTAGCTCAACAGGCTGCACTGAAAGCATCGCCAGAGAGCGGGCGCGTGATTTTCTGAATGCATGACAGCCAGACGAGATTTCCCCCAGTTGTGTGCGTAGGAGAGAGAGTTTGGTGTAACACATTCAGTCCCCACGTAGATGGAAGTTACTGAAAGTGACTGACAAACACAGACACCGTAAGAAACATTCGGAGAAATAGACGGTAGTCGTGTGATGCAAAACTGAACACTGACGGACGTTGAATTTCTCCCCTACATCAGTTGAGTATCTATTCATAACTTTGTCTCTACATTTTCATAAATATGTGATGGAAGTTCCCTTTTCCTAACCGCTGTTGACTATGAGCCGCTTCTTTAAAGGACGTTTTACTTCGACGTTGTGATACTACGTCCTGGAGAAACTGAACTTCAGTTGTTTCAAGAGTGAAATAAGGAAAGGACTACAAATCGCAATGCTGTGCCAATGCTATTGAGAGGGCGTTTGGCCTTTTAAGTGTGCGTTTGCACGCTCGGTTACAACACCTGCACTTCAAGTCATCTGAGCAGTTTCGTCGCATATGAAGGTTGTGTGAGCTCCTTTAAAGGGGCGTTTCGCTCCTTAAAGGTGTGCTGTTGTAACTTTTGAACTCTGAACTTCGCTTCAATCAGTCAAGACTGAAATACCTAAAAGACGACTTTAATCTGAGGCTGACCAAGGTAGGTGCTTGTTTGTTAAGACTATTCGTGCAGGTTATATTTTGATGTCGGTGCTATTCACGAAATCGTGTGATGGTCTGTTATTTTGGACCTAACGGCTTTAGGCCGTAAGGTCCAAAATCACAGACCAGCACACAAATTACGTTGATCAAATCAGATACGGCGCTTCGCAGTGGTGCCTAAAATATGTCTTGAGGATTTACTCGTCTGCTAATAGTTATAGGCTATAAACTTGTAACAGACGATGCTGCTAATGGTTGCGTCTCTTGTTAGAGCTGTGTAACAATAACATTTTCGAGAACTGCCGTTCAAATAAGCGCATGAAAGGTTGACCATCTTTTCGCTCTGTTCTGTCTGTTCTATCTATCTGTTCTATCGGTTATATATCTGTTCTCTGAATTCTATAACGGCGGTGCGTACATTTCCTTGTGCAGTGTGTTCACGACACACACAGACACATAAATCTCTGATGAAATAAGCCCGATCACCCTGTGCGTAAGGCTGACCGAAATAGCAATAATGAACTAAAACCGCATGACTGTTTCAGCGCTTGTATTCTGGGCTAAGGTAAGCGATATTTTGCCCTTTGGCTGTCCGCAGCGGTTTTTGTCGCAATGATTCAGTCCTGCAGGAATCATCGCGACAAAAACCGCTACCCTTCAGCCAAAGGTTATGATAGGTACTGGTGATGATCATCTTGATTGGTCTATGATGCACGGTTATCTCCCTTACTTGTGCTTTTTTTCTGTCTACTTCAGTCTTACCTTTACTACTTTATCTATAAGTTTCCTTTGGCCGCATACACAATCTTCACATTGTGCTTTTTTTTTCTTACTTCTTACCTTTCCTACTTTATCTATAAGTTTCCTTTGACCACATACACAATCTTCAGATGCGCCATGAAGCTAAACATCATCAGGCAAATGAGACGGTAATTCCATTTTCGTGAAAAGGGAGACTTTTATTGTAGTACAGTGAAAAGCTCACTTTTCACAAACACAGAAACAGGGACTTGCTGTCTTTTGGCCTTCACAGATTGGAAGCGTGCCCCGCGTACTCTCAGTGTTCAACGTTGAAAAAAAAACAAAAAACATTGTCGATTTGACATAATATTTCGTACTACCTGAAGACTGAAGACTGACCTGTCTTTAATCCATTGGCTGCTAATGACGATACCGCTCGGCGGAAAAGACGCGTTGTTACGCGTCTTTTCCGCCGATCGGTATCGTCATTATCAGCCAATGGTTTATTTCTCTGGTTTATTTTTCTGGGCGTCACATAATAGTAGTATAAGGCGGGAAGTGACTTACTAACGTGAAGTGAGGAGTATATGGTACGAGGTTCAACTTGTTATCATTAATTCGTTGATAATATGAATATCTATGTGGTTTGTGATTTTGGACCTTAGGCTGTAAGGTCTCTAGGCCGTAAGGTCCAGAATCACAGACCAACACACACATTATTACGACCGAGAAAGCAAATAATTTTTTTATTCTGGATATTTAGTACGGTGTGGTATATGGACATTGCTGCCGTACTAAAGCAGAAGACACTGCGTCCATGTTTTGTGTAATGCGCGATTTCCAATCTCACTGCTCTGTCTTGCCAAATTCCAGTCTCTTTTCTGTTTCACAATAACATCATGATGACCCTGTGCCAGTTCTTGTTGCGATGGTTGTTTGTGCTTTATGTGTTGTTCATTTTTGAATTTGTATTGTAATATTAATTTGTATTTTGTGTTGCTGCTGTCTGTTGATTTATGTTTAGTTTTTAACTTTGATTTGCATTGTACGGCGCTTAGAGCCTTCACTGCAGGAAGTTTGCGCTTTATAGGTATATTATATATTATTATTATTATTATTATTATTATTAAAATGAAAGTCTAGCTTTTCACACAAAAATGACTTGCTTTCTTTTGCCTTTACAGCACAGACTTAACCCATATCATACTGAGGCTAAAAGCTTCCAATTTATACACTGCCATATGCAAGCTACATTACAGTACTTACAGATAAGGATATAGACCAAGGGCTTTAGTTCAAGGGTGGTGCCAGAATAGCTTGGCGCCTAGAGGCGCCAAGCTATTCTGGCACTGCCCTTGAACTATTTTAGTCAAACTTATTTCACACACCGGTATGATAAGGGTTGACAAAAGTCGGTATAGCAGCACCTTTTCAAAGGTCCCAGCGGCAAGTTATTCAACGTCAATTACTTCGCTTATAACAAACATCGGATATAACTAGTGTAAAAATTGGGTCCCCTGTCGATTTGTTGTGCCCGGAGTCTACTGTATTGTTTATTTTCTTTATTGTACGAACTGTTAGGGAGAATTATTGGACGCTGATTCATTTAACTCACTCAGCCCCCGACACTCCACAGCAAGACATGGAGGGAGCATGATGGTTCAAGGGTGGTGCCAGAATAGCTTGGCGCCCATAGGCGCCAAGCTATTCTAGCACCACCCTTGAACTATCATTGAATTCAAATTCAAATTCAAAAATCTTGTATATTGTCACGTCGGGGCGGTCCGTGGCGCAGTGGTTGAGGCGTCTGCCATCAATTCTAAAGGTGCGAGGTTCGAGACCGGCTTCCGGCGTCGGATTTTGTTTCTTCTATTAAGTGTCACCGTTAATCAGTTCGGGCGAACCGTCGGCGGTTCTTTCTCCGGGTACTCCGGCTCTTCTTCCCCCTCCTCCATTTGTACCGGTTTCAGGCTACATTATAAATTTCAAATACAAGGGATCAAAATTTCCGAAACCTGAGTGGCTGAACTGACCCTTCGCACCACGTGAATGTCCTGTGTTTGTCTTGTTCTGTGTTTGTCTTCAGAGTGAATGCGTGTGTGTCACGTGAGCGTGCGTGTTGCGTTCAGTTCGCGGCGCTTTGAGCCGATTCGCAGAATTGGGAAAAAGTGCCTATATAATAACCGGTATTATTATTATTATTATTATTATTATTATTATTATTATTATTATTATTGTCCATTAAATATCAGTATAAAATGGAAATTTGTCTTCGGCTCACAAACATGAATACGCAATTAAACACATATTTAAATAAATCTTGCTCGATCTGTCTCAGCAATTGCAATACATTCCTTCAGAGGGCAACTTCAAAATGTGGGGATTTTGGTCCTGGGATAGAATGTGTTAATCAACTACATGGTGTCATTACTGCTGCAGGTAGGCAACTCTGAACGACTTTAAATCTCTTCCCAGCTCGCAAAGGCCATCGGTGCTCCGTCTTTGAAATCACCTTCGTGGTGGACAAAAGTCGTTAAGCCATAAACGTTTAACGTGGGTTTTTTTTTCCGCTCTATAAATACAGTGCTATCAGTACGATAAACAGCTAAAACAAATATTGAAACGCTAACGGCTGCACATAATAAATAAGTGCGATTACGCATGTGCTGTTGCAACCTGTACAAACTGCAGTTACAGTTCATTAGGTGTGTGGACAAGACACAACACACACAAATGGTGCAGAAACGTGTCTTCATATTTATGCGTAATGGTACTTTAAAGATGCATTCCGTAATATTGTACGGTCCGAAATAGTTCAGACGTCCTGTCAACGAAGAATCAAATCGACCCCCCCCCCCTCCCCCCCCCCCCCCCCCCCCCCGAAGGATTGCAAGGACAATGTAAAATCTTCACACTGTCTTTTTTACTGTCTGGACCCTGGACTTGTAGTCCTGTAAATAAGATACCCCGTGAATCTTTAGACAAACGGTGATCCTGAACACTTCATACAATGTAAGTGTGATGCACGATAGTAACAGTTGACGACTAATTCTACGTAGAGATCATCCAACTGAGGTTCATGCGGTACTGACTTACACGCTCTGTGTTCTACTAAACTTGGACAAGTTTGGCAGCGCACTGGTTGTCTCCCTCGATTCACTGCCGCTGCAGCGAATCCAGGGAGACAACTACCCAGTGCGCACAAGGCCATCGGCGCGCCTACATCGGCCGTCGTTGGCCCGCGCACGGCCGTGCGCGGGTCAACGGCGGCCGACGTCGGCCCGATGGCCTTTGCGCACTGGGTGGTGTGGTTCTCCTCAATAATTCGTCGACACACATCTTCAGGTCAACAGAGTGCGGTGAGAGACTGCCTTTCTTTTTCTTCTCCATTTCTTTGTTCTTCAAATATAATTATGGACATGCTCCACTTCACTACAGTATTCTACAGTGCGTCGGACCCTGTTTTGAGTAGCCATCATTTTTGGTGAGAGAAAAAAAGTGGTCTTCACAGACAGGTGGTCTCTCTCAAGAGAAGTCTTGAAGGGCAGACAGTGTTACCTGTTACCAGCGACCATCATTTCAGGTGGCTACAACCAACTAAACGACGGGGGAGGTGGTGGTAGAGCTTTCGACTCTCGTCCAAAATGGTCGTGGGTTCGAACCCAGCTGTGGTAAAAAAAAATGTCGGCTCCCCGGCTCTGAAATCTCCTTCGTGGTGGACGTTAAGCCTTATCCCATTCAGCCCTGACGCACCACAGCAGGAGATGGATCGACCATGATAATTCAAGGGTAGTGCCAGATTAGCTTGGCGCTTGTCGGCGCCAAACTAATCTGACACTACTCTTGAATTATCGTGGTCGATCCATCTCCTGCAACAGGTGCATAGTCGTTAGATGACGCCTCCAAAATTTGGGAAATACGTGCGCCGGGCTGAATGAGTTAAGCGTTTAACGTTTTAACGTAAATGATGAGAATAACGCAGAAAAAACCCAACCCAAAGAAACACGCTTAGAAAAGACAGTTACCAAACAATTTATTATTACTTCGGGCAACAAAAAAAATTCAAAATAGGCAAACAAACGAGTATATAATTCGTTACTTATCTTATCATTGTGAAGAAACCAAGTGTCAACTTCAGGACCCTTCAATTCTCACTTAGCTTTTCACACTTACAAGATAAGTAGGGACCTGTAACCAGAAATAGTAACTCATTCAGTCCGACGGCCGTATTTCCCAAATTTTGGAGGCGTCATCTAGTGTCTATGCACCAGTTGCAGGAGACAGATCGACCATGATAATTCTGAGGCTGAATGGGTTAATATTAATAAACTGTGCTGTAACTGTCTTTTCTAAGCGCGTTTCTTTTTTCGTTAGGGTATTATTTGCACTTTACACGCTTCACAGTCACTTTTTTATCTGGATAACCTAAATGATGGTCTTTATTAGCAGCGATCTCTCAAGGCTGGTCGCTCACAACGACTTCTGTACGTGTATATTCTAACAATCATGCGTATGTGCGCATGTGTGTCTGTGTGTGTGTATGCATGTGTGTGTGTGTGTGTGTGTGTGTGCCGTGTGTGTGTGTGTGTGTGTGTGTGCCGTGTGTGTGTGTGCACGCGCGCGCGTATGTGCGTTTGTGCGTGCACGCGTGTGTTTGTGTTTAGTGGACTGTATATTTTGTATAACTGTGCTTTGATATCCCTGTTTTATGTATATTTTGCACTTAGACAGTCATAGTCACAGTCACAACCTCGTCCTTACTAGCCTCAAGTTGAAGCTGGCATTGAAACGAGATAGCAAGAGCCCTCGCATCAGATTCGACCTCCAGAAGCTAAAAGACCCGGAAGTAGAAGAGCTCTTCCAAGCCCAGGTGGGAGGCAGATTTGCAGCTTTGGCTACTTTGGACTGCGACGTAGACACCCTTGCTGGAAATATAAAAGAGGTGTTACTTTCTACAGCAGAAGAAGTGCTGGGGAAGCAGAGGAAGCGCAAACAGCCCTGGGTCACCGATGACATCCTCGATCTCTGTGATGAGAGGAGAGCCTGGAAGAAAAAGAGAGGCCAAGACCTCACATCAGCAAACAAGTACAGACTTGTCAACAAGAAGATCAGGAAGAGGATGAAAGAAGCCAAAGAAGATTGGATTGAAGACCAGTGTCGTAGCGTGGAAGAGGGCATGGCAAACGGCAACAGCAAGAAGGCTTATGAAACGCTAAGGACCCTCACCAAGACTCAACAGCGAACAGCCACAGTCATCGAAGACAGCAGCGGCCAACTCCTTACGGAAAACACTGCTGTACTAAACAGATGGACTGAGTACTGCCGAGACTTGTATAACTACAAGGCTGAGCCAGACACCAGCATCCTCCAAAACAACCAGGCTGGGGCCAGGAAGGCTGAAGACCTGCCAGTGTTAGCTGAAGAGGTGGAAGCAGCCGTACGCGGCCTGAAGGGAGGAAAGTCTCCAGGTGTAGACAACATACCTGCTGAACTGTTGAAACATGGAGGAGAAGTAACAACGAAGGTCCTCACTACACTCTGTCAAAAGATCTGGGAGCAAAAGAAATGGCCAGTAGAATGGACACAGTCTCTAGTGATCCCGCTCCCCAAGAAAGGAAACCTGAAACAGTGCCAGAACTACAGAACTATCAGTCTGATAAGTCACCCTAGCAAAGTAATGCTTAGAATCATTCTCAACCGCCTCAAAACTTTCGCCGAGGAACTGCTGGCAGAAGAACAGGCTGGCTTCAGAGTTGGAAGAAGCACTGTAGAGCAGATTTTCAACTGCCGCGTCCTGATCGAGAAACATCTGCAGCATCAGCGCGAACTCTACCACAACTTCATTGATTTCAGGAAAGCATTTGATCGCGTCTGGCACGACGGACTCTGGCAAGTCATGAGATCGTTCAACATAGAGGAGGGACTGATCCAAATGATAGAAGCGCTTTACAAGAACGCCTGCAGCGCGGTTCTACTTAACAATCAGTCAGGCGAGTTCTTCAGGACGACGATCGGTGTCCGTCAAGGATGCCTGCTCTCTCCTGTCCTTTTCAACATATTCCTGGAGAAGATCATGCAGGAAACCCTCCACGACCACCATACTTCAATCTCTATTGGTGGCAGATCCCTGTGCAATCTTCGATTCGCAGACGACATTGACCTCATGGCAGGCAGCAATAGTGAGCTCCAAAACCTGACAGACAAACTTTCAAGTAGCGCAGGGTCTTATGGCATGGAGATCAGTACGGATAAAAGCAAAGTGATGATCAACACCACAAGCGACAGCAGCAGCAACATTCACATGAACGGCCAGAAGCTAGAAGAGGTCAATAGCTTCAAGTACTTGGGAGCCACCCTGTCCAAAGACGGTAGTTGCATAGCAGAGATCCGTATCAGGATAGGTACAGCAACATCCGCAATGGCCAGGCTGGACAGGATATGGCGAAGTAACTCCATCAGCTTCACCATCAAGTACAGGCTTTACAAGTCCCTCGTAGTGTCTATTCTACTCTACGGCTGTGAGACTTGGACACTGCTTGCAGACTCAGAAAAGAAAATCCAGGCCTTTGAGAACAAGTGCCTGAGGAAGTTGCTCCGCATCTCGTACCGCGAGCACAAGACCAACGAATATGTACGGAGCATCGTCACTTCCCTGGTGGGCCCACATGAACCCCTTCTGGCAACCGTGAAACGGCGCAAGCTTGCTTGGTTTGGCCACGTGACCCGACACAACACCTTGTCCAAGACTATCCTCCAAGGCACTCTCGAAGGAAGTCGTCGGCGAGGTCGTCAGAGAAAGAGTTGGGTCGCAAACATAAAAGAATGGACCGAACTTGAGATGCCAGACTTGCTTGCCACCGCCCAAAATAGAACTCAGTGGAGAGCACTGTCTGTTACTGCTGCCTTTCAGTCCCCCCAACGCCCACTTCGGGCAAGGGACTGATGATGATGATGATGATGATGAGTCATAGTTGTACACATATTTTTTTGTGGGCTGGCGATTGGGTGCCTGATAGGATTGGGCAGGGGATCTAACTGTTTGTCTGTCCAGCGCTGAGTAATTCTCCTTGGTATGTGTACAATTCTACCAGCGCTAGCCTCACCTAGTACCTATTCTGGTTTGTGAGTAGTCGTAGTTGTAACAACGGCATGTACAAAAAATGACATTGTCACTGACTGTGTTATTATCTTCACCGTTGTAAAATAAAGCTTCATTGATTCAGTGATTAATTGATTCTGCTGTGATACTTCAAGGGTAGTGCCAGATTAGCTTGGCGCCGGCTAATCTGGCACCACCCTTGAAATCAAGTACTGCAATCTTCTAGAAATATAACGACAGTCTAGCGATTCAGATTGTTAGCTCAAATCAGTCTCAGCCCCCACCCGGGTCTGCCCTGGGGGACTTGGGTGGGGTTAGGTACTTTTTAGTTCCCAGGGTCACCCTGGTCAGCCCCACAGGGTGAGTTTTTCTCTCTATTCTGGGGCATGTGTTTCTGTCTACCCTTTGTCCATTCACCTGTATTTGCCTTTTTAAAACTCTCCCTACTGTCTGCACTGCCTGTAGCTCTTGATATTGGATGTGTGTTGCTAAATGGTCTTAGCTTTATTTGGGCCCCATGTGTTAGGTTTATTTAACGTATTTTACCGGCTGGCGACATACATTCAATGTTCTGTTTAGGTTTTTTTTTTTTCACAAGCAGTGCAGGCACGTCCTGAGAAAGCCTTGTTGCTGTCGGGACGTTAAGCAATGTACAATCAATCAATCAATCAAATCAGTCTCATGCAAAACTGACTAATTTTTGCCTTTCCTTGGTGTTCTAGAACTTTGTTTGACAACATCAGTCTGACAGTACAGCTCGTATCTGCAGTTCCTGGAGTAACAGTCTCGATAAACACAGTGTACGGAGATATAATTATCGGACACATCCCACAAGCTCTGGATGTCGGTGAGTGATGCTGACCGGCCCTTTGCGCAAAAGTTCTTCGGGCCGACTTCGGCCAAGACCGGCACGCGCACTGGATGAACCCTAGACCTCTCGATCCGATCCACCTTTGGATGTTTGACTCTCTTAAGCGGAGAGGTTATGTCCCGGATCTGCGTATCTCACCAAACGGGGACCCCAGTGAACTCTGTGTAACCTCGCTTCTCCGCTGGTGTAAGCTGGACAAGCAAGAGGCATAGATCCTCACGAGCCTCCGCAGACCTGCAGGGGCTCGCGAGGATCTATGCCCGGCTCTTGCAGATGTGTGATGTCTCCTCTCTCGCTGTGATAGGAAAACTGACTCGGCCTTCATCGCCTCACAAACGGAAGTGACCTCATTTGGAAGGTCGCGTACGCAATATCCGGGAAGAAGTGCCCGGATGATGAATGAGATTTCGATGCCGGAGGCAACTTATGTGGCAGTTTTTTTTTAGTTTTTTTTTTTTTGCTGACCTCTTTCATGACGTTGCTGCCATTGTGCCGCGTTAGATCACGACTCGCACTGCCTTGAAAGAGCCCAAGGTCTCAATGTTGTTTTTTTGTTGACCTGATTCATCACGTTCCTGTCATCTTACAACATTAGATCACCCTCAGACAGCACTGAGAGAGGTCACAGTTTTATTATGCCAGTTGAAATAAAAGAAATGGTAACGCGATACAGGCAGGTGTTTTGCTCTTTGCCGCAAATAAAATAGTGGCGACTAATCCGTGTACACAGATTTGGAACTAACATTTTATCAAGCGTGGGCTGAAAATCTTTTTTTCTTTCTTTCTGTTTTCTTCTTTTCTATGACATTGCGTAAAGGGGCCTGGTCCAGACAAGAAAGGGTTAACCCATTCAGCCCTGACGCCCTACAGCGGGGGATGGGTCGACCATGATAATTCAAGGGTAGTGCCAGATTAGCTTGGCGCCTGAAGGCGCCAAGCTAATCTGGCGCTACCCTTGAATTATCTTGGTCAACCCACCTCCTGCATGTGGTACATAGTCGTTAAGTAACACTTCCAAAATTCGGGAAATACGCCCACGGCGCTACAAGGGTTAATAGTTAGAACTATTTGCTTTAACTTTGATTGGCAGAAGTTATTCTGGACAAAAAGAGCAATTTCAACGTACGATGTTTTAACGCATTCTGCTCCAGGACCGGCGAAATCCGCAAATTTTGAAGTTGCCCCCTGAAGACTGTCTTACACTTCTGGAAACAGATCGAGCGTGATAGTTCAAGGGTTGTGCCAGAATGGCTTGGCGCCTATGGGCGCCAAGCTATTCTGGTACAACCCTTGAACTATCACGCTCGATCCATGTCTTGTCGTGGCAGTGTCGGAGTTGAAGGAGTTAATGTCGTGATATGAAAGACCTTTCTGTTCTTCTTTTTCGACCACATAATCGTTCCCCCGATGCGCACACGGGGCAGTGGAAAACCTCTGTTAAGATAAGATAAGATAAGATAGTTTATTGCCATATGTTTCCATGTAAACCAATAAAAATATTGCAATGTGTCTTGATGTCAGTTACTAAGACTAAAATAATATCGCACCAATTATTACACAAAATAATAATCACAGCATGCATAAGGATGAAAACATAACACATAAAACTGTTACCGACCCACAGGAAGAATCACCATATGAACGAGTTATGCTGGCGAGATAAAGGAAGATAAACTGGTAATAAACTTGATTAATAACAATCGTTAAAAGCTCTCTCTCTCTCTCTCTCTCTCTCTCTCTCTCTCTCTCTCTCTCTCTCTCTCTCTCTCTCTCTCTCTCTCTCTCTCTCTCTCTCTCTCTCTCTCTCTCTCTATCTATCTCTCACGCACGCACGCACGCACGCACGCACGCACGCACACACACACACACACACACACACACACACACACACACACACACACACACACACACACACACACCACACGCATGTGCCTCCTCGTGACGTGCATTATGAAAGGGAGGGTGGACAATTCTTTGAAAACATGTATACTCCGATACATCTTCGAATTGCAGCAATCATAGCCCGCTATAGAACTAGGGCCATTTGCATGAGCGAGCTTAGTCCTCCACCAGCCACTAAGCAAGGTGCGCTGCTATAGCGGCGCACCTTGATCAGTGGCTGGTGCAGGATTAAGCTCGCTCATGCAACTGGCTCCAGATTCGCTTTTATCAAAGTAAGGCAATATACATGGCATTGTTTATCAGGAAATATATCTATATCATTACATTTGGCACTATTGTTGTATGGGCAATATGAGGGACGCACGAATTTTAAAGATGCTATCTCGTGCAGCATATTGTAAACGCCCGTATTTGTTCTTCATTTGGTGCCATAGACATAGATCCTCATGGCCCCTGCAACTTCGGGGGCCCATGAGGATCTATGCCTCTTGCGGACAACACTTTGCGTCCGTCCATGTTCCTTCGATTTTTTGACGCTCAGTCAACAAAGTTTTCAGAAACACAATCTGCGACCATTAGCAGCGAAGGGGGTTGTCTCTCTCTCTCTCTCTCTCTCTCTCTCTCTCTCTCTCTCTCTCTCTCTCTCTCTCTCTCTCTCTCTCTCTCTCTCTCTCTCTCTCTCTCTCTCTCTCTCTCCCCCCCCCCACTCTCCCCCATCTCTCTGACATCCGTGATATCTCTTTCATGTATTATTACCCCCCTAAAAGCGCAGGACCTGAATCTTTAGTCTGAATGTTCTATGCGCATTATCTGCATCACTGGTTTTGTCTAGCATTTCCACTGTTTGATTATGCCATCTGTTGTCATCTTCTTTTTATTTATTTATTTATTTAATCTTTAATCCTGTAATAGAACAGTCAGTAACAGAGGCAATGAAATAAACGTTTCATCATCATCATCATCATCATCATCATCATCATCATCATCATCATCATCATCTCTCTCTTATTCACCTATTGTGTTCGTTCATTTTTTCCTTGAATGTTTTCTTTGTATGATGCGTTTGTTTCCCTCTTGTGTTTTTGTTTGTTTACAGGACAGCTTGTAAGACACACAGTGGGCTGCCTAATAGCTTTATCCTGCAATATTCATCATCATCATCATCTCTCTCTCTCTCTCTCTCTCTCTCTCTCTCTCTCTCTCTCTCTCTCTCTCTCTCTCTCTCTCTCTCTCTCTCTCTCTCTCTCTCCCCCCCCCCACCCGGGTCTGCCCTGGGGGACTTGGGTGGGGTTAGGTACTTTTTAGTTCCCAGGGTCACCCTGGTCAGCCCCACAGGGTGGGTTTCCTTTCTATTCTGGGGCATGTGTTTCTGTCTACCTTTGGTCCATTCACCTGTATTTGTCTATTTAAAACTCTCCCAACTGTCTGCACTGCCTGTAGCTCTTGATATTGGATGTGTGTTGCTAAATGGTCTTAGCTTTATTTAGGCCCCATCTTGTAGGTTTATTTAACGTATTTGACCGGCTGGCGACATACATTCAATTTTCTGTATAGTTTTTTTTTTCACAAGCAGTGCAGGCACGTCCTGAGAAAGCCTTGTTGCTGTCGGGACGTTAAGCAATGTACAATCAATCAATCAATCTCTCTCTCTCTCTCTCTCTTTCTTTCTCTCTCGCTCTCCCCTCCTTCCCCCAGTCCTATTTTAGTGTTAAACCACTCACCGAGCCTGAGGCATGCTTATATTCTGCTGTGAGCACAAAATGCTTTCCGATACAGCCGTGCTCAAGTGGATAAATACAGAGAATTACACCACACCAGTTACACAAATACAACACAGGCCGTAAGAGGCATAGATTCTCATGAGCCCACGCGGCACGCGTGGGCTCATGAGAATCGATGCCTCTTGCATGCTCAATTTTCATCCGTGTTTTTAAATAGACGGAGCTGTCACTCAGTCTTTACACCGATGGACCGGGTCTTTTCAAGTTTGACAGGAAACAACGCTGGGGTTTAAAATCCGAGATTTTAAGTGTCACAAACACAGTCACGGACACCGCGTCTGGGATCGATCCGCCATTTTGAGTTGACGTGGATTGGTATTAACCTTTTCACGGCCAGTGGCCAGGAGTGGCGCGTCTGTAAAATCCTTGTACAATAACCTTCGAATATAACAACTCGCCAGGGGATCCACGTTTTCTTGTTGGTATATCCGAAGACTTTGTTGGGAGAAAAGTGATTTTGCACAGGAACACTGTAGATTGTAGATCTGAACAAGTTGTGTTATATCTGAGCAAAATTTGCGCGTAAATTCAAAGCAAAAACAACCCCAGTCACTAAAGGTACACACTGCGGGGGCTCATGAGGGCCTATGTCTTATGCATTGTCCACTTGTTCTAGGCCGTGAACGGTTTACGAGTCGTTCCTTCTCCCTTTCAACCCCTTTCATTCGCAGCGCCAATCTGCCGTGCGTGGGTGGACAACGGCGGTGACACAGAGATACAGAGGTTGCAAGATGCCTGTGAGGGTGTCTACTTCTCGCCAGAAAGTGATGGCTTCATTTACATCTTCAGTTTGACAACGTTCTCCCTTTGGCTGTCGGTAGCGCTTTTTGTCGCGATGATTCCTGCAGGAATCATCGCGACAAAAAGCGCTACCGACAGCCCAAAGGGTTCAGCGTTTAGGGCTTGACGTCGCGTGTCCACGAAAGTGAATGTTATTGAAAGGGCACTGAATAGGGTGTGAACATTACATTTTGACCCGTCTGGGTTTGAGCCCTCAACCTATCGTACGAAAATCGAAGGCTTATCCACCTGAGCCCCCCCCCCCCCCCCCCCCTCCCCACCTTACCTCTTTCCCCTTTCCCTCCAACCCTGTTTGTGGTTTGACCTTCGCAAGTGCTACTGTGTCAGAATTTTCTCGGAACTAAGAACAGACAAAGAAGGTACCATCATACTATTGCAGTAAATTGCGTCATTATTTAATGCTGTCGTGATGCGAATCGTATAATGACGTTATTTCACTACAGTGCAAAGCACACTTACGGAATATCATCCTTTGATACTTTCTGCGTCTGTTCTTCTTGGTAAATTGCGAGATATATTTCTACAATTTACTGCCTTCATTGACAAAACACAGTAAACTTGTTCATTTTTGTGAAAAGCGAGATTTGTTTTATTGAATTACAATAAAATCTCGATTTCACTCCAATGGACTTTTGCGAACGTCCCATTTCCACTTCATCTTCCTTCATTGTCCTGATGTGACCTCACGTCTGAATCGGGACAAAAGATTTGGATATTGTGATATCCGCAGACCTAAATTAATATCGTCCGTTCACAATAGTGTCATTGTGCAGAAAGTGCATGCGGGTTTATTATTATTATTATTATTATTATTATTATTATTATTATTATTATTATTATTATTATTATTGCAACCCACTTCTCCTTCATAAACGGTGTATAAAATCTGCTAAAGTTCAACGCATAAACAGCGCGAGCGTAATATAAAGCTGTCTGATGTTATGGCCGCCAGGTATTAACGAAGCCGCTATATTTTGTTGCCCTGGTCCCCGTGCCCAAAAGATCATCGGGCCGACGTCGGGCGCTGTTGGCCCGCGCACAGCCGTGCGCGGGCCAACCGTGCGGCCGATGTCGGCCCGGTGGCCTTCTGCGCACTGAGCTAAAGGCTAACCCTGTATTTATCGCTTGTCTCAACCAGTTTCTTGCTAGTGGTATTTTATATATGGTCACGTACACATTGTGTAATATAGTTGTACAGAAAATTTTAGTTACGAGCTTTCCGTTGTTGTACACACCAGTCGGTTTCGATCGATCGTTTCAGATTACATTATTTTAACCCGTTCTGTGCAGGGAGAACCGAAGTTGGACGCCTTCCAACTGCAAGAGGTGTAGATCCTCATGAGCATCTATGTCTCTTGCTAACACCACTTTAGATCCATGTGCCATGGTATTTTGCTGTTGAGTCAACGAACATTGCAGAAACGCAGTCTGCGGCAGCTGGCACTTAACGGGTTAACTTACTTATGAGACAGTCGGTTCAGACAGGTTAATTAAGTCCTCGGGCTGACGTGGGTTCGGCTCACGCTAGGCCGACAGGTTGCTACATGTGTCCGGCAAACTATAGAAAACTTTGGATATAATAAAATCCCCCGGGGGTCTAAGTTTTCTTCTTGTTATGTAAGAAATTTGTTAGAAACGAAGTAATTTGCACACTGAGAGTGCCTTCGGGATTTCTGAAAAAAAAAAAAGTGTTGTTATTTTCAATGCTTGTTATATCCGAGCTTGTTATAAGCCAAGTGGACTGTATATTATGTTATATGAGCAACATTTTGCTTGATATAGTGCCGATAACAGCCAGATGTGATTACTGACGAGATCCGAATCAAAATGTCCTCGTCTTACGACTCGGACATTTGATTCGAGTCAAGTAATCACATCTATCTGTTTATCGGCACTATATCAAACAAAACTGTTGCTCAATATAGTTTCTGTACCCAGTTCAAAACAAAACTATGCCTCGCTTCATTCATTTTTTTGCGGCTGCTTGCGGTGTTCAGACAAAACACATGAATGGCAGACGACTACATATCGCTGTTGACTCAACGCGTAGATTTCGTCTGACTATGAAGACATCGTATACTGAGTAAATTTTACTTGTAACTAGATCACGCATAATTGCGGAAAATGCCAGCAAATTTGTTTGTTTATTTTTTTCTCAGGTTGTCCATGTCGCCAGCTGACATCTCGTCAATTTCAATTGTCAGTCCGACTCGCACGTTTCCTGGCGTCTTTTCGCCGTTCGTGTGTGTGTATAGGATGTAAATTTCGAGCGTTCACACACACTAAGAGATATTTCATTACTACTACACATAAGGAGCTTGTTAATGTTGCTGTGTGAGCATATTTCGCCTTTCATGTTTTGAAAATCCAAGTATCGTCAAGATTGAGTCTTCTTGGCGCGCAAGGGATTTTGGGAAGGAAAGTATATCTAGCAAGTTCATAAATATTTATTTGCTTGTTATACAATATATCAATACATGTGTCAAAGAAGGGGAAACTTTATGGAGTGGGTACATAATTTAATATCACATTGAACACAAACTCATGTATGCGCCGTCTCCCGCCTCGAGAGGATGTAGTGAAGGGTGGGGGTGGGGGGATCAGGTGAAACTTCGTGCCCAAAAAATCGCAGTATTGTTTTCTGGATTCCGACACACTTCGGGTATTCCGGCATTCTTTAGACATTTCGCTTAACTGGTATTTCACAGTTCTAATCGGTGTCGTCAACCGGCTGTTACATCTCTCTCCAGTATATATTTTACTTCCAAAACCGGTAAAATACCAATTACCGGATAATTTGCACGATCCGCACCGACCTATATTCACAATTCTAATCGGAGTTGTCTACAGGCTGCTACATTCCTTTCCAGTATATATACATTTTCCTTTAAAAAACCGGTAAAATACGACAAATATTTTGCACGATCCGCACAACTGGTACTCACATTTCTACTCGGTGTCGTCTACAGGCTGCTACAATCCTTTCCAGCATGTTTCTTCCAAAACCGGTAAAATACCGATAACTCGAACACTGCTAACTAAAATCTTACAAGCTAATTAGATCTTTTAAACCCCTTGTTCATGCAGCCACCGGTACTGCACACAGTATCGGTGGAGGCATGCACAAAAGGGGTTAAAATCTTAACCGTAGATGAAATCTTGTTCAAAATCTTTATGAAGTCTGCCTCCAACACCCGTGTATTTTGTACGTGCCTTTGTCATTAGGTGCGGCATTGTGGTGACTTACGTTCGTTCGCTGTCTCGTCTTTAAACAAATATTAACCCATTTACAGCTGAGAAAAGGTGACGTGGATCCCATCCGGCGCTAAGCTAATCTGGCACTATCCTTGGATTATCATGGTTGTTCCATTTCCTGATGTAGTGCGCCGGGACTAAATAGGTTAATCATTTGGTTATCTGTTTTCAGATTTTTATGTTTTCTTGTTGTTGTTGCTGATTGGTTTTTGTGTGTGTGTGTTTTTCTTGTACGACTTCCTATGCATTGAACTCACACAACAGCTGCACTAGTCTCTTTTTGTAATGTTAAGCTTAATGTGTTGTTTGTTTCGATTTTTCAATTCCTAAGATATTAAATGCTACCAGCATGATCGAGCCAGAGCAACGCTTGATTGAAATAAAGGCGTTTCGTAAATCAAATGTATGTTAAAACAGAATGCGCTTCTTGTGACGCAAATAGTGGATTAAAAGCTCGGACAAACATGTGATATGGCATGTTTGTCCGGGCTATTAATCCACTGTTTGCGTCAAGAGACGTGCAATTAAAGGTTTACGAAGTAAATCATAAGCAGGTCAAAAGCTGCGCCAACAGTAGATTGACGCCAACAGTGGATTGACGCCAACAGTGGATTGGCGCAAACAGTGGGTTGACGTCAACATTGGATTGACGCCATCATTGGATTGACGCGCACAGTGGGTTGACGCCAACAGTGGATTGCCTCCATGATTGGATTGACGCCAACAGTGGATTGGCGCAAACAGTGGATTGACGCCAACAGTCGGTTGACGCCAACAGTGGACTGACGCCAAATGTGGATTCACGTCGACAGTGGATTGACGCCAACAGTGGATTGACGTCAACAATGGATTGACGCCAACAGTAGATTGACGTCACAGTGGATGCAAACAATGAATTGACGCAAACATGGGATTAAAAGCACGGACAATCAAGCTTTTATCCACTGATTGTGTCAAAGAAGTGCAGTTTTGACCTACGTTTGATTTCCAACGTCTGTTCCGTCTTTTAAGCCATACAGCCTTGACGCACTACAGCAGGAGATGTCGGCGCCAAGCTAATCTGTTACTGCCCTTGAATTATCATGGTCGATACATCTCCTGCAACTGGTGCATAGTCTTTACATGACGCCTCCAAAATTCTGGAAATACGGCCGTCGGGTTGAATGGGTTATATGGATCCCAGTGAGGAGTTAGAATACTCTCATCTGTTTTTACGTCCTGGGCGCGACTCTGGTCTGAAAGTGCCACACACAGGAAGACAAAGTTTTGCAGTGATCAGAAGATATAAATAATGTGCATAGTAGAAAAAAATAATACTGTTCATACTATACTGACGAGCAAAAGAAATGCGACATTTTGGGAATCATCTGAAACGCTAAAGTGTTTCCAATGATTCCAAAAATGTCGCATTTTGTTTTTGCTCGTCAGTGTAGAAGACATTAATGCCGTGCCTTTATACACTTCGTGCGAACGCATTTCTTCACCATAGCCTGTGGTGCCAAAACGGCAGCATATTGACCTTGTATTTGCTTAGTTTCACTGCGGCTCAGTCCCAGGCTGATGGTCCTCTCTCGGGAAGAGGAGCAAAGATGTGAGCGAACGGACCCTGGGTCATTAGTTGGCAGTTAGCTGGGCCATCACAGCAAAAGGCTCGTGCAGACAGATGAGTTCAGTATTGGGTGATTTGCCAGAGACAAAGAGTCTCATGAGCCCCTGTTTAGTGCACGTCCTTACAAGACGGATATTTGGGTTTGTTCTTCTTATTTCTTTTGCAGACTTTAACCTACTCAGCCCCGACACCTTTCAGCAGGAGATTGGTCGACCATGATAATTCAAGGGTAGTGCCAGATTAACTTGGCGCCTGTCGGCGCCAAGCAAATCTGGCACTACCCTTGAATTATCATGGTCGATCCATCTCCTGCAACTGGTGCATAATCATTAGATGACCGTCCCTCCAAAATTTGGGAAATACGATCGTCGGGCTGAATGAGTTCATGAGCCGGTTCGTTTTCTAGTCCCTACATGGAGATCACTGCACCAGCCATAACAATTTGAAAGGTATAGATTCTCGTGAGCCCCGGCAATTGCTGGGGTTCATGGCAATCTTTGCTTCTTTTGCCCTGTGAATGCAAAAGAAAGTAAGTCCATTTTTGTGAAAAGCGAAATTCTCAGTATATTACATCGAAAATCTCGCTTTCCACATTGAAAATGCACTTATTGACTATTTTCCGTCGCTCATAGTCCCGCTCATTGCAAGGACCTCATGAGAATCTGTGCCGACCGGCCCGGCTTGTGCAGATGGAACTGGCCGACTCGTTGTCTTTGTATGGCATAATAAAACCGTTTGTCAGCTTGAGAAACGAGGGGTCGGGCCGCTCTGCAATGGAGATGTACGGCCGGAATGGGCGACCGGCCCCATAATGCATCGCGGCCTGCAGTCAGGTCAAACATCATGGCTGCCAGTTCGGCCGTTTGTCTGGCCTTGATTTGAGTCGCTGATCTATCCCTAGAGCTCGCTGTAAACCAAGAGTTAAAAGTGTGACGTCTAGACGACTCGGCCGAGACAAAGGAAACCGGTTTGAGAACAAATCAAGTTACAGTTCTGAAAGAAGGGCTGAAAGGTGTTGATAGAACTGGATAATGGTCTCAAGCCAAGCCTCTGTACTCTTTGATAAGACCGAATACTGTATTCAGAGAAGAGTATCGGGTTTCATCAACAAATTTCAACTTTCCAGGCTTTCCGCGGTGATATAATACTATGTGGAACCCCCTAGCAGTAATTTATAATTCAAGTTACACTTCTTCTTAGCCTCTTCCAGGGTGTAGGTATTATTTTCCCCCACTGAGTAGTTAGGTTAGTGAAGAAGGCACAGTTTGAATCACAGATCAAAGATGAGGCAAGCGCTGGTAGCTACAGTATACGTGGCAAGAGGAATCACTCAGCGCTGGACAAACAATTAAAGAGTTAGATCCCTTGACCCCATCCTTATGGCACCTTCGCCGGGGTGCCGTAAGGAAGGGGTCAAGAGATCTAACTCTTTGTTTGTTCAGCGCTGAGTGACTCCGCTTGGTCTGTTTACAATGCTGTTTGGACGGTGTACAATCCAGTCAATGGATACCATCGTATTGGACCGGTCAGCTGAAATCCCCCTTCTTCTTCGCACATCCTCCTTTGTTTCTTCGTGTAATGACGTGTGCGGTTGAGTGCTTGATATTCTGTTTGAAAAGCAACCGCAGCTGATACAACCGAAGGGGAGCTGGGTACCTCACGTGATCAAGCTTTCGACTGCCGTCCGTACGGTCCCGGGTTAGAACCCAGCAGTTAATGCGTCAAGATTTGTTCAGATCCTATTCGGTACCTATTTTAAATCGGCTGACAAACGAAGCTGAATCCTTAACGTTTAAGATGTAATTTGTTTCTAACGTCGAAATATCTAAAAGATACGTTTTCTTGGATAACGTGGATGGGGGGGGGGGGGGGGGTGGAGCGAGGGGAGGAGGGAGGAGAGAGGAGAGAGAGAGAGAGAGAGATAGAGACGAGAGCAGAGACAGAGAGACAGAGAAGAGAGAGAGAGATGAAGAAAGAACTATACAGAGACAGAGACAGAGACCGAAAGAGACAGAGAAGACAGAGAACACAGAGACAGAGAGAGAGAGATGAAATGAAATGAAACTTTATTTACCAACGGATAAAGTAATTAGCACATGGGCCATTTTTCGTACTTGCCGTTTTAAAAATAAAAATAATAAATAAAACAAAAAACAACATCGAGTTACACACATCACAGACCAGCTAAACTTAACTGAACTGCTACTTTATTTTAAAATGATAAAGACCTTATGAGACACGTGGGCGGTTTCTTTCTTTCTTTTTATTTTTTTCCCCCACCCGGGTCTGCCCAGGGGGACTTGGGTGGGGTTAACTACTTTTTAGTTCCCAGGGTCAACCTGGTCAGCCCCACAGGGTGGGTTTTCCCTTCTACTCTGGAGCATGTGTTTCTGTCTACCCTTGGTCCATTCACCTGTATTTTCCTTTTTTAAACTCTCCCTACTGTCTGCGCTGCCTGTAGCTCTTGATGTTGGATGTGTGTGTTGCTAAATGGTCTTAGCTTTATTTAGGCCCCATGTTGTAGGTTTATTTAACGTATTGGACCGGCTGGCGACATACATTCAATATTCTGTTGTTTTTCGTTTTGTTTTGGTTTTTTCACAAGTAGTGCAGGCACGTCCTGAGAAAGTCTTGTTGCTGTCGGGATGTTAAGCAATGTACAATCAATCAATCAATCTTTTTATTTTTTGGTTGTTATTGGGTTTTTGTTTTGTTTTGTTTTGTTTTGTTTTGTTTTTTGGTTTTTTGGGGTTTTTTTTTGGTTGTTGTTGTTTTCACATCTTGCCTTATAGTGACAGTATAGCAGTAGAACAGAAGTATTTCAATCACATGCATATACGGACGCACGTGGATGTGTGTGTGTGTGTGTGTGTGTGTGTGTGTGTGTGTGTGTGTGTGTGTGTGTGTGTGTGTGTGTGTGTGTGTGTGTGTGTGTGTGTGTGTGTGTGTGTGTGTGTGTGTGTGTGTGTGTGTGTGTGTGTGTGTGTGTGTGTGTGTGTGTGTGTGTGTGTGTGTGTGTGTGTGTGTGTGTGTGTGTGTGTGTGTGTGTGTGTGTGTGTGTGTGTGTGTGTGTGTGTGTGTGTGTGTGTGTGTGTGTGTGTGTGTGTGTGGTGTGTGTGTGTGTGTGTGTGTGTGTGTGTGTGTGTGTGTGTGTGTGTGTGTGTGTGTGTGTGTGTGTGTGTGTGTGTGTGTGTGTGTGTGTGAGAGAGAGAGAGAGAGAGACAGAGACAGAGACAGAGACAGAGACAGAGACAGAGACAGAGACAGAGACAGAGACAGAGAGAGAGACAGAGAGAGAGACAGAGAGAGAGAGAGACAGACAGACAGACAGACAGACAGACAGACAGACAGACAGACAGACAGACAGACAGACAGACAGACAGACAGAGGGAGGGAGGGACAGAGACAGAGAGCCCAGTAGTAAAACATTTTTTTTGGTCCAACGACGGCCGCTGTGAGCCCGCGCACAACCGTGCGCTGGGCCCACTGCGGCCGTCGTGGGTCCGAGGACCTTTGCTTACAGGGAAGAAAAAGAGAGGGGGGGGGGGGGGGGGGGGGAATGCACGCTGCCAGCCAGTGCTAACGATGCCGTAACACCGTGATCTCTGTTCCCGCCAACAGAAACATGCCTGTCTCAATGCACATTCCTTGCCGGCTTGTATTGTACAATCCACGTACACTTCAAAAGAAAGCTTCAAACAAGAAAATGCACTGGAGTGACTGACTTTAAAAAAAAAAAAAAAAAAAAAAAAACACCTTTCATTCATGCGCCACCACAACGCGCAGGGGAACTTAACTCATTCGAGACGTGCCGCCTCCGGATACGCGGCTTATGCCGCGTATCCGGAGGCGGCACGTCTCGAATGTGTTAAAAATCTCTATGCGTCTCCCTGTTATCCAGACATCTAAGTCAGTTCTTAAGATGAAAAAGTTGTCCCGCGACCTTCAAACAAGAAAATAAAACGCGATGGTTTAGAAAATTAAATCCAGTAGCAAGAGGCAAAGATCTGCAATTGCGTGGGCACATGTAGCTCTGTGTCTTACCTCTTTGACGAAGCGCAAAGTGTCAACGCCTTTTGAGACGGTGTTGCATCAGGCTCTGTAGGGGCAGCGTGTCTTTTGCCCAGGCAGAAAGTACATCAGTTTGGTCTTGTGCATGCCTTTGTCCGACAGGCCATAGATAAAGCAGGCGTTGGGAGATTACTTCGC
>BTPG01000003.1:116399806-116494806 GCA_036245525.1 Semisulcospira habei | reverse complement strand
CTTGGTCCATTCACCTGTATTTTCCTTTTTTAAACTCTCCCTATTGTCTGCGTTGTCTGTAGCTCTTGATATTGGATGTGTGTTGCTAAATGGTCTTAAGTTTATTTAGCGTATTAGACCGGCTGGCGACATACATTCAATATTCTTTTTAGGGTTTTTTTCACAAGCAGTGCAGGCAGGTCCTGAAAAAGTCTTGTTGCTGTCGGGACGTGAAGCAATGTACAACCAATTATTTTCAACCTTGCAATTCATAGATGTCGTAAGTCTTTGTTGCCGTCAAGGTCTTGAGCAATTACAACTAATGAATCAACCAACCCGATCACCCCCCCCCCCCCGGCCTTCCCCCCTCACCTCCCCCCCTCCCCCCTCCATCGCCCTATTTTTCTTTCATCCCCCTCCTCTCACCACTTATTTATTAATTTTTTTATATATATGCACGCAGACACGTGATCAGTGGGTATGTGTTGCTGTGAAGACGTTCAAGTACCGTTCATGCGTAAATTGAAGTCACATTTCAGCACCCTTTGTGCTTATTTTGCCTTGTCGGCACACCTAATGAAGTTTAACAGCAGTTGGGACACGCAGCGAAAGCACACGCATAATCGCACTTATTTTTTCTGCGCAGCCGTCAGCGTGTCAATCTAGTTTTAGCTGTTTCTTATTTTGAAAGCGTCAGTTGTGTTGATTGAATGGAGTGGAGTCATTGTCAGGTTACTTGATACTGAGAAGACGTGTGCTGAACTGGATGGTCCTTGTTGATTAGTTCGGGTTTAACGTCCACAGCACCGAGGTGATCATGGACGGCCCTGACGGGCGGGTTATGGGGGACAGGGAAATCTATTGCCTATGGAGTACGACCTGAACACTGATCAACTCAGGCGCATTCCAACTGTGCCACTTTGATTTACCAGGACCTTTCAATGGATGGTCCTGTGTCTAAAATGAACCATAACTAGACCTGTCTGTAGCGTTTAGTAACCATCTGTTACAGAAGTGTATCTTTGAACAGTTACGGCGGTAGTGGGCCTTCAAGCAAATAATCAACTCGAGTTACTTCTTCCACACCCCCCCCGCCCCCACCTCCCACATAATTATCCCCTCTTACCACCCTCCCCCCTTCCATCCCACTGCTCCCCGCCGCAAACCACTTATTCTCACTCATTCCGACTCCCTGGTGAAAACCGTTCGTCGCCGCAGACTACTTCGTCATCATCAGAGTACAGTCCGGCCGCCGGGGTAGGTATGCACGCGAGCGTTAATAACGGAAAAACTGACCATGTCAGCCATCTCGACCGTAATAACAAACGATGAACAACCCTCCTCCCCCCCCCCCACACACACACCTCCCCCCCCTCCCCCTAACTGCTGCGAAGTTCATGACGCCACGCAGCCTGCATTAGTACCTGCTACCCCCCGCCAGTGATTTGGGCAGTTTTCTCTTCCCTGTGAAGGCAATAGACTTGTATTAAAAGAGAAGATTTTCATTGTATTTACAGTGAACATTTTGTTTTCATCAAAATGGACGTAACCCTTTGCGTGTCGGTAGCGGTTTTAGTCGCGAAGATTCCTACAGGAATCATCGCGACTAAAACCGCTACCGACACGCAAAGGGTTAAGCATTGCTGTCTGCTGCCTTCACAGGACTGACTGCCTCCGACAAAATCAGGCGCGATACGTAGTGCTTAATAAAACTTGACGTCCTGGTACCGTCTCGGACGCAGGTAACTGCAATACGTTATAATTTGACGTAGCCAGCAGTGAAACACGTCACATATAATGTTTTGGAAACGTCTCGGACGTAGGTAGCTGCGATACGTTATAATTTGACGTCGCCAGCACTGACAAACGTGACGTCTAATGTTCAGCACCGTCTCTGACGTAGGTATAGCTGCGATACTTGGTAATTTGACGTCGAACGCTGTGAAAATTGAAAGCTCCGCAAAAATCTAAAATCACTCCGGTTTAAACATGGCGCACGCAGCCGTAAATTTAACTTGACTTGTGAGAGTGGCGACACTTCACGATGAAGATCAAGATACTTTCCTGGTTAGAAGAAAAAACAAAGTGTACGATATTGGGGACTTGAAAAAAAAAAAAAACATCTAAATGTTGATTAAATGTCTAGTTTATTGATCACAAGCGACCAACAGATGCAGCTCGTATCGCTGATCATGATTACCCAGTGAGCAAAAGGTCAGCGGGCCGACTTCGGCCGCAGTTTGCCCGCGCACGATGTCGGCCAGATAACATTTTGCCCCAGTGTGTATGTACTGTTATTATGGGAGTGCTAGCCGCCGATTGTCGGTCGAGTGTCGACCTATGTGTTGATCTGTGATTCCGAAATGTATATTAACCCACTGGCTGTCGGTTGCGCGTTTGTCCCCCCCCCCCCCCCCCCCCACCCGGCCCCCCCTTTTTTTTTTTTTTTTTTTTTTTTTTCTCACACCACGCTAACCTTGTTAGTCCCCCATACCCTTTTTGGTCGTGAGGACAGTAAATCGGAGATAATGAATGAATGAATGAATGTTGCGCGTTTTGACGAGGCGATTTCTGAAAGGCGGATCACCTCGACAAAACTGAAGCGCTACCGACAGCCGCCGAAGGGTTAACTCATAAGCCGCGCATCAGGATGCGGCTTGTCGCGAATGAGTTAACCTACGCACAGTAATGACCGCCACCCGGTTATATGCCACGCTGCCGCAGAACAACCATTTCCCTTGCTCAGTCACAGATGACGTGGACATGAATAATGACACAGCTCCTTATCCTAACCAATCATCGCCAGTTTCCGATGACTGATTCCGCAGGCTGCTGCTAGTAGAGGCTTATTGCGCCCTCTTTCTCCTCCTCCTATTCGTTTCAGTTCCACAGTCAAGGGGGTCAATAGCTAATCGTCTGTTTTCCCCTTTCGCTGCCAGTGATGACGTATTTGGCGTCTGAAACTATCTGCACGCTGACCGACATTTGCGTGATGAAATGGGACCAAAACGTTTAGGGATCAACGTCTTTTGTCCACGACGAAGGTGATTGCAAAGACGGTGCAAATTTTGACATCTGAGCTGGGTTCGAACCCACGACCTTTCGGGCGAGAGTCAGTCGAACGATCTACCAACTGAGCTACCCAGCTCCCCAAAATGGGACCAGATATGGGCATAAAGAACACGGGACTAGCAGGAGAAATAAACCCTCATGAGCCCCCGCGACTGCGGGGCTAATGAGGGTTTATGTCTCCTGCAGATTGGAAGGTTTCTGCTTGCCCCGCATTTAAAAGGGGATAACACAATGTCGCTTCACTTCTACTGGAAAACACTTCGCATTTATGTCCGTCTGTTTAAAGACTAGGTCAGTGGTTTTAAACTTTAAAACTTCGAAACTTTTCTTTTATTTCTGGAATAAAAGCTTGAATTATTAATGACGTCTTGACTATGGACCCTCGAATAAAGCAGCAGACAGGAACACAAGAGACGTAAAGCTGACAAAAGAGAAAATCTACACAGTAATTAGTCTGGCTTTTTATGGTCACAATTATGAGTGTAGATTTTTTTTTTATAAGAAGATAAAAGATGTTTGCGTAGACGTGCTTTGAATGAATCAAATCAAAGGCGACGGACTGTTTATGTGGATGCGATTTCTACGCAGTTTTAGCAGAATTTTTTTTTAAAACGACAGCAAATTTTTAATAGATCTTTTTGGGGTCAAGACAGGTTAAAGTACACACTGTACAACCGAAGAAATTACGAACAAACTGGCTGACATTCTTGATGACAAAACACATCCACATAGATATGCATTTGACAGCAGACGTATCGAACGAAGTGGCAATATATCACGTTATGCCAACTCTTTTGTCCCTCAGGCTGTTACCCTTTTTAACAGCAATATCAGTAGATAGTGTCTGTCAATATTCTTTAGTACTAGCCCATTCTGTAGTTCCCTGCAACATTGCTGACACCAGACGCACAAGGGGCATAAACCATAAGTGTTTCTGATGCCAAGAGTGTTAGTTGTTACAAAGGTAACAGTACAGTTCATCTCTTTAACTGAGAGTTATAAGTTATTGATTAACTGAATGAGTGAATGAAGATGTCACGTGTTGTCACACTCAGAGCAGACAGTGAATTTCACCATGAGGGATTAGTAAAGTATTATTGTGTTGTATAAATCTGAACTTACATTTCAGCACAATTGTGTTTGTTATGCCTTGTCGAGACACCAGTGAACGTTAACGGCAGTTTGGACACGCAGCAAAAGCACACCCGTAATCGCAGTTATTTATTCTGCGCAGCTGTGAGCGTGACAATCTATGTTTAGCTGTTTCCCGTACTGATAGCGGCGTATTTATAGAACGGAGTGGAGTCATTGTCAGGTTACTTGATATCATAAAGACGACGTGTGCTGAAGTGGATTGTCCTGTGTCTAAATGAACCATAACTAGACCTGTGTGTAGCGTTTCGTAATCATGATCATATGTTATAGAAGTGTATCTTTGAACAGTTACGGCGGTAGTGGGCCTTCAAGCAAAGGACGACGGACTTAATTTTTAGCTAATGTGGATGCGACTTCCACACAGTTACAGCAGAAAACAAGTGACAGCTAATTTTCAAGTGGGGCTCTTTTGGGTCAAAAACTACTAGGTTAACTACGGTTTAGAGTTTGGATTTCTTGAGGATCTAAGCATAAACAAAGAAAAGAGGTCAGCTGGCGTTGTGTATTTAACTCATTTAGCCCGACGGCCGTATTTCCCAAATTTCGGTGGCGTCATCTGATGACCATGCACCAGTTGCAGGAGATGGATCGACCATGATAATTCAAGGGTAGTGCCAGATTAGTTTGGCACAAAATCTAAGCTGGCACAACCCTTGAATTATCATAGTCGACCCATCTCCTGCTGTAGTGCGTCATGGCTGAATGGGTTAAGAATTCGTGCAGGTCAGTCCAGTGCAGTTCATGGAGGAGAAATAGGCGGCCATGGTGGCGTAAACGTTATGTCTGTTTAACCCATTTAACCCCAAGGCCGCCTTACTCTAAAGTTGGAGGTGTCAGATACCAAGTATGTACCAGTTCGAGGTGATGGATCGACCATGATTATTCAAGGGCAGTGCCAGATTTGCTTGGCGCCATGATGGCGCCAAGCCAATCTCAGCACTGCCCTTGAATTATCATTGTCAATCCATCTCATGCTGTAGTGCTCGGGGTCAAATGGGTTAACCTGGACCCTGGACAGGCGCGATACTGTTCAGACACAACCCCTCGACCCATTGTGGTCGATCCATTTCACAAATATCTCAGCCATCGTGGTAGATCTGTGTTGCCAGCATCTAGAGCAGTAAGATGAAAAGTCTATTGACACAGCGGTACGACACGCAACGGTCTGTCGACGAAAGACATGAGATTCAGACTGACAGCAATGTAAGAAACCGAATCCAATAGTGTACCCAACGCCAGAGGACCTATTTCTCTCATCACAGATGTAAATTGACACCGACAATTGTCAAAGGTTCTAATAAGCCCCGGCCACTCTGCGTGGCATCTTAAGACCCGCTATGCCTTTCGTACGGCGTTCCCTTTCATGGCTTATTTCAGGAGGACTCTCCTTTCTTTGATTCAAATATGTAAATGGGACTAACAAGAGACATAAATTCTTATGAGCCCCCGCATACTGCGGGGTCTCATGAGAGTATATGCCTCATGTAGCTGGATGGAGTTCACTTCGATGGCTTATATACAGGATTGAGAGCAGGCGTTCCATGCTTATCTGATTGCCTTGTGATTAGAAAGTATAAACTGACCTGCAAAGGAAACTGTTGTTGTCGGTGTCGACTGACGGTGGTGGTGCTGTTGTTTTCAGAGTTGCGTTTGTACATGTAAAAGCAAGCACTTCTAAATAAATATATGAAATTTCTTCTTTTTTTAACTTTTATTTTAGTGTGATATGTAATGAACAGCCCGTGCAATGCAATCGTGCGCCTCTCCTAAGTACAAAGGAGTAGAAGATCAGAAAAGTCTTCATTTTGCAACATTCAACTTTCTTAATTAAAGTACCATTACTCATAAATCTGAAGACATGTTTCAGCACCATTTGTGTTTGTTATGTCTTGTCCACACACCTAATGTTCTTTAAATCATTCATCCCCAAATTTGTAAGGCGTCATTTAACGACTATGCACCAGTTGCAGGAGATGGATCAACCATGATAATTCAAGGGCAGTGCCTGATTAGCTTGGCGCCGACAGACGCCAAGCTAATCTGGCACTACCCTTGAATTACCATGATCGACCCATCTCCTGCTGTAGTGCGTCAGCCACAGGGTGGGTTTTTCTCTCTATTCTGGGGCATGTGTTTCTGTCTACCCTTTGTCCATTCACCTGTATTTTGCCTTTTTAAAACTCTCCCTACTGTCTGCGCTGCCTGTAGCTCTTGATATTGGATGTGTGTTGCTAAATGGTCTTAGGTTTATTTAGGCCCCATGTGATAGGTTTATTTAACGTATTTGACCGGCTGGCGACATACATTCAATGTTCTGTTTATTTTTTTTCACAAGCAGTGCAGGCACATCCTGAGAAAGCCTTGTTGCTGTCGCCGGACGTTAAGCAATGTACAATCAATCAATGTAGTGCGTCAGGGCTGAATGGGTTAAAAGCAGTTTGGACACGCAGCAAAAGCACACGCGTAACTGCACTTATTTATTCTGCGCGGCCGTCAGCGTGCCAATCTATTTTTAGCTGTTTCTCGTGCTGAAAAGCGTTTTGCAATAGAGTCATTGTCAGGTTACTTGATATAAAGACGGCGTGTGCTGAAGCGGATTGTCCTGTGTCTAAATGAACCATAGCTAGACCTGTGTGCAGCGTTTCGTAACCGTTCGTTACAGAAGTGTATCTTCAGTTTGAATAGTTACGGCGGTAGTGGGCCCTTCAAGCAGGAGTTGAGCTAAGCCTTTTTGTCAAACATTACTGTGTGTCGTACCGAGTCATGATTTTTTAAAAGACATATTGTGAAGTGCTCAGGCAATAAAAAGTTAATAATTAACCATTTGTTGCCTGGGGAAGGTCGCTTGAACTTGTCAGATGAGTTTGGATCACTTGAAAATTTGTAAGAATTTATTTTTCCCCGTGCTAACCAGACGCAGCTATTGAGCCGAACGTGTCCCACCTTTAACCCATAACATACTGAGGCTGAAAGCTTTAAATTTGTGCACTGCCATATATATGCAAGCTACACTAATAGTACTTTGCAGTTAAGGGTATAGACCAATGGCTTTAGTTCAAGGGTAGTGCCAGAATAGCTTGGCGCCTACAGGCGCCAAGCTATTCTGGCACTACCCTTCAGCTATTTTAGTCACACTTATTTCACACACTGGTGTATTCCGAATGATATTGGTTAACACATTACCCTCTAACGTCGAAAAATCCCAAATTTCAACCCTTTCACTGCTAGTGGGTGCCGATTGTGTTTCTAATAAGAGTTGTTAATCCAACGCCAATCAGCTCCAGTCGTCAAAGAAAGGCGGATAGAGAGTGTGTTGGGTCCCAACTTCGGCGTCGATCCAACCTCGGCCAGAGTGACATATAATGCTCAAAAATAGTAAGGTACATTAACTTTTCAGCTTGAATTACTAAAATTCCTCAGAATGTGTATAATAACGGTTATATCAGTAATTAGCCATCCCATTGGTCTACAATTTCCCGACATTAAGCTGGCATATAGTGCTCACAAAAAGTAAGGGACGTCATAATTTCAGCTTGAATTACTAAACTGTCCGAAAACACCTTACACCTGCAAACTGCAACACTTTACACTTGCAAACTGCAGTCACCTTTTTGGTCTGAATAATTTTTACACTTTTGGGGACATTTTAATAATTCAAGCTAAAAGTAATACATGCTTTACTTTTTATGAGCACTATGTCTCACACCAATGTTGTGCAATTGTAGGCCAGTGGGATGGCTAATCACTGATATAACCGTGATTACACCGATTCTGAGAACTTGTCAGTAATTCAAGCTGAAAAGTTAATATACCTTACTATTAGAGAGCAGTATATGTCACTTTGACCGAGGTTGGATCGACGCCGAGGTTGGGACCCAACAGAGTGGTCTAAGCAAAAGGCATAGATCATCATGCGGCGACTCATGAGGCTGTAAGCTTCTTGCGGGTGGGCGGTGTTCAATTTATCTCGGCATTGCTGGAGATAATTTTAATAACTTGGAAATTTAAAAAAAAAAAAAAAAAAAAAAAAAAAAAACTTGCTAACCAGACGCAAATATTGAGCCAAACTTTTACCACCTTCGACACGTGCAGTGACCTTTAATTTCGAGAGGCCCAACTTGCAGGATTTATCTCTTAAAAATTACGTATCATTTCGGGATGTTTAGATCGAACGTTAACTCATTCAGCCCGACGGCCGTATTTCCCAAATTTAATTTGGAGGCGTCATCTAATGACTATGCACCAGTTGCAGGAAGTGCATCGACCATGATAATTCATGGGCAGTGCCAGATTAGCTTGGGCCATACCCTGCTGTAGTGCGTCAGGGCTGTTGAGTGTTTTAGAGTGTGCCAGAGTAGCTACTAAGCGGCTAGGGTGTGTGTGTGTGTGTCGGGGGGGGGGGGAGTAGGAGGGGGCGGCACGAGCTATCCCCCCCTCCCCCTCCCTCCTCCTAGTGAAATATCATGGTCAAACCATTTTCAGTCGCTGCAGGGAGTGTGTCAGTGCTGGATGGGTTAACCCCTTTGCTGGCAGTGATCACGAATTTCGCGTCTGAAAGGACTCCGCAACGTCCGACATTAGCGTCAAGAACACACATTTGCATGCGACAGATTACGCATAAGGAACATAGGGCTGACAAGAGACACAAACCCTCATGAGCCCCTGCGACTGCGGGGCCTCATGAGGGTTTATGTCTCTTGCAGTTTGGTAGCTTTCGCCTTGCCCCCCGCCGGCAGTTAAGGGGGGGGGGGGACTAGGACTTACGATGACGCTCTAGGACGCCGATGCAGCAGCGCCGCAGCACTCGACCGCACAGTGAATGCCTGAACAGCTCAAAGATTGCAGCGCTCAGTACTCGACCGCATAGAGAGCGAACAGCGTTGGGAGCATTCGACCTCATGAGTGTACAGCTTTGCCAGTGGGAGTGCAGCGCTCATAATTCGACCTCGTAGTGAGTCAGTGAACAGCATTGAAATGTACGAGGTCTATTTTTTTTTTTTTTTTTAATCTTTTTTGCTGACAAGATCAGCAAGGAGGCTTAGAGCCGTAAGGCCCAAAATCACATACCTGCACACACACAAGTGTGTCTCTTGTTCGCACATCTGCCAAACAGGCACAGACGAGGGCGCGTTGATATGCCGCCCCCACCCCCCACCCCCCACCCCACCCCACCCCACCCCCACCCCCCCCCACTCCCACCCAAAAAAATAAAAAAATAAAAATATGAAAATATGTAAAAAAAAAAAAAAAATTAAAAAATAAGTAAAATAAATAAAAATAAATAAATATGATAAATAATAAATAATAAATAATAAAATAAAAATAATAATAAAAATAAATACTTTTTTTTTTTTTAAAGAGGAAGAGAGTCCTCCGTCTCTCGCGCTCTCATACTCAATAGTATTCTGCCAGTGTGCACATTTTTGAGAAAAGCGAGATTGTTATACAATGAAAATCTCGGGGTTTTTTGGGGTCAAAAATGGTCATTTTAGCTTTTGCCACGTAACGGCAGTATGTTTGACGGTGTACGCCGTGTGAGCGTGAGAGGGGGCTGACTTGCAGTTCCGTATACTTCAACTCGCTATGACCAACCAGTTCTTTATGCGCAGGTGTTAGGTCCTTTGCCCGAGGAGTTGCAAATGATTCCAATAGCTCCACTTTCAGTTGTTGTTATACTATTTAGTCTTGCATACATTCAATTCCTTCGCAAGAGGCATGGATGCTCATGAGCCCCTGCGACTGCAGTCGCAGGGGCTCATGAGCATCTATGCCTTTTGCTGACCTCGGTTGCCTGCTGCTGATCTTCAAGTGTTTTTTTTTTATTTTTTAATTTTTATTAGAGTGTTAAGTTGGTGTTAAGCGCATCCGCCCCCCCCCCCTTCTCCCTTCTCAATTGACCGTCCATCACCTCTACAAGGCATAGATGCTCATGGTCCCCTGCAATCGCAGGGCTCATGAGGATCTGTGCCTCTTGCTGACCTCGGTCACCTGTTGCTGATCTTCAAATTTATTGAGTAGGATGTTAAATTGGTGTCAAGCGCATTTTCGTGTTTCCTCTCACTTTTCCTTCATCTCCTTCCACCTCTACAAGAGGCTTAAATTCTCATGGTCCCCTGCAATCGCAGAGGCTCATGAGCATCTGTGCCTCTTGCTGACCTCTGTCGCCTAATGCTGATCTTCAGATTTATTGAGTGGGGTGTCAAATTGGTGTTAAGCGCATTTTCATTTTTTTTTCTCAGTTGATCATCCATCGTCCATCCCCTTCGTCGTCTACAAGAGGCATAGGCCGAGCCCCTGTAGTTGCAGGGGCTCATGAGCATCTATGCATCTTGTTGATGACTTCCGTGGCGCATGAGGATCTGTGCCTCTCGCTGAGCTAGGTCGACTACAGTTGGCTCATCTGATTTGTATACTAAGGTGTCGGATTGGTGTCAAGCGTGGTCTGTACCGCTGTTCCAGACACCTCAAGCCGGAGGGTCGCCCTCTCACCGTACCAGATTCGTGTACACAGACGGAGGGGCGCGCAGACGAGAGATTTACACATCGTTGATCGAGTGCTAGGACCAAACCCCCACGGTTTCCAGCGACTGAGGAACATATCATTTATTTATCCCTCAATCGTTGAAAGCCATTATCGGCACTGTCATAAATCGACCGCGGCAGCTGCCCTTGAAACTTCCGGCCTTCCTCTCAGTCTCCGGTATAGAGTCGAATGCTTGACGTCGCATGAATAGAACACTTTGTCCTGTGAAAGCAAAATGCTTTAATACAGTAAGTCCATTTTTTTTTTGTCAAAAGTGAGGTTTAGGTCACGGTTTGTGGCTGAAGAGTTACGGGCCCTGACTCGAGGCAGAATTTGACCTTTTGAAGGTCATATATAGTTTGGATAGATAGTTGCCATCCCTGCAGAGGTGAATTGCATGAGTGAGCTTAGTCCTGTTCCAGCCTCTAAACAAGGTGCTCCGCTGTAGCGAAGCATCTTGCTTAGTGGCTGGCGCAGGCTATGTAGCGGAACATCTTGCTTAGTGTATGGGGCAAAAATAAAATCACTCTTGCAACTGGCCCGGGGGCTTTTTTACTTATCAGAGGTAATAATTATGGAGATTGATACTGGTACCTCTTGTCATGAGTCCAGACAGTATCTAAAACTGCTTATTCAAACATAACTTCGCTGACTAGACGGCAATCTCACATGCACAAAAGAGTCCACCAGTCATAACGGTTTCTCTCAGAAAACCAGGTGACCCTGGTTTGCGGCGGAGAATGGATACTCTCGCATTGTCGCATTGACAGAAGCCTAGAGGGGAAGTGTTCAGTTTTGGGGATTTTACGACTGACGTCATTTGGATGATTGTGCAATGATCAGATTGTGTTCAGTGTTGTATCTCGGTCTGTCGTGAGTGCAAACTCATAGTCATAAAAACGTGTGCTTTGTGGTGACCAACCCTGGCAGCAGGGATATAGCTCCCTTTATGTATGCGTACAGAAAGGGTACGCCCAGTGAGCAAAGGTCATCGGGCCGATGTGGTCCGCAGTTGGCCCGCGCACAGCTGTGCGCGGGCCAACTGTGGACCACGTCGGCCCGAGGATGGGGTTGCTTATTGGTTAGGAAGCGATAAAGCAGCGAAATGACGTCATTTATGAAATCGTTAGGCCCACGACACCGTGTGCTCAGTGACGAAATTGACATTTTACGTCACTCGTAGTACTACAATTTTACATATGAGAGGATCAATCTAGGATGGGTTTGCTTATTGGTTAGGAAGCGATACAATTCTGCCGATCAAGACTATTACCCTCGAGAAAAAAAATATATATATAAATGGACCTTACACACTCATTCCGTTCGCTTTGCTTTTTGTTTCCGGTTCCAACTTCCGTTTACCGTTTGTTGATTTTCAGCCTAGTGGAACGAAACATGATTGCGCCGCCGTTTTTCATTAAAAGCTTTTTGAAACTGAAAACGCTAAAGCAGCCATTTTCCGCTTGTATTTTGTTTTCTTTTGAATCGGATAATACAAAAATCGCTTCCGATCCTCATAAAATAACCGTTAACTGTGATGCGTTGTTTGAGCCAACCAGTTCTATCTGCAAAGGAAACGATTACGGAACCGTTTTTCATTTCACAAAACCTAAAAATGGCAAACGCAAAATTGACCAATTTTCGTTTTGAGGAGCCAGAGACGAAAAGCGCCTATTTAATGCGCTGATTTATGTGTTTTTTATCATTATTATTTAAAGGCGATTCATCGGTATGTATACGAGAATGTCCCGGTGATGTAGCCCGTACGTCTGACTTGTCTGTTTGGACAGGACGGTACTGTGAGCGTGAAAACACCGCCCCGTAACTCGATAGATGAACACTCGATTGGAATATGATCTCCCCTGCCAATAAAACATTTGCACCATCCATCGACACTGTCTCCTCGCGCTGGGACCATATGGCGTTGAGGCGCGTCCCCTGGGTGGTGGATAGGGGGTCCCTCGTGAGAGGGGTGCACCGAATGAAATAAGGTGCCGTGAACCAACATGGTTAAGGGAAGGTGACCCCGACAGAAAACCCCTGGTCCTCCTAGTAAGGGGGTTGGGCGTGGGGGTAGCTTCCCCACCCTGCAAAAAAGGAAATAGCTACAAAAACGCCGACGAAAAGACTAACAGTAATTCCTTTCCTGGAGGAGGAAGGTTCTTCTACTAGAAGACTTATGACGTCCTGTGGTGAAAGCCGGAAGTCTTCGGAAGCCACAGGACCGAGCCGCCTCTCTCTATCCAGGGACACAACCATGGGCACATGGAATGTCAAGACCATGTACCAGAGCGGCAAGGCCGCCCAGGTAGCAGCGGAAATGCAAAAGTACAACCTTTCCCTGCTAGGTATCAGTGAAGCCAGATGGACGCAGTCTGGCCAGAAAAGGCTGTTAAGTGGGGAGATGATTCTGTATTCAGGTCATGAAGAGGAGAATGCCCCCCATACAGAAGGAGTAGCATTCATGCTGTCACCAGTGGCACAGAGAGCGCTGATGGGCTGGGAACCTCTTGGGCCAAGAATTATCACAGCAGCCTTTAGAACCAAGAAAAAGCTCAAGCTGAACGTCATCCAGTGTTATGCGCCCACCAATGACAGTGACGAGGAAGAGAAACAAGAGTTCTACGACCGACTCCAGAGTGCCGTGGACAAATGTGCTGAGCGAGACATCACCATCGTCATGGGCGATTTTAATGCCAAAATAGGGGAGGACAACACCGGATACGAAGAGGTGATGGGGAGACAGGGACTAGGCTCAGAGATGAGTGAGAACGGGGAGAGGTTTGTAGACTTTGTGCTCTAAACCGACTTGTCATTGGAGGCAGCATCTTCCCACACAGAAGAATACACAAAGCAACTTGGGTCTCACCTGACCATACAACAGAGAACCAAATAGACCATATCTGCATTAGCAAGAAATTTAGAAGATCCCTTCAAGATGTTCGAGTGAGGAGGGGAGCAGATGTCGCCTCAGACCACCATCTGCTTACCTTAAGAATGAAGCTCAAGCTAAAGAAAAGCCGCACAGAGACAACAAGAAGACAGCGCTATAATGTAGGCCTCCTGAGAGAAACTGGAGTTAGAGAAGAGTTCAAACTGGTGCTGTCCAACCGGTTTCAAGCGCTACAGGAGCTAGTAAATGAAGAGGAGGCGGTCACCACAGAGCAGCAGTGGAAGGCAGTTAGAGAGGCGCTGAACTCAACCTGCAAAGACACTGTAGGGTTCAGGAAACACCACCACAAGGACTGGCTGTCGGCACAGACCTTGAAGAAGATAGAAGCGAGGAAGCAGAAGAAAGCAGCGGTCAACAACAGTCGCACGAGAGCAGCCAAAGTAAGGGCACAGGAGGAATACTCGGAAGCCAACCGCGAGGTGAAGAGGAGTATCAGGGCAGACAAGAGGGCCTACACAGACAGCCTGGCAGCAGAGGCAGAAAAGGCAGCAGGCAGCGGCAACATGAAACAGCTCTACGACATTACCAGAAGATTGTCGGGTAAGTATGGCCATACAGAAAGACCAGTAAAAGACAAAGAAGGCAAGCCTATTGCAGACAGAGCAGACCAACTCGACAGATGGGCCGAGTATTTTGACGAGTTACTGAACAGACCTAGCCCACCCGACCCCCCCCCCCCCCCCCCCCGACATCCAGCCGGCAGAGACCGACCTACCCATCAGCTGTGACAGACCCAGCCGGGAAGAGATCAGAAGAGCAGTGGCATTTTTGAAGAATGGCAAAGCAGCAGGGCCAGATGGCATCCCAGCGGAGTCTCTGAAAGCAGACCTAGAGACAACAGTGGAGATGCTGTGCCCACTGTTTGGAAAGATCTGGGAAGAGGAGGTGATGCCAGCTGACTGGAAGGAGGGGTACCTAATCAAGCTTCCCAAGAAAGGCGACCTCAGCAAGTGTTCCAACTACAGAGGAATCACCTTGCTGTCAGTACCAGGAAAGGTCTTCAACAGGATCATCCTAGAGAGAATGAAGAGCTCCGTTGACCCCCAGCTGAGAGACCAGCAAGCAGGATTCAGAAAGAACCGATCATGTACAGACCAGATCGCCACTCTCCGCATCATCGTGGAACAGTCTCTGGAGTGGAGCTCCCCGCTGTACGTCAACTTTGTGGATTATGAGAAAGCATTTGACAGCGTGGACCGAGAGACTCTGTGGAAACTCCTACGACTCTACGGTGTACCCACAAAGCTCGTCCGCCTGATCAAGAGCAGCTATGATGGCATGACATGTCGCGTGATCCACGAAGGGCAGTTCACCAGGGAGCTCCAGGTCAGAACTGGTGTCAGGCAGGGGTGTCTGCTGTCTCCGTTCCTCTTCCTACTGGCCATAGACTGGGTCATGAAGATGACCACAGAGCACAGACGAAGTGGAATACAGTGGACACTGTGGACACAGATTGATGACCTCGATTTTGCAGACGACTTGGCATTACTGTCCCACACTCGTCAACAAATGCAGGACAAGACCACGAGGCTTGCTGACATCTCGTCCCAAGTGGGCCTCACCATTCACAAACAGAAAACAAAGACAATGAGGCTGAACACAACCAGGGAAGAACCAATCTTGCTTGCTGGCACCCCGTTGGAGGAGGTGGAGTCCTTCACCTATCTCGGGAGCATCATAGACAAAAAAGGCGGCACTGATGCAGATGTCAGAGCACGAATCGGTAAAGCCAGAGCAGCCTTTCTCCAGTTAAAAAAAGTGTGGAGTTCCAGAGAGCTGTCACAACACACCAAAGTCCGGATTTTCAACTCAAATGTAAAAGCAGTTCTCCTATATGGAGCAGAGACTTGGAGATTGACAAAAACCACAGTCAACAGAGTACAGACCTTCATGAACATTTGCCTTAGAAGAATTTTGAAAATCCACTGGCCAGAGAAGATCAGCAACGTCAGACTCTGGGAGAGAACAGAGCAGATAACAGCAGAGAATGAAATTGGGCGAAGAAGATGGGGATGGATCGGTCACAGCCTGAGAAAGCCAGCTTCCAGTATCACTAGGCAGGCATTGTCATGGAACCCCCAGGGAAAGAGGAAAAGAGGTAGGCCGAGAAACTCCTGGCGTCGAGACCTCCAAGCAGATATCAAGAGACTGGGAACCACCTGGAGTAGAATCGAAGGAGAAGCACAGGACAGGAGTTGCTGGAGGTCTCTCGTCGACGGCCTATACCCGGGTAGGGGTGACAGGCGTAAGTATGTAAGTAAGTAATCGACACTGTCTGACAAGACACAATTTTACGAGTCCCCCCCCCCCCCACCACCACCACCACCACCACCCCACCTCCCCCCACCTCCCCCCACCAATCAATCACACTTTCTCCCGCCACCCAACCTCTTGCTTACCCGGTTTTGTGTCCATGAACAGTGCCACACTGGTTGTCTCCCTGGATTCGCTACGCTCAGCGTAGCGAAACGAATGAGACATCCAGTGTGTATCCGAGCTGAAAATCTCATCGACGTTTTTCCTTTTAGAAACATGATTTTTTTTTTTTTTTTTTTTGGTCGTGGCCCTGTTTCGTATCCGTTTAACACTGGTTGTCTCCGTCGATACGCTACGAGCTGAAAATTTCGTCGATGGTTCGGTGTTTTTTAATTTACAACAATTTCAAAAACATAACATTTGCGATGCCTGTTTAATATCCGTGCCACACTGGTTGTCCGTGCCACACTGGTTCGCTCCGCAAAACTAATCGCCGGAGACATCCAGTGTACATCCGTGCTGAAAATGTCGTTGGTTCTTTGTCGCAGAATTTACAACAGTTTCAGAAACAACTTTTTGACATGCCTCTTTTATAGCCATTCCACACTGGTTGTCTGTGTCACACTGGTTCGTTCCGTGTAGCGACTCTGCAACTTCCGTTTCGGCGTCTGCAACAGTTATAGATTTACATGTGCCCCTACAGAACTCATTAGAATGTCTGCCCAAGGAAGACAAAACACATCAAGTCCATTTTGAGAAAAGCGAAATTTTTATTGTGAAACAATGAAAATCTCGCATTTCACAAAAAGGTGCTTATTGTCTTTTGGCCCAGCAGGTCCATTTTTATGAAAAGCGAGATTTTATTGTAATACAATGAAAACCTCGCTTTTCACGAAAATGGACTCGCTGACTTTTTCCTTTCTAGGCCAGACATGTGTGCCTCTCTCTCTCTCTCATTGGAGATTGGTCACCTAGGCTGGCCATTCCTCATGTCGCGGGTGTTATAAGGGCTTGAGCATAAGACTGTGTGTATACAAAGCAGCGAGCTGATGAAATCTGAATGATCAGTCAGACATAACACAACGCCTGGTTAACTACGGGGTATTAGTTTACGTCACATCCGTCATTACTGTCATTCACCGCCACAAAGGTGTTTCATCTCGCTGCGTTGATTTGAAATTACAAGATATAAAACAAGACCTGTCTGCGGCGTGGCTGCCGTTTTCTTGTTCTGTTGTTTGCTGCGTCAGGCCACATAGTGCCGTGATTACTCCGATTCTCCACCACAAACATCCTTTCAGTATCTCGCTACACTGAAATTAATTTTTTTCGCTCACAGTCAGACCTGTGTGCGAGCCATTAATAGACGATTTCTGGAAATCAGAAAAAGTCAACAACTGCGCGTCTTTTGACGCACACATTGGATTAAAAGCCCCGACACACATGCGATATCGCATGTGTGTCGGGGCTTTTAATCCACTGTGTGCGTCAAAAGACGCGCAGTTGAGTTACCTACTTCTGATTTCCCGGTAATTGTCGTTTTTTGTACAATAAGTTGTTTTGGGTCGCATCGTCGTCTCCGCCATAAATGGTGCCTCATCTCGCTACACTGAAATTACGAATTCGGCGCGCAAGGTATGGCTTGTCTACATGGCCACCAATTTCTCCTTGCTAGCTGTTGTTCAGTAGTTAGTCACATGGTCAGCTCAGTCATTACTGTCATTACCCGACACGAACGTGCTTCTTGTCAGACAGTTGAGGTCACCACCAGGAACGGAGCAGGAATGGGGGAGGGGGAGGAGCGGGGGGTTGTTGTTGTTGTAGGAAGGGGGGGGGGGGATTTGTGAGAAAAACCACATGCGTTTTCACGATGTGTATCAACGTGCAAATTTCCAGCTCTTAAACTCCCACAACTAAATGACCTCCATTCGATAGAATGGAAGCCATTTAGTTCTGGGAGTTTCAGAGCGCGGCTAACAATGTTTATTTCTTATAGTCAGACCTGCTGCCGACGTCGGCACGAGGACCGTTTGCTTACTGTGTGCATCGTGTATGATATCTCTTGTCGTTGTTTCTTTTCCTTTATCTTCTTTTACTGCTACCTTTTTCCTTCTTTTTTTTTTTTCGTGATCCCACAGAACTCATTTCCCCCCCCCCCCACCCCACCCCCACCCTCTCTCTCTCTCTCTCTCTCTCTCTCTCTCTCTCTCTCTCTCTCTCTCTCTCTCTCTCTCTCTCTCTCTCTCTCTCTCTCTCTCTCTCTCTCTCTCTCTCTCCACCCTTCCCGCCACCCCACTCCCGATCCACCGACGCGGCTTTTGTCGGTGTTGGTCGTGTAATTCGTATAACGTCTGTTCCACCAGAGTGATACTGGGCGGTCTTAAGGGGTTTGTTATAGGGGACCAGAGACAGCTATTGCGTGCGACCTGAACATTGACCAACGCAGTCCTGACCTACATGTTGTTAATCCCTTCGCTGACGGTGCTCGCAGATGTTGCGTTTCTAAACATCTTTGTTAACTCGATGCCAAATAGCGCCATCCGAAAACAAAAGTGGATTCAAAGTGATGCTAGCAAGAAGCGTAGATCCTCATGAGCCCCCGCAAATGCGGGGGCTCATGAGGATCTATGCCTCTTGTAGATGTGTGGCGTTTTGTGTGTGTGCCGGCAGTTATGGGGTTAATATCTTGGTCAATCCACATTGGGTGGCAGTATCATTGACCTGTTGTCACTTACCGAAATTTCATTAGGTAGAACTCGCCGCAGATGGCCTGTCACGCGGGTCAGAAAAGTCCATTAGAATCGATCTGCGGCGGTGATCGCACAGAGGGGTCAGAAAAAATAAAGTCTGATAGACTAGACCTGCGGCGGAGATACCTAATCAAATATTGGCTCTAGTTAGTCCGTGCTGCGGCAGTGACTGTTATTGCTTGAGAGGGTGTCGGTGAAAATTGAGCGCAGGTCTGTGATTTTGAACCTTAGGGATGGAAGCCGTAAGGTCCAACATCACAGACAAGCACACAGTGATGGGAAAGTTTCTTCATTTCGAAAGAGATGGTCTCGATCGGTTTTTGATTGACTTCGGTTTCTTCTACAGTACAGTACACCAGACTTTTTCAGGTCCGTCCACCATACTATCTATAATAATAATAATAATTACGGTATTTATAATGCGCTTATCTTATAATAATTATAACTCTAAGCGCACACTCACAACTCGCGCACGCATGCGCACGCTTTAGACAATGACTCACGTACCACAAACAGTGAAATACATTACGACGGTCAGCTTGGGGTGGGGAGTGCGGTGATATAGTGCTAAAACTGTTGAAAGAGGTGAGTTTTGAGGGCGGACTGGAAGGAGGAGAGAGAGTGTTTCTGACGGAGAGAGAGTGGGAGAGTGTTCCAGATGGATGGACCGTAGACGGAGAAGGAGCGGGGACCGAAAGTGTTAAGTTTGGTGCGAGGGATGTGGAGGCGGAGAGGGTCGGAGGCAGAGCGGAGGGAGCGGGAATGTGTGTAGGGGTGAAGTAAGTTGGAGAGATAGGCAGGAGCGCAGTTGTTCAGGGATTTGTAGCAGAGAGACAGAACTTTGTATTGGATGCGTTGGGGGATGGGGAGCCAGTGAAGGAGTTTGAGCAGGGGTGTGATGTGGTCGGATTTTTTCTTTCTGAGGACGAGGCGGGCAGCATTGTTCTGGACGCGTTGGAGAGTGAAGATGGTGGAGTGAGGGAGACCGGAAAGGAGAGAGTTGCAATAGTCAATGCGAGATAAGATGAGAGAGACAGCAAGTTTGGTGGCAGCTTCGGTAGTGAGGTATTTTCTGATCTGACTGATGCGGCGAAGGTGGAAATAGCATGCCTGGGTCGTGGCGGAGACGAAGTTGGTCATGGACAGAGAGGAATCGAGGATGACGCCGAGGTTCTTGGCCGAGTCAGAGAGGGAGATGGGGGTGCTATCGAGTTGAAGGTGGAGAGAGGGAGGGAGCTGGGAGAGTTTTTGGCGAGTGCCCACCAGCATGGCTTCCGTTTTGTCGTCGTTCAGTTTCAGCTTGTTTGCTGTCATCCAGTTTTTCACGTCTTTGTAGCAGTCAGCCGTGCGAGTCAGTAGTGACTGAGTGTTGTCGAGTTTGTCTTTGTCTTGCAGTTGTGAGTCGTCAGCGTAGAGGTGGTGGTGTATGCGGTGAGACTGGATGATGTTGGACAGAGGAGAGGTGTAGAGTGTGAAAAGGACCGGGCCCAGGACGGATCCCTGTGGAACTCCGCAGGAGAGCGTTACCGGGTTGGAAGAGACGCCGTTCTCGAGTTCTTTTCCGGAACTGTTGGTCAGGGTCCTCGACTACCATCGAGTGTGTTTATAAAATTAAGGTTAATATGTTACGTATCAGTTTGCACTTATTTGCAGGTTTCACATTTAAAGTACCATCAGGCGTAAATATGAAGACAAATTTCAGCCACCATTTGTGTTCGTCGTGGCTGGTCGGGTCGACGCACATAATGAACGTCTACGGCAGTTGGGATACGCAGCAAACTCACACGCGTAATCACACTTGTTTAATTTGTGCAGCCTGTTAGAGCGTCAATCTATTTTTAGCTCTTGTTCGTGCGGGCAGCGCTGTTCTTATAGAACGGAGCGGAGTCATTGTCAAATTGCTGGAAATAAAGATGACGTTTTTCCTGGACTGACAAGATTTTTCTGTGTCTAAATGAAACATAGCTGGCCCTGTATGCAGCGTTTCGAAACCGTCTGTTGCAGAATTGTTTCTTTCGAACTGTTACGGCGGTAGTCGTGGGCATTTGAAAAGGTATCAGTTAGTGTTTGTCCCACTTGGCTAGTTTTGTTTCGTAATCGCACGCTCACTTTTGGGTTGATACGACGTGATTTCGCTGTTGAAAACGGGAGATACACCGCAACATGGTACACTTCTTTGTTATGCAGAAAATTGTAACATTTTGCGGTGTAAGAAGAGAAGGGGGGAGGGGGCTTGGGTGGGAGTTTATATGCTTAACTCATTCGCGGCGGTTTTAGTCGCGAAGATTCCTGCAAGCCAACAAACCGACAGCCAAAGGGTCAAACTGCCTTGGTAAGATAAGGCCGAACTCATGCTAGTTATTCAGAGACGATGTGTGCGATCTAGATGAAATAAAATAAGGGGTGGAGTTGAGGGGGGAGAGGGGGGGGGGGGCTCATGTATCTCGCCCGGTAAGCAAAAGGCCTTCTCCGGCCTACATTGGCCCTAGCTGACCTTAGTTAACGCGCTTAACAAGCGGCCAAACTTCAGATGGGGCTGGCTGCTCAGCTTAGCTCTGACTGACTGACTGATTGAAGTTTCGTCCCGCTGGCACCAAAGTGATCGGGGACTAGTATTTTGGCTTAATTTCTTTGAAATAAAAAAAGGAGAATAAGATTTGTGTAATGTACAGCTTAGCTCTAGCGATAATGGCATGTTAAAGTACCATTACGCGTAAAGCTAAAGACACATTTCAGCACCATTTGGGTTCAACATGCCTTGTCGACACACCTAATGAACTTTAACGGCAGTTTGGACTTGCATCACACATACACGCGTAATAGCACTTAAGTGGTGTTCACTGACATGGCCGATTTCTCACCGATTTTTGTCTGGCAACAATTGGCCGACGAAAGTTTCCACCTGTTCACATTAGTGGGCGTCTTTTGTCGTTTTGGAGTTGGCCGACAATTGCCCGATGTCGGTGGGGAGTTGGCAGCGAGTAGAGCAATGCTCGACTTTCCACCGATTTCCCACCAACTCCAAGCAAGCGGGTTGTTTCCTGATCGACGATTGGTTAGAACTAGCCAATCAAATATGATTTTATTAAGTTATGGCCCATTATGTGAAGCGCGCTGTTGTGGCGTTCAATATGCTGTTAATGTTTTGGATCATGCATATCTGATGCCATGAAAAACAGACTAGATACGGTCAGAATGCCTCCAAAATTGGCATGTACATCAAGTAATATATCTGATCTTCAGAAATGTTGCATTTGAGACACAGGCACCTGCAAGTCGGATTTTTTTTCATATTTTTCCACTACCCACCCCCCTACTTTGTCTGTTTTTCCATGTTTACAAACACATGCAATACAGTCAAACTGACTTCTGGTGGGCTGGACAACTAAAAAAGCTTACCATGACACTGACATTGATGAAAAATGAGCTTTCAGATCCAAGGCCATTTCCTTGTGTATCTCAGGGCAGCCAAAAAGACAATGCCCTGGCATCCTCATTGCCCTGTTTGGTGCCAACAAGCAGGAAGAGACCAGTAACCAGCTACCATGCCCTATATACTGCTGGCAATCTTTTCTACAGGCAAAAGGGGTCATGAAACAGCTGTGCAATTTAAACATTAAGTCTACTGAACTAACCCACATGCAAAAGACTACACAAAACAGCCAAAACTATGCTACGCGGGACACACCGCATACCTAAACAAGTGTCTGGAGTGCTTGTTTAGGAGATAGCAGGGAAAAATGGTTATGTAAAGTTCATTTTTATATAAAACACACCTGTCAGTCTTAAAAGGCCTAAACTCATGTTGCAAATGCAGCAGGCATGTGTGTGCCAAACCTGTGAACACTCCTGTAAAAGCCTGTACTGGTGGCCGCAGCTGCTGGTCCCATAACAATGCACTCAAATGAGCTTTACACAGAGTAAAAATGCTTGTGTTTGGCTCAGAATAGACACCAGAGACATCCTTAATGACAATTACAGCAGAATGACACCTCAGACGCAGCCAGTGTAGCTGGATCATGCAAAATAACACATCTGCATGTCACACTATTTTTCACTCTGAGGTCAGCTGTCTAATAAAATGAACATGCTGACACTGTCTCATTGTAGTTTTTATATTAACCTTTGACCTTAAGCCCCCCCCCCACCCACCCACCCCCACCCCCCACCCCCACCCCACTTCACCCCACAACTTCAATAACCGAAAAGTGCCTCTTTTGTTTACGCATTTATAAAACTAACACCCTAAACCCCACCCCTTTCAAGGTCAAGGTCACAGTTCAAGGTCGAAGGTCAGACTCATGACTACTTGTAAACTCATGACTACTTCTAAGACAAAAAAAAAATCAACAAACACACTAACCATAGCTCACAGTGCAGGTAAACAGGGTGTTGCAACGCAAAATATGCAAAACCGCCTATAAAACTGCAATCGCAGCGATTTTTGGGCAAAATTTGAAATTTTTCATGATTTTCTCAGTTTTCCAACTGCAAAAGTCCAAACTGAATGATATGGTTACATTAAACCAGTTTCTGATCTATGTCACATATGGCATGTGGTGCCCTGACAGGTCCCGGTACACAGTGCTGTTTCCCGTACTGTACAGTCTCTTAGCCATAGTCAGTCCCAGGCATCCCCTAATATTTCAATCCCCTAAAAAACACTACTGCCCACCAGCTGCACATTTGTCATGCACAAAATAACAATAAAAACAGCACATTGACAGTCTCATTTCTTGGCTATGAACCCGATTCCTTACCAACCCCACACCCAAGCACAGCTGAAATCAGCGTGCCCCTCAAATCACTACGTCAACGGCAACTCAACATAGGCCCACAATTGTCCACTGGATAAGCTCAGGATGCTATGAATCAAAGCACCAAACATGTCTCCTCTCATGTAACCAGAAATTTCCAGCAAATTCTAACATTCAGCCCTACTACAACATTTCAAAAAAGGCAAAAATTATTTTTAAAAACACCGGTCCTCTTACTGCCTGAACTGGCAAAATTTGACTATGTAATGTGACCGAAAGTTGGTGGCGTGTCGCTGGAAAGTCGTCGCAAAATTGGTGAGCGTTCACATGGGCAACGTCGTGTTGGCCAATAATCGCCAGACAAAAATCGTTGAGAAATCGGCCATGTGAACACCACTTTACTTATTCTGCGCAGCCGTTAGCATGTCAATCTGATTTTAGCTGTTTCTCGTACTGATACCGTTGTATTTATAGAACGGAGTGGAGTCATTGTCAGGTTACTCGATATTATGACGACGTGTGCTCAACTGGATTGTCCTGTGTCTAAATGAACCATAACTAGACCTGTGTGTAGTGTTTCGTAACCATCTGTTACAGAAGTGCATCTTTGGACAGTTGCGGCGGTAGTGGGCCTTAAATGAGTCACTGCTACTGAACTAGTTGTCATGACCACGGACAGTCTTCTGGAAATATACGATGTTAAATTAATGCTGACAAGAAAAAGGTGTATGTCTAAATACCTTTCTTTATTTTATTTTTTTATTTATTTTTTTTTTTTTTTTTTCTTTTTTTTTTCTTTTTTTTTTTTTTTTTTTTTTTTTTTTTTGGGGGGGGGGGGGTGCTCGGAAGGAAGGTGTGTGTGTGTGTGTGTGTCTGTGTCTGTGTCTGTGTGTGTGTGTGTGTGTGTGTGTGTGTGTGTGTGTGTGTGTGAGGGAGGGGGGTAGGGATGCGAACGAGGGTGGGGGGAGAGAGAAACAGATGAAGGACTATTCCCCACTGTATGTCTGGCCGCCACTATTTGTCTATGTTACCGCTTAATATTGTCAAATTGACGGACTGCGTTAAGCGGTTCGCCTCCCCCCCCCCCCCCCCTCTCCCTCTCCCTCCCCCTTGTCCCCTGTGCAAGAGGCATAGATTCTCATGAGCCCCTGCGAATGCAGGGGCTCATGAGAATCTACGCCTCTTGCTGAAAGAGATCGGCTTTATCTGCATTCGCGAACTGAGGAGTTATGCGGAGTCCCCTTTGCTACTGTTTGGAGACTGCTGCTTTTATTGCGCGAAGCTTGCGTCCGAAACAATTGATCTATGTCCAATGAAAGCACTGGCACTCGATGAAACTTTATTTTTTTTTTTTTTTTTAATGCGCTTTGATGATGTATGTTAACTCTTCGGCTGTCGGTATAGAGATGGTCTTAGTAATAATAATAATAATAATACATAGTTCTTGTATAGCGCTGTTCTCCAGGAAAACACTGGACTCACTGTGCATGCACAACAGCACACCCTCTCTCTCAGAAACACGCACGATTATACACTACTTTAAACTACCCCATCTCTTCCCAACACCTTACATTCACTTCCTCTAGGATCAGAATAAAGGGCAGTCAACAGTTAGCTAAAGATGAGCTAAGTGTTAAATGCCCGACAGAAAAGAAAAGTCTTTAAGTGAGCTTTGAACTGTGACAATGTGAGCAGATTCCGCATTTCAGTTGGCAGGGAGTTCCACACACTTAGGGCTAAAAAGGTGAAAAAACGCTCCCCGACAGTTTTCATGTTAAGCTAGTATACCGTGACCGTTGTTTTGCGCACGTTGGACCTGTTGTCTGGAACTCACTACCGATAGACATTAAACATTCTCCCTCATTCACTGCCTTTAAGTCTGCCGTTAAGACCCACCTGTTCGATACCCCCAATGTAGCTCAGTTCTTCGTGATTATGTACCTGTGTGTTTGTCTGTGTGTGTGTGTGCGTGTGTATTGCAGAATCTGTTGTTTCCGGCTCTGGCTTTATGACCCCCTATACTCCCACCCTTTAGTTGTAAAGCGCTTAGAGCTTATTTCAGGATAGGCGCTATATAAGCAGCCATTATTATTATTATTATTATTATTATTATTATTATTATTATTATTATTATTATTATTATTATTATTATTATTTGTCTTACAATAATGCAGGACAAAAGAGATAACTTTAATAATAACGTTTTAATGGCTTAAATGAAATACTTTGTTTCTCTTCTTCCCCGGTTCTGGTCTGTGATTTTGAACCTTACTGCTGGAAGCCGTAAGGTCCAATGTCACAAACGTGCACACAAACTGACATCATTCGAAGCACGCTGTGTAGTATATTGTGGAAATGTTAGAAGAATGGTGAAGCCAGTCACAGCAAGACAGACAGTTTGTACTTCACTCTTTACACCCTGGTACACTTTTGCTTGAAATAAATTTGACTATGATAGTTCAAGGGTGCTGCCAGAATAGCTTGGCGCCTGAGGCGCCAAGCTATTCTGGCACCATCCTTAAAATATAAAATAGATCTATCTTCTAATCTGTGAGCGGTGCGCATATCCACAAGAAATAATTATTGCATTCATCAGGATGTTCGACCCTAATAACCAACGTGTGTCGCAACAAAACAAACAAACAAAAGCAACAACAAAACAACAACAACAACAATAACAACGAAAAACCGTGAATGCTTCAACACATTTGAGATAAGGTCAACACATCGAGATTGCCGAGACACCAAAAAGCTCTTATCAGGCGATTATGCACTTGTACTTTGCGCCCGCGGCTGAAGTTTCAAAATTCTGTTCGCCGGTATCGAAATTGCTAACTCAGTAGCATAGCTGCGTGTGTGGGCTGATATGTGTAATTTCCAGTCCCGAGCGTTACCTAACGAGTATCTACCAGGTGCAGGAGATGGATCCACCAGATAATTTAAGGGTAGTGCCAGATTAGCTGAAGGCGCCACGCTAATCTGGCACTACCCTTGAATTATCATGGTCAATTCATCTCCTGCTGTAGGGCGTTGGGGCTAAAAGGTTTAAGTCTTCTTTGGCAGTGGAAAGAAAAACTAAATACCGTACGTTTGATACGCATGTCTCTACCGCAACCTGTGGGCAGCTGGTTGGGAAATAGCTAGGATGCCAGCTGCATTAGTTGCTCGTGACTATAATTTTCGCCTATCGGCATTTTGACGGATCTCCCCCGCTGCTGACCTTTTTGCCAAGCTGTTTGTTTATCAGCCCTCACGTACCCTCCGTTCCTCCAGTGAAATACTTTTTTAAAATCCCGAAGCGTAACATGAAAACTGTCGCGGGGAGCGTTCTTTCACCTTTTTAGCCCCAAGTGTGTGGAACTCGCTGCCAATTAAAATGCGGAATCTGCCCACATGGTCACAGTTCAAAGCTCACTTGAAGACCGCTTTTCTTTTCTGTCGGGTATTTAACATTTAGCTCACATAATTTAGCTAACAGTGGACTGCCTTTTATTCTGATTATCGAGGGAAGTGGATGTAAGGTTTTGGGAAGGGATGGGGTGGGTTAGGGTATTGTATAATTGTGCGTGTGCATGTGTGGAGAGAGGGTGTGCTGTTGTGCATGCGCAGTGAGTCCAGTGTTTTCCTGGAGAACAGCGCTATACAAGAACTATTTATTATTATTATTATTATTATTATTATTATTATTATTATTATTATTATTATTATTATTATTATTATTATTATTATTATTATTGCATCTTGCCTTGGGGACTTGTACAGTATAACCCTTTATGAATGCATCCACCGGTACTGTTAGCACAGCCTCCTGTCGGCCATAAACAGAGCCTTTGCATTCTCTTTCAGCCCCGACACACCACAGCCAGACATGGATCGAGCATGATGGTTGAAGGGTGGTGCCAGAATAGCTTGGCGCCCATAGGCGCCAAGCTATTCTGGCGCCCTTGAACTATCATGCTCGAGCTGTCTCTAGAATGTAACACAGCCCTTCGGAGGTCAACTTCAAAATTTGGGGATTTCGGTAGTGGGGTAGGATGTGTTAACGAAAAGGGTTACATTAGGCGCCAAGCTTATCTGGCACTACCCTTGAATTATCATGGTCCATCCACCTCCTGCAAGTGGAACATAGTCGTAATGTGACACTTCTTAAATTGGGTTTAATGGGTTAAGCCAACTTGTACATTGTATTGACACTTGGTCACTAATGTGTTTTCTAGAACTTTGTTGTTTGTATGTTTGTTCAATCGTTTGCTTGTTCAACCGTTTGTTTGTTCAGTCGGTTTTTTGGGTTTTTTTATTTTTTATTTATTTATTATTATTTTGTTTGTTTGTTCGTTGGTTTAATCGTTTGTTCAATTGTTTGTTCATTTCGTTTGTTTGTTTGTTGTCTTTCTTCTTTCGGTTTGTTTTCTTCCAATATATGACTGTGCCTGCTTTTGTATTCTGTCTGTCTCTGTCTGTTTCTATCTGTCTGTCTGTCTGTCTGTCTGTCTGTCTGTCTGTCTGTCTGTCTGTCTGTCTGTCTGTCTGTCTGTCTGTCTGTCTGTCTGTCTGTCTGTCGGTCGGTCTGTCTGTCTCTCTCCCTCTACCTCCCCCCCCCCCTCACCACCAACCTCTCTCAACTCCATCCCTCCCTTAGAACATATGTTGCCCATTCGGTCCCAGAAAAAAAATATTTATCTATTAATTTCTCGTTCTCTCTTTTTAACAAATGGCCAAGCCCGCTGTCATTTCTATGACAAATAAATCGATATACGTTCTTATCTCCATAGGAATACAGCAGCCTCTCATTACCACTTTCAAAACAGATGTGTCCTAATTTTTTATTACTACGGTACCCACACACGAGAAACAGCTCGGACCGGTTGCATGAGGGAGCTTAATCCTGCGCCAGCCACTAAGCAAGGTGCTCCGTTATAGTGGAGCACCTTGCTTAGTGGCTGGCGCAGGACTAAGCTCACTCATGCAACTGACCTCTAGGGTCTATCTCGGTCAGCAAGAGGCATAGATCCTCATGAGCCCCTGCATCTGCAGGGGCTCATGAGAATCCATGCCTCTTGAGGATTTTAAATGGGAATTTATGGTTCTTTTGGTTTAAAAAAAAAAAAAAAAAAAAAAAAAAAAAAAAAAAAAAAAACACACCACTGGAGTCTGAGTCTTGATCAACAAAGGATAGAGTATTGTGTACAGCAAAAGACAGATTCTCATGCACCCCCACCCCCCCCCCCCCCCCCCAGCGTCTGCGTGGGCTCATGTGAATTTAAGTTTCTTGCGCTTGGAAGGAGGCTGGCTGAAGGACTTGCATGCGTACGTCAGTTTCCATTACTAATGGTATATTTACATTATCTATCTATCCATTAGACCTTCCTGTTTGTAAGCGGTTGAATAATTGTGATATTGGCATTGCTCATTGTGCTCCTGATGAGAACTTTGCATCAGGCGGTCAGCAAAAGGTCCACAGGTTGGTCGACGGCTACCGACGTCTCCCTGAGGATGTTTTATCTGCTGGTCTGATATCCAGACAGTGTTTGTCAGTCGTTGACACCAGCGATGATCATTATGCGATAGTATGCAAATTCGTCGTATCTGCGTTTGCACGCCACCCGTACTGCCGTTATGTGACAAAAGGCATTGTGTCCATTTTGTGAGCAAGGCGAGATTTTCATTGTATAACAATGAAAAGCTTGCTTTTCTAAATATGGACATAATTGCTTTTGCAATATTACGGCAGCGTACTTCACCCCACCTCTGAGGTGGGGATTGGGAAGGGGTTATTGGTGGGCGTGCGGGAAATATGTGCCGCTTACTATGATCGTGACTTATCATCGCCGTCGCCGTTTCTAAGGTTTTCGTGACTCGTGAAAGACCCGTGTTGCGAATCACGATTCGCTAAAATGCCACCAAAAAATAATAATAATAATCGTGGTGGGTCGGCAGATCTTAATTTGTCATTCTACCTGAAGTAACTGAGGAAAATTTACAGTCACGTACACACATATGATCCTGGAAGCGAAAGTCTTAACCCGTTCAGTGCCGGAGACAATTTGAACATTACCAACATTACCCAACTGCAAGAGCTATGGATCCTCATGAGCCCCCGCGTCCCCAGGGTCACCCTGGTCAGCCCCACAGGGTGGGTTTTTTCCCTCTATTCTGGGGCATGTGTTTCTGTCTACCCTTGGTCCATTCACCTGTATTTTTCCTTTTTAAACTCTCCCTACTGTCTGCGCTGCCTGTAGCTCTTGATATCGGATGTGTGCATGTGTGTTGCTAAATGGTCTTAGGTTTATTTAGCGTATTAGACCGGCTGGCGACATACATTCAATTTTCCGTTTAGTTCAGTTTCTTTTTCACAAGCAGTGCAGGCACGTCCTGAGACTATTCTTGTTGCTGTCGAGACGTTAAGCAATGTACAACCAACCAACCATCATGAGCCCCCGCAGTTGCTGGTGCTCATGAGGATCTGTGCCTCTTGCTGACACCACTTTGAATCCTCATTCCTGGGACCCCTAGGTTTTTGTGTTATCTCATTCAACACCAAGGCCGTATTTCCCGAATTTGGGAGGCGTCCTCTAACGACTATTCCAGTATCACTAGGCAGGCATTGTCATGGAACCCCCAGGGAAAGAGGAAAAGAGGTAGGCCGAGAAACTCCTGGCGTCGAGACCTCCAAGCAGACATCAAGAGACTGGGAACCATCTGGAGTAGAATCGAAGGAGAAGCACAGGACAGGAGTTGCTGGAGGTCTCTCGTCGACGGCCTATACCCGGGTAGGGGTGACAGGCGTAAGTAAGTAAGTAACGACTATGCACCGGTTGCAGGAGATGGGTCGACCATGATAATTGCAAGGGTAGTGCCAGATTAGCTTGGCGCCGACAGGCGCCAAGCTAATATGGCACTACCCTTGCAATTATCATGGTCGATCCTTCTTTTGCTGTAGTGCGTCGGGGCTGAATGGGTTAACGAAGATTGCAGAAACACAGCCTGCGTCCGCTGGCGCCGCAAGGGTTAAGCGGCCTGTGTAATAACACAGTATAACAAACAAAACACAGTATAACAAACAAAACACTGTATAACAAACAAAACACTGTATAACAAACAAAACACTGTATAACAAACAAAACACTGTATAACAAACAAAACACTGTATAACAAACAAAACACTGTATAACAAACAAAACACAGTATAACAAACAAAACACTGTATAACAAACAAAACACAGTATAACAAACAAAACACTGTATAACAAACAAAACACTGTATAACAAACAAAACACTGTATAACAAACAAAACACAGTATAACAAACAAAACACTGTATAACAAACAAAACACTGTATAACAAACAAAACACAGTATAACAAACAAAACGCTGTATAACAAACAAAACACAGTATAACAAACAAAACACTGTATAACAAACAAAACACTGTATAACAAACAAAACACTGTATAACAAACAAAACACAGTAACAAACAAAACACTGTATAACAAACAAAACACTGTATAACAAACAAAACACTGTATAACAAACAAAACACAGTATAACAAACAAAACACAGTATAACAAACAAAACACTGTATAACAAACAAAACACTGTATAACAAACAAAACACAGTATAACAAACAAAACACAGTATAACAAACAAAACACTGTATAACAAACAAAACACTGTATAACAAACAAAACACTGTATAACAAACAAAACACAGTATAACAAACAAAACACTGTATAACAAACAAAACACTGTATAACAAACAAAACACAGTATAACAAACAAAGCACTGTATAACAAACAAAACACTGTATAACAAACAAAACACTGTATAACAAACAAAACACAGTATAACAAACAAAACACAGTATAACAAACAAAACACTGTATAACAAACAAAACACTGTATAACAAACAAAGCACTGTATAACAAACAAAACACAGTATAACAAACAAAACACTGTATAACAAACAAAACACTGTATAACAAACAAAACACTGTATAACAAACAAAACGCTGTATAACAAACAAAACACAGTATAACAAACAAAACACTGTATAACAAACAAAACACTGTATAACAAACAAAACACAGTATAACAAACAAAACACTGTATAACAAACAAAACACTGTATAACAAACAAAACACTGTATAACAAACAAAACACAGTATAACAAACAAAACACTGTATAACAAACAAAACACTGTATAACAAACAAAACACAGTATAACAAACAAAACACTGTATAACAAACAAAACACTGTATAACAAACAAAACACTGTATAACAAACAAAACACTGTATAACAAACAAAACACTGTATAACAAACAAAACACTGTATAACAAACAAAACACAGTATAACAAACAAAACACTGTATAACAAACAAAACACTGTATAACAAACAAAACACTGTATAACAAACAAAACACTGTATAACAAACACAAAACACTGTATAACAAACAAAACACTGTATAACAAACAAAACACTGTATAACAAACAAAACACTGTATAACAAACAAAACACAGTATAACAAACAAAACACTGTATAACAAACAAAACACTGTATAACAAACAAAACACTGTATAACAAACAAAACACAGTATAACAAACAAAACACTGTATAACAAACAAAACACAGTATAACAAACAAAACACTGTATAACAAACAAAACACTGTATAACAAACAAAACGCTGTATAACAAACAAAACGCTGTATAACAAACAAAACACAGTATAACAAACAAAACACAGTATAACAAACAAAACACAGTATAACAAACAAAACACTGTATAACAAACAAAACACTGTATAACAAACAAAACACTGTATAACAAACAAAACACTGTATAACAAACACAAAACACAGTATAACAAACAAAACACAGTATAACAAACAAAACACTGTACTGTATAACAAACAAAACACTGTATAACAAACAAAACACTGTATAACAAACAAAACACTGTACTGTATAACAAACAAAACACTGTATAACAAACAAAACACTGTATAACAAACAAAACACTGTATAACAAACAAAACACAGTATAACAAACAAAACACTGTATAACAAACAAAACACAGTATAACAAACAAAACACTGTATAACAAACAAAACACTGTATAACAAACAAAACACAGTATAACAAACAAAACACTGTATAACACTGTATAACAAACAAAACACTGTATAACACTGTATAACAAACAAAACACTGTATAACAAACAAAACACTGTATAACAAACAAAACACTGTATAACAAACAAAACACTGTATAACAAACAAAACACTGTATAACAAACAAAACACAGTATAACAAACAAAACACAGTATAACAAACAAAACACTGTATAACAAACAAAACACTGTATAACAAACAAAACACTGTATAACAAACAAAACACTGTCTTGACAGGAAGGCGGAACAACTAAAACGCTGTAATATAAAGCAATAAAAGAGAAAGTAAATAAATTGGGGTCACGCGACGGGCATAAAGGTTAATGGTCACATAAATGAATTTAAATGAAAGTATATACGGCAATAACGGGCAATAAACCGACACAACCCCACCCGGGTCTGCCCTGGGGGACTTGGGTGGGGTTAGGTATTTTTTAGTTCCCAGGGTCACCCTGGTCAGCCCCACAGGGTGGGTTTTTCTCTCTATTCTGGGGCATGTGTTTCTGTCTACCCTTTGTCCATTCACGTGTATTTGCCTTTTTTAAACTCTCCCTACTGTCTGCACTGCCTGTAGCTCTTGATATTGGATGTGTGTTGCTAAATGGTCTTAGCTTTATTTAGGCCCCATGTGTTAGGTTTATTTAATGTATTTGACCGGCTGGCGACATACATTCAATGTTCTGTTTATGTTTTTTCACAAGCAGTGCAGGCACGTCCTGAGAAAGCCTTGTTGCTGTCGGGACGTTAAGCAATGTACAATCAATCAATCAATCATCATCATCATCATCATCAGTCCCTTGCCCGAACTGGGCGTTGGGGGGACTGAAAGGCAGCAGCAACAGACAGTGCTCTCCACTGAGTTCTATTTTGGGCGGTGGCAAGCAAGTCTGACATCTCGAGTTCGGTCCATTCTTTTATGTTTGCGACCCAACTCTTTCTCTGACGACCTTGCCGACGACTTCCTTCGAGAGTGCCTTGGAGGATAGTCTTGGACAAGGTGTTGTGTCGGGTCACGTGGCCGAACCAAGCAAGCTTGCGCCGTTTCACGGTTGCCAGAAGGGGTTCATGTGGGCCCACCAGGGAAGTGACGATGCTCCGTACATATTCGTTGGTCTTGTGCTCGCGGTATGAGATGCGGAGCAACTTCCTCAGGCACTTGTTCTCAAAGGCCTGGATTTTCTTTTCTGAGTCTGCAAGCAGTGTCCAAGTCTCACAGCCGTAGAGTAGAATAGACACTATGAGGGACTTGTAAAGCCTGTACTTGATGGTGAAGCTGATGGAGTTACTTCGCCATATCCTGTCCAGCCTGGCCATTGCGGATGTTGCTGTACCTATCAATCAATAAACCGACACATATTGTAGCACGCGCGGGGCCCATTTTAGTCATCACCTGTAGGCGTTGACTTCAACCCATCCGACTTCCTTTGCGGGTGCCGTGATGTAAATGCAGCTTAGAAAAAACTGCCCCGGGCTTCAGCTGATCTCTCTAGCTAAATGCACAACTGCCCTAAGCCGCATTCTCGACCTCATGATATAAAAAGACCCAAAAAACAAACAAACAAACAAACAAACAAACAAACAAAAACAGCAAGAACAATAACTACTATATTAGTAAAGGCGAAGCCACATATGTGTATATCGTTTTAGTTTTAGCTGTGTTAAATGCACTTTTAGCTAACATTCTTATCACGGATTTAGTCTATGTCTTTATGATACTCGTTTATTTACATGTGCTTGTTTGTTTGTTTTGTTTTTTTTTTGTTTTTTGTTTTTTGTGTGTTTTTTGTGTATTTTTGTGATGTGAAACCAAAGACATATTTCTAGTCCGATTGGACAATAAGGTGTTTTGAACTGAACTGAACTGAACCCCTGCACTTCCAACAGGGGCTCATGAGGATCTATGCCTCTTGCAGGTGAAAGAGACTGGCCTGGTGACTGTACCGACAGATGTTACCTGTCACGTCGTAAACACTGAGCGAGAAAAAGATGCAATAACGGCCCCGCATCCGCGTCTGCCCCAGAAATCAACCTTCACCCTAGTGCGCAAAACGACCTCGGGCCGAACGTCGACTGCTGCTCGCCCGAGCACGGCCGTGCGCAGGCGAGCAGCAGGCAGCATTCGGCCCGATGACGCAGAAATCAAGCGCTCGTCAATCGCGCCGACTCTCACGCGCACACGTTCTGACGCAATTCGAACTGTGAAGTGTCACTCCTGCGTCTCGCGTCAGAGGCAGGCAGATGCTGCAGTACGGTGTTGGACTCCTTGACTGCCGGGGAAAATGTAAACACGATCCAGCTGCAAGAGACATAGATCTTCATGGGCCCCCGCAGTTGCGGGGACCCATGAGGATCTATGTCTCTTGCTGAGACTACTTTGTGTCCATGTTCTTTGGACGACAACTGAGGCTTTTGGTCGTCCAGTGAACACAGATTTCAGAAACACAATGTAGTGTTTTGCAAGTTGCGCAACCTGCGAAGACTGGCTCCTTTCTGGTAGAACCTGAACCTGACCAACCCTAAAGGCCGTCATTTTAAGTGGCTGTTGACACATCAATGATGGCCTTTAATGACTTGTGATACATTGTGCCCTTCAGCATTTCTCCTGATAGAACACATATTTTAAAGACCACCTGTATTGCAAAATAAGGTGTTTGCTCAAAACATAACAATTTATACTGTACTATCGAAATATGAAATGCCATCGAATCATAGGAACACAGATATAACAGTGCGATCTTTGACGATTACTGGTTCTGCAAGGTTTCTGTTTTGATACGATCGAAAATTGATGCGTCTCATATCAGATAAACAAAGATGTAAATAATTTGTCAAGTAAAAAAAAAAAAGTATTTATCCCACGAAGGGGCAATTCCAGTTTGGACGGGAGCGTATAAATATATCAAGTGAACAAAAAAAAAATGGAAAAGACGGACATACGCACACACACACACACACACACACACACACACACACACACACACACACACACACACACACACACACACACACACCCAGGCACACAGGCATCCATGCACGCAGAATTAAGAACTATACTAATACTGACAGCTATGCTAATACTGACAACTATACTAATACTGACAACTATACTAATACAGCCATCTTTGCTAATATTGACATACATTACATGTATTTTAAAAAACTATTATCACATAAACCTTACAAGAACAAAACTGCCACTTTCCATCTCCCTCATGCTCCAGTACAGATGTCACAGCTGAATACATTTAATAAAAGTCAATGCCACTTTGTTCAAAAGAACAACAGCGGTGGGATTTTTTTTTTTTTTTTAAATACGTCGTTCTGTTTGTCTTCACAGCTGTGACATCTGTACCGGCGGGCTGAGGGCAACAGCTCAAATTTTGTATTTAAAATATGGTCTTTGTGGTTTTTGTTAACCAGAAGATTAGATCTGTGTGGGTCTGTGCAACCTACAAACTTGTTGTTGTGATGTAATCGAAAGTTAAGTCTTGATTCTGCGTCATGTTAGAAGGAGCCCAGATGGAAAGCTTAGATCTGTTTGGGTCCGTGCAACGAGCGAGGGCATCTGCGGATCATTTTGTGTTATGCTGACGCAACAAATGGATGCAGACTGTCTTTGTACTTTGTGTCTTGTCTTCGTCTTGGATAGGCGATTTGGTGCCACAGAAGGATTCAATAGATCTAACTGTCTGTTTGTCCAGGGTGGCGTAAATCTCCGTAATATATATACCGGTGATCCTCAGTATTGCGCGTTCCAGCACATCGCGCACAGGAATCTGGCTCCCACGGTGATGCCTTGGCTTAGCTGGCCAGCTAAGGCTGACGTCGGCCCAGTGACCTTTTGCTTACCAAGTTTTTCTACACACATCTATGTATCTCTACAATAACGCGATTGCGAATAACACCGTCTGACGTTAAGGCTCGCCGGCACACCGCGACATACTGAGGCCGATCTGTACACTGACTCAGCAAGGAATGCACACGCTTTTTTGTCCGAGTAATACGTGTCTTTGAGACGTACATCTATAACACCGCCTTAAATGGACAATAGGCCAGTATGTACGTCCTATTTTTGTAAAAAGCGAGATTTTCATAGTAATACAATGAAAATCTAGCTTTTCACAAAAATGGACAAACTGGCCCCAGAACAGCGGGCCAGAACAACAGTAGAGTCACGTCTTCCATAACCACTCACCCACCCACGCCCCTCTCAGTATGTCCAAACTCGAGAAGATTGACGGTTGTTGCATCCCGGAAGACGTCTGCTGGACTTTTCAGCACTGAACAGACAAATGACGTCGCTTAAAGCGATCTGCTCCACGGCTCCCCTACGTACACAAGAGTAAAAGAACGGGAAGGTTAATTTTACGACATTCAAACTCCAGACAATAATGGGTTAATAGTTCGCAATGTCTCCTTACAAATGTTCTTAACCCATTCAGCCCGGTCGACCATGATAATTCAAGGGCAGTGCCAGATTAGCTGGCAATGCCCTTGAATTATCATGGTCGAACCATCTCCTGCAACAGGTGCATAGTCGTTAGATGACGCCTCCAAAATTTGGGAAATACGTGCGCCGGGCTGAATGAGTTTATGTATCTTACACTAATGCTGGACACATAGAGTTAACAGTTCGCAATATCTTCATTATACATTTTCTTAGTATGTCTTACAACAATGCTGGACATAATCATGTCGTAAATGAGGAAAGACTTTTCTGCTCTTCTTTTGTTGTGTACGCAGGGGAGTCCCTTCCGTTACGCTCAAAGGGCAATTTAAAACCTCAGGTACGTGTGCCAACTCACATAGATTGTAAAGAGAAGGGCATACAAGTCTTAATTGAGGCAAGAGAACATTGATACCCCGTTGTATCGGCACACGGGAACAGGTTTTATACTGCCCTGTGTGTCATATAAGAACTCTACTGCACACAAACGAGATGGAGAGTTTTCAAAAAGTTCATTCTACGACATTCCAGCTTATTAACTCATTCTACCCCAGACACAGCACAGTAAGATATGGATCGACCATGATAGTTCAAGGGTGATGCCAGAATAGCTTGGCGCCTATGGGCGCCAAGCTATTCTGGCACCACCCTTGAACTATCAAGGTCGATCTGTGTCCTGCACTGCAATGCAGTCTTCAGAGGACAACGACAAAATTTGGGGATTTCGGTCTTGGGGTAGAATGAGTTAAGTTAGACATTCTGTCACACATTATAGTAATACATACTACGGGCATTTTAAACCGTTCAATGCCAGGAAAACTTAAAAACTACCCAACTGCATGAGGTATAGATCCTCATAAGCCCCCGCAGCTGCGGGGGCTCATGAGGATCTGTGCCTCTTACTGAAGCCACCTTGAGTCCACGTTCCTGGGGCAGCTAGGTGATTTGAGTGTTGAATTAGCGAAGACTGCAGAAAGACAGTCTGGTCTGACTGGTAATGAGCGGGCAAAAGCAGGTACTGCGAACTATTAACCTATATCATTTATAGCCTGGAGCAGGCCTCTTTAAGGACACAGACTGTGAGTGCGACGCCCAAGGCGCATTAGGATCTGTGCATCTTACAGAAGGCAGGAGTTCGGTCGCTTGTCATCTGCACTGGATAGACGCCGTGATAAATTGTGGCACTATTGCTTGGCAAAGTTTGGGCAACGATGTTTGCGTCACAGTCGCAGGCCTCACCCGAGCGACCTCCCTCCATCAGGTGATGCAGATGCGGCCCGGTATCTGCCAGCAAGATGCATACTTCTCATGAGCCCCTTGCTGTGGCAAGGGCTCATGAGAGTCTATGCCTTTTGCAGATGGATCGAGCGACCAGATAGAAATGTTTGCCTCGTGCGCTGCTTGACACCTCGTTGTCAGGGTTGTTATGAACGAACGGCTTCACACGTCCGGGTACTAATGATTATTAAGCGGGCAGTCGGCAGAGCGAGCTCCCGGAAACCACCCCCGGTTGAGGAAAACGTGTAAATTGTGGACTGCACCGTGCGAGGAAATGTAAACATTTTTTTCTGCTTCTCGTGCTACGTTCCATTCCCCCCCCCCCATCCCCCCCCCCATCCCCCCCCCTCTCCCTCCCCTCCTCCCGCCCCCTTCCTATGTCGAGTTCGGTGGTGGTTAGAGTAGAGGTCGATGGTCTTCATTATTTTTTTTTTAATGCAGTCCCAGAGTGTGTAGCTTCCGCACTTGTTCGTGCTTTGATGTAAGGCTCAGTTGCATGAAAGAGCTTATTTCCTGCGCAAGCCACTAAGCAAGGTGCTCCGCTATATCGGAGCACCTTGGTTAGTGACTTGCGCAGGTCTAAGCTCACTCATCGTTGGTGCCGAAGTTACACTTACCCATTAAGAATTATACCTGAATGTGAAACACACATTTTCTTTTTCTTTTTTTTTTTTTTTTTTTTTTTTTTTTTTTTTTTTTGGGGGGGGGGGGGGGGCATCCATTACTGTGGTATATTAATCTGTAGCTGTAACGCCCCCAGGTGAGATTATTTTTTAAAAAGATCAGGCCCCTATATAACTTTGCACGATTGAAATAAATCCCTCAGCTTGAGAAAATACCGAGGCTGAACTTAGACATAGATTTATGAAGAGACAGAGACTTCAGGGACTCATGTGAATATACGTCACTTGGATACTGACGAGCAAAAGAAATGCGACATTCTTGGAATGATGTGTTCTACGACATTTTTTTTTTTTTTCTTTTTTTGGGGGGGGGGGGGGGGGGTCGTCAGTGTAGATTAAACGGACTGGAAATGGACTGGACAGGAAAAATGAAAAATAGGCAGGCATGAACTTTGAAAGCTGATTGAACTGACTCAGTGCGTGTATACCGTGGTTTTCTTCAGCAAACAGAAACGGCGGCCACACAGAATAGTAGTATGTATGATAAACATGGAATAACATTCTCAATTGCAATCACCACCAAAGACAGTCTTGTTTAGCAAGAGACATAGATTCACACGAGCCTCTGCAGTCGCAGAGGCTCGTGTGAATCCATGTCTCTTGCACACGGAAGGGCTTTGAAACAGAAATCAAGCAACAACAACGAAAATGAAATGTTTATATATACCCTATATATTATAGGCAGCACAATTGGCGAAATTGACATTTGTGTTTTTTCAAGATATACGGTCTACAGGCGGATCTTTCTTTTTTTTTTTTTTCTATTAGAATTGTATTAGAAAACTGTTTATATTTCATTTGACTAGCAAAACTAGTTTTGCAATTCTGCCAGTTCACACAGTTGTGTACGCTTCATTGTTTAACGACATAACAAATTAACATGAAACAATGTTGCTTGTACCTCGTAATATAATAAAGACCAATTTTGCACAGGCTGAGTAAACTTCGGATAATCCAGACGAAAAAGGTGACTGCCAGGCGTGTACAAAGCAGAGAAGAACCCAACTGAGAAATATGAACAGTTTACTAGTAAAATTCTAATAGAAAAAGGTTTCAACTTTTGTAGACCTTTTTGAAAAAGCACAAATGTCAATTTCGACATTTACGCTGCCTCGAAATATTGGGGGTGTAAACATTTGATTTTTATTTTGGTTGCATGATTCCTGTTTTTGAAATATTAATAAATTGCGTAGTAACTGTCTTTTCTAAACTTCGGATTTAACAAGCCGACATGCGGTCCATATTTCTTTTTTTGTTTTATTCAAATTTTGTCACGCAAAAAAAGCAGGTTTCGTAGAAGGAACGCAGTCTCGAATTCTGGAGAGAAAAAAAACCCGCTTCTCGTGCTAAGTTCCATTTCCCCCCCCCCCCCCCTCCCCCGCTCCCCCTCCCCTCTGAAAAGTTGGTTATATCCGACCTATTTAACCCTTATCATTCGGAATACACCGTTGTGTGAAATAGGTTTGACTAAAATAGTTCAAGGGTAGTGCCAGAATAGCTTGGCGCCTGTAGGCGCCAAGCTATTCTGGCACCACCCTTGAACTAAAGCCATTGGTCTACATCCTTATGGGTAAGTACTATAATGTAGCTTGCACATGGCAGTGTACACATTTGAAGCTTTCAGCCTCCGTATGGTATGGGTTAACAGCAAAGTTTACAGTAGCTTTTTTTTTTTTTTTTTTATTCTGCCAGTGCAAGCAATTACAGGGACTACACTTATATGTTAAACACAGCGATTAACGTGAAACGTCAACGTGCTCGCATCACAAATATGAACATGCAACAACTTGATTATATGCCTCGTACTGTAATAAAGCAAACGTTTAAGCACATGGAAAATGTTCACGTATGAACCGTTTATATGATCATTATATCCATGCAGAGATTTATGGCAGCAGGTTGACATGGAATTTCAGTCAGTAATGATGCGGCGTGGGAGGAAAGGATCATAGCGGGCTGGTCTGTGATTTTGGACCTTACGGCTGAAGCCGTAAGGTCCATAATCACAGACCAGCACACATTTAGTTTACAGGGACACGCTTGATCTTTTTCTTTTTCTTTTTCTTAACTGATTAGCGCGCTATAATTTGTGCCCATGGCAGATCTAGCAAATATGTCACTCTGCTGGACACTGTGTGTTTCCTCATTATATTAAGCACACCATTACCGTTGCCATTCGTGTGATGACTGCGGAGGAACGACAAGGACTTGTCTTTGCAGGCTAAAGTCAAATGGTAACGTAAAAGTCCTTCTTGTCTTTCTTTGTACTTCGACTGTGTCTGTTAAAAACTTGTGTTGGATATATATAGATTCTTACATCGGTGTTATGTGATACTTATGCGATGAGAATCTCACTAGAATGGTCTTAAAATCTTATCCTACAGGGAAAGCGATTATTTTACCCGATGTTCGTTGGTTTTCGGCACACGCCTAGACAGCAACACATCTTTCACCATGGCTTGGCAAAGATCTTGTCGTAATTTACTTTGTGATCTAACGTAATTATTTTTAGATGCAGATTCAATAATGTTCGCACATAATGACGTAACAGCTCAATACCTGACGTCAGAGTGTCAGTCGCACCCATAAGATGATGTCATTGCACGTGAGCTGAAAGTATGTCAAGCCTACTTTTGCGTGTGCCGATCATTTCTGTGCAGATTTGTTGACCAGACTTTATATAAGACAATTGTGTGCGCAAGTGTCATTTCACACGCACAAATGCATCACACAATGCGTGATGCGCTCAAGCTGTATCCCAAATGTGGGATACAGTGTGTGATACGACTTTTCCGCTGAAAGGCTCAAAGAAGGAAGTGTGTAAACAAAAAACAAAACAAAAAAACAACAACATTTAGTATGAAGGTACAGCTTCTACACACCATGTCTCTAGTTTGCTTTTGGGTCACTTTAGTGACATATATGCAGTGTTCTGTTTTGTTCTGTGTTGTTTTTCGCATGCAGTCTTTGTCAGTTATTGAACCTTTGTCTGCTAATGACGATACCGCTCGGGCGGTGTCGTCAGCTGCAGTCAAGGGGTTAAGCAACGTACAGCTAACCACTGTTTATTTGTTCATTTTGAGAAATGTCTCTCTTGGTCGAATTTTTCCTTGCTTCGTGCACGCTCAATTGTAAGTCACCTTTTTGTTCGGAAGTTCTAACAATCCTGGAGTGTAGCGTCTTTAACCCTTATCATTCGGAATACACCAGTGTGTGAAATAAGTTTGACTAAAATAGTTCCAGGGTAGTGCCAGAATAGCTTGGCGCCTCTAGGCGCCAAGCTATTCTGGCACCACCCTTGAACTAAAGCCATTGGTCTATATCCTTATCTGTAAGTACTATAATGTAGCTTGCATATGGCAGTGTACAAGTTTGAAGCCTTCAGCCTCAGTATGATACGGGTAAAGAGCAGCTTCATGTTTCACCTGTCACTGACACCCGATCTGCTGACCAGCGGGCCGTAAACTGTATCAGGCCGTGTGATGCGCTTGGACACACACTTCCTCATCAAGCAGGCGCTGGCTATTTAGCTGTCTTCCACATCACTGGCCGTCGCCACGGCAACCCTTGATATACACCGGGTCGCGCTGTAAGATCCTCATCTGTTGGCCAGTGGAAATGGCATATTTGTGATTATTTCAAGCCTGACCCATTGTATAGACATCTCGCTATCGATTGCGGAGAGGTGACAGAGAGTTGCAATAGATGTGGCGCCCAGAATGTAAACTAGTCATAAAAAGTGAAGAAACGCCTACTCGTTTAAAATGTGGTACTCTAGCCAGTGTAATTTCCAAATGCAGCCAAATGTCACAGTTGTCTTGTCAAGTTCTCCTAAAGCAGACATTTTTTTCAATGTGCGCCTCAGGAACGACACAGCAGAATAAATGATTAACTGATTCATCCCGAGGCTGTATTTCCCAAATTTTGGATGCGTCATCTAGGCCTATGCACCAGTTGCAGGAGATGGATCGACCATGATAATTCAAGGGCAGTGCCAGATTAGCTTGGCGCCGACAGGCGCCAAGCTAATCTGGCACTGCCCTTGAATTATCATGGTCGACCCATCTCCTGCTGTAGAGCGTCAGGGCTGAATGGGTTAAGCGAAACTACGTCAAATGAAGCAACACTCGGCGCTCGAGCGCCTTCACTGAAACATGTTTTAACCCTTTAAATGCCGGGGCAAGGCGAACGCCACCCTTCAAGAGACATAAACCCGCGTGAGACCCCCGCAGTCGCCCCCCCCCCCCCCCCCCCCCCCCCTTTCTCTTTGCCCATGTTACTTTGGTCCCATTTAATTTGTGTGCGCCTCACGCCAACTGATTTCGGGCAGTGTGGGCGGTGGTTTCAGACGCGAAATCTGCGATCACCGACAGCGAAGGGGTTAAACACAGTGGGGGGAGGTGCACGTGCAAAGACAGAGTCGCTAGAATGCCGTTTCAATCCGGTGTGAGCTGTCAGATTTCCTCAAGGGACGGCTTGTCATGAGACTGGTCTTTTTCAGAGTAATCATACATGTTTTCCCAATGCGGTCCTTGACTTTTCGTGATCAGCATATAAAGGGTGGTTGGTCCGCGATGTCATAATGACTTTGTCACAGAGGTGCGCACGTATAGAGTTACTCCGATCACTGTATACGTACAACATTCAGCGATAGATATTCAAACCCAGGTTTTATGAGTAAATCAGAAGTGGGTCTGACCTGGCACGGACTTCAAACGGCATTTCGTGGATTCATCCAGCTCGCGCCATCTACAAGAGGCGTGTATTTTCACGAGGCCCTGCATTCGTAGGGGCATAATATGAGAATAATTATACGCCTCTTGCTCGCGAAAAGTTGCCTTGATATGCACCGCTTAAGGTACTTATCCAGTATTAATCCTACGACTGCTGCGAGGACGCGTGTGATTGGGGAGATCCAGCGAAACGGTCGCTTCGGTCCTTACTATAAAGGGGCGCAAGCTACTGTCCTCCTTACTTTAAAGGGGGCTCAACCTACTCTCTTTTTACCTGATTCTGATTTTTGCTGAACTCTTATTCAGCGGCGATTCGCGTGCGCATCTGCAGAACACTTTTAATTCTACGCACATTGCACTCGGTCCTCGTGAAATTATGATGTGCTCGTGATGCTGTCTCCTGCCAGCAGCAAAATGATGTGACGATTCTTATAAGCGTGTTTAACCTGTTCAGCACCGAGAAAATCTGAACAACACCCATCTGCAAGAGGCATAGATCCTCATGAGCCCCCGCAGTTGCGGTGGCTCATGAGGATCTATGCCTCTTGCTGACACCACTTTGAATCCATGTTCCTGTGACAGCTTTTTTTTTTTCGGGGGGGGGGGGGGGCGGGGGGAAGGGGGAGGGCGGGGGGGGGGGGGGCTGAATTAACGAAGATTGCAGAAACACAATTTGCGTTAGCTGGCACTTAACGGGTTTCTTTTTTTTTTTTAATGCACTCTTGCAATAATCCTCTGTCTATAACATCTTGTTGGTAGATGAAAGCATATAAGAATGTTTGTTCCCCCCCCCCCTCCCCCCCCCCCCCCCCCCCCCACACAGTATCACTTGAAAACTGCGCGTGCATTCAATTAAATTATACCTTTCTTCAAAGCTCGAGGGATCGAAGCCCTCTGTTTTGTCAAGATGCAAAAGGGGGGTGGGGGGGGGGGGGCATGACGCACACACACACACACACACACACACGCACACACACACACACACACACAGACACACACACACACACACACACACACACACACACACACACAACCATCCACTTTTCCGCCGTGAGATGGCATTATTTGTCTGCTCGGCGTTAAACTCAAATAACTAACTTACTAACCATCCACTTTTGTTCAACAACAAAAGCGCTGAAATAGCACAGCCAGACTCACCATGTCGAAAGCCAGACATATCCATTGAAATATAAATTAGGTTCATTGTTTCGCTCATTTGTGCAACGCCAGCATTCACATCACGGCCTTTTGTTCTTCGTTTTCTCATTTTGAATGTTTTGCTTTTTAGTTGTTATTTTGTGTGTGTGTGTGTGTGTGTGTGTGTGTGTGTGTGTGTGTGTGTGTGTGTGTGTGTGTGTGTGTGTGTGTGTGTGTGTGTGTGTGTGTTGTTTTGTTTTGGTCCGCAGCTCATTGTACCCCAAGTCAGGCCCGGCATTGTTGGCGGCTTTAATGATAATTGACTTTTCGTTCCGTGGGTCTATCTGGTTTGAATTTTGCATCAGTCAGACAATACGGCGCCACTCGTTAACCTTGTGACTTCTGCAGTGGACGGATACCCGTGCTTCCGAAATGTTGGTTAACCCATTCAGCCCTGACGCACTACAGCAAGAGATGGATCGACCATGATAATTCAAGGGTAGTGCCAGATTAGCTTGGCGCCTGTCGGCGCCAAGCTAATCTGGCACTACCCTTGAATTATCATGGTCGATCCATCTCCTGCAATAGGTGCATAGTCGTTAGATGACGCCTCCAAAAGTTGGGAAATACGTGCGCCGGGCTAAATGAGTTAATTCATCGCCGATCAGCCCCAACCGTCAGAGGAACATGGGACACAAAATGGTTCCAGCAAGAGACATAGATCCTCATGAGCCCCCGCAACTGCGAGGGCTCTACAGCATCTATGCCTCTTGCTGAGACCGTCGTATCCACTTCCCTCGGCAGTTAAGCGGTTATGCGACATTTTCCTTGGCAGTTACAAGGGTTACGTGATAAACAACCTTTTTTTTTTTTTTTTTTTTTTTTTTTAATAAAATGCTCTTTCGCATTCATTTTTTTTTTGTTCCTCTTTTTCCTTCAGGATTAATTTTACATGTGGTGGCCTGCGTTTTTGGAGCGTAGGGCCACACTCGTCGGTGATTTTGGACCCTGCCTCCTGGGGCGGTAAGATCCAAAGTCACAGGCCAGCACAAACATCATTTCCATGTTCTTTTTTTTTTTTTATGTATACGGGAAACGGCATTGTTCCCTTCCAATGCACACTTATTAAAGCTTCTTCGCCAAAAGGGAAATCCATAGAGTATTTGTTTGCGTGTTTGTGAGCCTATGCAAATGATTTGCTGGTCTGTGATTTTGGTTCTTGCAGCGTACAGCCGTTAAGTCTGAAATCACAGACCAGCACATTCGTCAGGTCCCCCTCCCCCCCCCCCCTCCCCCCGTGTTTTTTTTTTTTTTACCGTTAGCCTGTACACAGTCTCTGTTAACCCTCATCATTCGGAATACACCAGTGTGTGACTAAAATAATAAATTTGACTAAAATAGTTCAAGGGTGGTGCCAGAATAGCTTGGCGCCTCTAGGCGCCAAGCTATTCTGACACCACCCTTGAACTAAAGCCATTGGTCTGTATCCTTATCTGTAAGTACTATAATGTCGCGTGCATACGCAGTGGCGGTACACCGGCATTTGAAGCTTTTAGCCTCAGTATGATATGAGTTAAGCCGTTCATTGCCAGCCGCTGACGCGGATTGTGTGTCTGCAGTCTTCGTTCATTCAACACCATAAAGCCACAGCCGGCCTAGGGACGTGGATTCAAAGTGGTGTCAGCCAGAGGCATAGATCCTCATGAGCCCCCGCGACTGCGGGGGCTCATGAGGACCTATGCCTCTGGCCGTTTGGGTGGTGTTCACATTTTCTCGGCACCTGAACGGGTTAAAGGGGACCAGTACCCCGCAAGGGGTTATTACTTCTGTGCCGCACAACCGGGTCACTGCAATTGAGCAGGGCTTTGACCCACGTGCCGTTAAAGAAAAAGAAAAGAAGTGTTTCCGGGCTGTTGGCTCACAGTAGATAGATCACTGTTGTCGCTGTTTTTCCTCAGCGTTAATTCCAGTCAGAGAACGATGCCAAACGAGACATCTTTACCTCAGTGTTCGCACAACTTACAGGCTTCGTAGGGGCCGCCATCTTGCCAGTTCTTCTTCGAGTGAGAGCATGAAAGACCATTAAATTAGTGAAATAATCCGTTGATGTCGTGTCTCCGGTAAGTTATTTATGTCGGTGATACGCCTCACTGTTTTTTGCGTTGTTTTTTTGTTGTTGTTGTTGTTGTTGTTGTTGTTGTCTAGTGAATAAACAAAAGTCAAAGTCCGATTAATGGAGAAGAGAGCTCATTTTCTGTCAAATGAAAAGTATAATGGCTAAGAAAAAGGCGAGCGAGCAGGGGTAAAAAAATATGTGTTAATTTTTTTTAGATAAATCTCTCTCTCTCTCTCTCTCTCTCTCTCTCTCTCTCTCTCTCTCTCTCTCTCTCTCTCTCTCTCTCTCTCTCTCTCTCTCTCTCTCTCTCTCTCTCTCTCTCTCTCTCTCTCCCTCCCTGCCCCCCCCCCTTCTTCCTCTACCCCTCCCTCCCTCCTCCGCTCGTCTTTGTTGGCGTTTAATTGTAGATTTTCAATTTCACCCCGCCTTTACCCTTGATTTATTGAAACACCTCTGTTCGAGCCGCTCTGACCCCACCGCAATTACTGACTTTGCAGTTTATAAACTGACCGTTCACGTCTGCAAGAGACATAGATTCTCATGTTCCTCTGCAACTGCAGGGGCTCATGAGAATCTGTGTCTCTTGCTGACCGTGGTCGCCCACATTTGTACCTAGAAAATTGAGATTGTATCTTATTCTATTCTATTCTGTTCTGTTCTATTTTATTCTGTTGTATTCTATTGCATTTTATTCTTATTTTATTTCATTTCATTTCTTTTAGTTTCATTCTTAATTTTCTTATTGTTATTTTTTTTCTTATTCTTATTATTTATTTTATTTTATTTTATTTTATTTTATTTTATTAATTTCGTTCTTTTTAATTTTACGAGTAACAATGTGATGTTTCCAACGTTACGGGCGGTTTTTTTTGGTTGTCGTTAATAACCAAGAAAAACGATTCTTAGCTGGCGGTTGTATATCACGGACTTTCTAATTCCCCCTGACACAGGTTTCTCTCAGGTCAGATTTAGCATAAAGAAAAAAAGAAGCACGGGAAACAAAATGATGAAAAGCTTCGCAAACTAACGATGCCCTGTCTACACCAAACCCGTAAAAACCATTATAATTCTTCCTGTTATACGTTTTGCGTTTTTCCTATGAACAGATTTGCTTATAACAAACTTCGACCATATTATCTGATCGCCCCTGAAACCTGCCTGGTTTTTTGTTTGTTTGTTTTAACTCATTCTACCCCAACACTGAAATCCTTACGTTTTGCCGTTATCCTTTGAAGACTGCATTGCAGTGCAGGACACTGATCGACCATGATAGTTCAAGGGTGATGCCAGAATAGCTTGGCGCCCATAGGCGCCAAGCTATTCTGGCACCACCCTTGAACTATCATGGTAGATCCTTATCTTGCTGTGGGGTGTCTGGGGTAGAATGAGTGAAACCGAATCGCTGAAGATGTATATTGGTGCCTTCAGTTACGAGGATGACTGGTGCTGTGTTTCTGCTTGCTGTGAATTTGAAAAATAAACGATATGTAAAATAAGTGCGATACAGAAAGCATCATTTGATGTACGCTGTTGCGATTCGTACCACTGTTCTCACATTGTTACTGATTTTTAAAAAATGTTGTCTCAATAAAATAATGTTTGTTGGAAATGAAAAGAAAAGGGGAGGCTGCCAGTGCTAATTATTTTAGGAAGATTACAAAGTAAAGTAGATAAAAGCACTGTCAGGGGAGAGAATTGTGCAGTATCAACCAATGATCATTGATCATGTTTGATCGAAGCACACACGCAAACACACACACACACACACACACACACACACACACACACACACACACACACACACACACACACACACACACACACACACACACAAAAGATAGGAAAGAAGGGTGCGCTAAGTAAGTGACTGGAAGTAGTGAACATGGAAGCAGCCCCCCACCCCCACCCCCACCCCCCGAAGGGGGTAGTATCGCATATTGACTAGATTTCCAGCCCCTTGATGCATGGAAATTTAGATGTAGGTCCTCCAAGGGGGGTCCAGAATGTTTAGCCGGTGTGGACAGCTGTTTCGGTCTTGGCGACCTCGTCAGCACACCGTTCGGCGTACTGGTGGAAGGCAGGAACTTTTGTCTACCTGCAAAGACAGCCACATTTGAGTGTGGTGTCTGCAGGGGCATACATTCCATGCCTCCACCTAGAGCTAAATTTTTCCATTCACCGTGTCAGTGTTGGAAATGTTTTTGTTTAATCTGGTCTCTCCGTTGTTTAAAATTCCGTGCAACGAGACACTTGATTTGAACGTTGATTCTAATGCGTTCAAGCAGGAAATTTCACGAAACTCCTGATGCGTGTGCTGTTCTGTAGTTTTGGATCTTACGGCTGGAAGCCGTAAGATCCAAACTTACAGAACACCACACGCATTCCTTGCGATTTCTTAGCTTTTATTCGGAGTACATTGCGAGCACGCGTCAAGCCGCGCCCTCAGTCTCGCACGCAAGTCAACAGTGGTTGCCTGGTCCACACCGGTTGCCTGTGCGCTACCACATGCGTAGGGGAGAGACTGATTTAACCAGCGTGTCTGCAGTCAATGTCCAAACGGATGGGGTGATGGAAGAAATCTTCGTAAATCTAGTTGTTACGAAAGTTTTGATTTCTTCAAGTCTGTTCTTGCTGAGTCCGTCCCATACTGCGTAATAAGAAAATTATAGCGTTTCCCAGGTAAACGCTGTTATCGCCTATACACGCTATACGGCAGGCTTGAAAGGCTTGAAAGTGTAGCACAAATCACGCCCAGCTGAATTGATGGCGGAAACACAGAACTCTTTCTAAAGGCAGACGTGAATTGCGTTTTATTTTTCAAGTCTGTTTTAACACCTTAACTGCCGGGGCAAGGCGAACGCTACCCATCTGCAAGAGACATAAATCCTCAAGAGCCCCCGCTGTCGCGGGGGCTCTTAAGGATTTATGTCTCTTGCTAACTCCTGTGTTCTTTACCCCCCCTCCCCCCGCCCCACCCGGGTCTGTCTTGGGAGACTTGGGTGTGGTTAACTACTTTTTAGTTCCCAGGGTCACCCTGATCAGTTCCACAGTGTGGTACGGTTTTCCCCTCTATTTTGGGGCATGTGTTTGTCTACCCTTGGTCCATTCACCTGTATTCTCCATTTTAAAACTCTCCCTACTGTCTGCGCTGCCTGTAGGTCTTGATATTGGATGTGTGTTGCTGAATGGTCTTAGCTTTATTTAGGCCCCCATGTCGTAGGTTTATTTAGCGTATTGGACCGGCTGGCGACATACATTAAATATTCTTTTTAGTTTTTTTTTTTTTTCACAAGCAGTGCAGGCACGTCCTGAGAAAGTTTTGTTGCTGTCGGGACGTTAAGCAATGTGCAATCAGCCTGTGTTCTTTGCGCCCATCTTTGGTGGCACTTCGTGTGTGTTCTCCGTGCCAATGTCGATCAGAGTGTGTTCGTTTCAGACGCGAAATTCGTGATCACGGGCAGCGAGGGGGTTAATTCCTTGACCCTCTATCCCCCAGAACTGAATGACTTCCATTCGAAAGAATGGACGTCATTCAGAAGATTACAAAGTAAAGTAGGTAAAAGCACTGTCAGGGGAGAGAATTGTGCAGTAACGACCAATGATCATAGATCGAGTTTGGTCGAAGCACCAAAAAAAAAAAAAAAAAAAAAAAGGATAGGAAAGAAAGATGCGCTAAGTAAGTGACTGAAAGCCATGAATATGGAAGCCCCCTTACTCCCCCCCCCCCCCCCCCAAAGGGGGGTGTATCGCATATTCACTGGATTTCCAGCCCCTTGATGCATGGAAATTTAGATCTAGGTCCCCCAAAGGAAATTATTCAGTTCTGGGAGTTAAAGGGTTAAAGGTAACCCATGTGCTGAAGTTATACAAAATACAGAGGTTCCCTCCAAACTAGACCGCTGTCTGGCAAGAGAGGCGAGAAAGCGCAGGGGGCTGCGGGCAAAGAGAGCGCCTCACTGTCGACTATGGGCAGGGTGGGCAGGAAAACTGTACAGAACCAAATCACCGAATATAAGCAGCACTTACATGAACCAAATGCAATAGGCAATAGATTTCCCTGTCTCCCACAACCCGCCCGTCAGGGCCGTCCATTAACATTAATTAAACCCCGAACTAACCAACCAAAAGCACCTTCTGTTGGTATAACACGCTGGAATAAGTTTACTGCCTATTGAAAGGACATGCCAGACCATTTTCCGAAGCCGCCCTGACTGGCCTCATTGCTATATGCAGTTTTAATGTTTGTTGCGAAATCGTTTTTTCTGAGCATTATTTTAACAAAATTTGAAGAAGAAAAAAAGGTTCTTTTGTAACAAATGTGTGACCAGGAAGCAATCGTCGACAGTTCTTTTTCAGTCTAAGCTTAACTCATTCGAGACGTGCCGTCTCCGGATACGCGGCATAAGCCGCGTATCCGGAGGCGGCAAGTCTCGAATGAGTTTGACTTTGCCGCATATTTCATCTGATTTGCAGCGAAACAGTATCGGCTTAGCATAACCGTAAGCCGAGTCGCCTATATGGTATGGCTCCCGCTTTTAGTCTCGGCTCAAAGTCACGTAATCGCGCGGGCGTTTTCGTGCCAATCGGGAACTGGCAACCAGCCTATTGATGGTGTGGGAAAGGAGATCTTTCTAATCAGTTATTTTTAAAGTCTGTGTTTTTTCAGTTCTTTCCTTCAACTCTTTAAAGCGACCTACGTCATGCAATAATGGGTTAATAATTGGCAATAATATCCCCTTTGTCAGTAATTCGGGGCAAAAGGACTAAGGTATCCTACACAGTTGGGATGTTGTAAAATGAAAGACCTTTTTTTTGCCTTTCTTCTCTTTTATACACAAAACCCAAACGAAGAAAGAAACACGATTAGAAAAGTCAGTTACAACGCAATTTTTGATTTGTTTGTTTCTAATTGAAAATAGGCAAACAAACAAGTTTACAATTCGTTACTTCTCTGGTCAGTTCGTTGAGAAAGTAAGTGACAACTGAAGGGTGCGACAAGACAGAAAAGCTGTTCGCTTGTTCGTTTGACAATTTTTTTTTAAAAAGGGGTTTCTACGCACAAGAGGCAGTAGAAAACCTCTGCTGTGTCCTCAGTAGCAAAAAGTCTTCGGGCCCACGACGGCCGCAGTGGGCCCGCGCACGGCCGTGCGCGGGCCCACTGCGGCCGTCGTGGACCCGAGGACCTTTGCTTGCCGGGCTGTGCCTACTGGTTGTGAAACTAATTGTAGAAGAGGCTTAGACAGAATGAGAATCCGTTGTATCTGCAAAATTATTTCAAGTATCAATCCAAGCCCGGCGTGGAGCAGATCGCTTTAAAATCCTAAAACTTGCGACTCAAGTCAAAGCCAGCATTGATGGCGCGAGAAAGGGGATCTTTCTAATTTCCAACAGTTAAATGCAAGAATGTCTTTATTTCGCAAATAAATACATGTGACCTGCTGCTCTTGGCTCTAACGTTTGTGTCAAATGTTTGACGTGACTGGATGCAATTTCAAACTGTTTTCAAGGATTTGCTTAAACTCTCTAAACTGTCTTTTAAATTGCCAGTATTTCGTAGCTCGTGTTTCTGAAATCTTCTTTCATTCAACGCCACAGAGCCAAAGAGCCCCAGCTATCCTAGGAATATGGATGCGGAGTCGGGTGAGTAAGAGGCATGGATCCTCATGAGCCCCCGCAACTGCGGGGGCTCATGACGGTCTATGCCTCTTGGACTCGGATCGAGTTCACTGCCTTTTTTTGTTGGTAGTGATGTCTTTAAGCTGTTTTAAAAAAGTCTTTAATGTGAGTGAAGTTTAAAAACAAATCTCATAACTTGGGAAACAGCAGCTTCGTTCTGAAAATTAAATCGGCGAATTGCAGCTGCGGTATTGCCTAGAACAGTTGGTGGTTGTTTTTGTTTTTTTGCGTGTTTATTTCCTTTGACCTGTGTGCTTTAAGGCCGTTCTTAATTAAACGAACCTTAGTTCGCGAACTCAGACGATCTAGAATTCACAATCTCGGGCGAAGCAGGTTGGTTCTTAATTGGACGATCTAAAGATACGGCGAACCTAGTTCGAAGTAGTTGACCAACCTCGGCAAACCATAGTTCGCTGTCAGAAAACGTTCGTTCGACATGTCGAGCGATCCAAGGCGAACCTTTTCTCTGATTGGTCAAAACTTTTACCCTCTTCTGCGTTGGAGATAAGAAGATAGTCACCGATACAAACAACTATGGCGGAGAGCGATATTTCATTCGTGCGAAGAACAAGACCTATTTTTATTGATTTGTGGGAGGCGCAACGCTGTTTGTGGGATCGCTACTGCAAGGAGTACAAAAACAAGAATCGTTCAAATCGCGTGGCGGCATAGCGGCAGCCATTCTGAACACCTTCGCAGACAGTAAGTACGCCTAATCAAGCACTTCAGTTAAGAAAGAGAACCATGGCAAACCTGGTTTGCTGAAGTTCGCCTATGTTCATTCAAACTCAATTAAGAAACAAACCAAAAGATTGCCGATCTTCTCCGATCTAGGTTTGCCAATCAAGAGTTCGTCCAATTAAGAAGAGCTCTAATGTTTTCGCACTGAAGTGTGAGAGTGGGCGTATGGGGGAAGGCAGGAGGCGGAGAGAGAGAGTGAGGGAGAGAGAGTCGGGGATGGCGTCAGGGAGGTGGGGGGGGGGGGGAGGGGTCAAAAACCTCATGTTAATTACTCGGACAAAGTTGCAGCTGAGTTCAGTTCCGTCTCATTTCGGCCAAGAAGGCCGGGATCTCCGCGCTCGAGAAAGGCCCATACGCGCCCCACCCCACCCCACCCATCCGAAGTCTTTCTCAGTTTGGTCTGGTTTACTGTGGATCTCCCATGTCCTTTCAAGTCTGCCCGACACCCCCTGCCTTTAGTTTGTCACACGCCTCTGCTCCGGAGGCGATCGACTGGGTGGTGCCCTTGGCTGTCGTTCCTGGAAATGCTTCCTCAGATTTCTCACCACTTCTGATCTTGCCCATCCGTAGCCCCCTTTGTGACCTCTGCCTGGCCAGCGTCGGTGTCTTCTCGATCATTGCCCTGGACTCCAGCACGTCCTGGGCAGTAGACACTCACAAGTCTTTGGAGATGTGTATCGGCCAATGCCCAGTGCCAGTATGGGGTTCCCATTCCTGTGTCGATTTTTTTATTTTTATTTTTTTGCAGCGTCTTTCCACTGAAAGATGTTGAAGAGGCAGACCACGCGAAGCTGATAAAGCTAACCCCTTGGCTGCCGAGACAAACCGAACACCATCCAACAGCAAGAGGCGTAGATCCTCATGAGCCCCCGCAGGTGCCGGGGCTCATGAGGATCTGTGCCTCTTGCTGACATCACTTTGTGTCCATATTCCTTGGACGGCTGCAGCTCTTCGGCGCTCAGTGACCGATAATTTCAGAAACACAGTTTGCGACCAGTGGCAAGGAAAGAAAGAAGATCTAAAGTTGTGCCTCGCTTCTCGTCAGAAGATCGTATCCATTTACCACAGCACGATATCCTCTTGCAGGTGAAATTACAATAGAATGTGTTTTAGCATACATTTTTTTTTGGGGGGAAACATGGTATTAAAATACAAGTACGCTCTCAAGAGTTGGCTTTCAGGGCAAAATTCGCCACCTGCTATTTAACAAGGCAGAATGTTTTTTTTTTTTACTTCCGGGTCATCATGTATGTGCGCAAGTCAATTTCACCATGACCGCGTGACCTTTCTAGCTGGGTCTACGATCCAACAGAATTTTCAGACCAGGCGTCAGTTGCATGAGAGCTTAAAACCTGCGCGGCGCAACTAAGCACGGTGTTCCTCCAAAGGAACGCCTTGCTTAGGGGCTTGCGCAGGATGGAATCACACTTCTGCAACTGGACCCAGGGTCCAGGCTGGCTTTCATCTGCTCAGTACTGTTTTAAAATCAATTTATTTATTCATTTATTTATTTATTTTATATGTAAAATGTGTTCATTCATTCATTCATTCATTCATTCATTCATTCATTCATTCGATCGATCGATCGATCCCTTCCCATCCCATCTCATCCCATCCCATCAATGAATGTTTTCACACGGATGAGGGCCGAGGCGAGGGCGAGGTTGGTGGTGGTGGTGGGAGGTGGGGGTGGGGGGGTGGGGTGGATGAGGTGTAAGGGGGGGGGGGTGACGGCGAGACTGTCAGCGAGTGGTAACTAACGCCACAAAGAGCGCGGATCACCGGTTTGATTGGAAAACCAGACCTGTGTCTTTTATCATTGTCACGGACCGTGCACCCCGACTCCCCCGAGCTCCCACCGGCTCCCCAGGGAGGAGGGAAGCAGCTTTGGGCTGGAAGGCTGCTCAGCTCTCACTCAAACCCTTCCATCGGCAAGAGGCATAGATCCTCATGAGCCCCTGAATCCTGCAGGGGCTCATGAGGATCTATGCCTCTTGCTGACATTAAAGGTATTAATTTTTGTAATCGTGCCTCTGCGGACTTGTTCTGTTTAAATATTCTCATGAGCCCATTTTTCGTTGGTCGCACTTGTCAGAACTGTTTCTCTTGCTAAAATGTTGATTACTTCCACTCGTTGTTTATTTCCGCTAGTTGATTCACTTTGACCCGTTCCTGAGCCGATTGTTGAGGTCCTCCGGAGCCCGCGTAGTCTCCATGGGTCTTATAATTCATTGCCGACGTCACTTGCCAACAACTAGAGTTCCCATTTACAATGTGTACACTGGCGGTATGTGAATCTAAACATTACGACCTAGCGCGGTAAAGTTCAAAGTCGCGTACCTTTTTTAACTCATTCAGCCCGACGCACGTATTTCCCAAATTTTGGAAGCGTCATATAAAGACTATGCACCTGTCGCAGGAGATGGATCGACCATGATAATTCAAGGGTAGTGCCAGATTAGCTTGGCGCCGACAGGCGCCAAGCTAATCCGGCACTACCCTTGAATTATCATGGTCGACCCATCTCCTGCTGTAGAGCGTCAGGGCTGAAGGGGTTAAATCTTTTTTGGTGAAAACAGCTTATATTTCAAAGATTAAAAATTGTATCTATCTATCTATCTATATCCCGTAGTCTTGCCGACCGTTGGGGCACCACTGATGACTTAACAACCAGCTCTCTCCATTCCTCTCTGTTCTCTGCCATTCTCAGCGAATCGCCCAGCTTCAGTCCAGTCCACTCTGGGATATTGTCCTCCCATCTTTTCCTCTGTCTTCCTCTCCTTCGTCCTCCTTGCACAGTGTCTTGCTGGATTGTTTTGGCAAGCGCTGAACGCGTGACATGCCCATACCACTTCAGTTTGCGTTTTCTCACAATGGCTAATAAGTCTTCATAGGGTAAAATTGTATAATAAACTTTATTTCTCAAAAGAAATCATCGCATGGCCCCGTCAGTGACACTGTGTCGCAAACTGTGAGTTCCATTTTACAACATTCGTGCCATTGTGTGATTTTGATCATTTTGGGATAGACTGGTAAGGTTATAAAATCACATACCACCTATTTTGAGATTAACAAATAAAACAGACCTGTTCACAGATGGAGAAAAGGCACATTATGATGCGGCAGTCAACAGCTCACAGAATACTTTACATCTATGTTCGACGCAAAAAAAAGCAGCCCACGAGGGATGCAGTCAAAGATCGTGCAGTGATAGACGTCCAATCATTGGAAGTGTCAGGCTGGGTGAGACAGACCACAGATACACAGGTCAGCCTCTGTAGATCGTGGTGTGCCGGGGAGCAGTACACTCAGACCGCGTTATTCGCGATCGCGGTCCAGTCGGTGACAAAACCTGAGTCGGGCTTGTTGTATGGCACGTCCTATGAAAGATGTACATGTAAATCAAAGTGGCACAGCTGCGGTGCGCCTGGACTGATCAGTGTTCAGGTCGTACTCCATAGGCAGTAGCTGTCCCTGTCCCATATAACCCGCCCGTTCGGCCCCGTCTATTGTCACTCTGGTGACGTGGACGTAAAACCCCGAACTACCCAACCAACCAGTCGTGATCGATTTTGAATTTGTGGAATTTAATCCTTTTACTGTCGATAAAATGTGAACACCACCCAACGGCAAGAGGTGTAGATCCTCAGTTGCAGTTGCGGGGGCTCATGAGAATCTATGCCCTCTTGCTGACACCACTTTGAATCCATGTTCCTGCGACAGCTAGTTTTTTTTGTTGTTGTTTGTTTGTTTGTTTGTTTGTTTGTTGTTATTTTGTTGTTGGGTTGTTGTTTTTTTGTTTTTGTTTGTTTGTTTGTTTGTTGTTGTTTGTTTGTTTTGTTGTTTTTTTGTTTTTTGTTTGTTTGCTTTTTTTTTTTTTTGGTGGTGGTGGGGGGGGGGGGGGTGGCGAATTAACAAAGACCGCAGGAACGCAGCTTGCGTCACTGACCTGGCACTGAACGGGTTATTACACTTCTGAAGAAAAGCCAGTTGGTAATTAAGCAAACAGTCCTCGGACCGACCTCAGCACATGCTGAGATAGTCCCGAGGACTTTGTGTTCCCTGGGCATTCGATTGGGAGCCAGAAACCTATGCGCCTTTTAATCAGATACCGCGTTACATACTGGGTGGGGGGAACCGAGTCCGAAATAGCTCGGGCGGTTAAACGTCGGAGCAGGAGAGCGAAGGGAATCGCCGGGTCGTGGGTTCGAATCCCGCCCCGGGCCCGGTAGCTGGACTCACAATCCAGGGGGAAAAAAACGGATTTGTTCAATAGCATGTCCGTTGAAAGGTCCTGGTAAATCAAAGTGGCACAGTTGGAGTGCGCCTGCGTTGATTAGTGTTCAGGTCGTACTCCATAGGCAATAGATTTCCCTGTCCCCCATAACCCGCCCGTCAGGGCCGTCCATGATCACCTCGGTGCTGTGGACGTTAAACCCGAACTAACCAACCAACCAACATACTGGGTCGCGTAACTTACTGAGGCTGGCCTGTATACGGTCGTTGTGTCAGACTCTGAATTGGTACTGTGGGATTTACAGCTATGAGAAGCAGTATATCAGAGGTAATGGTAGACCTAACACAGCAAGGTGGCCCCAAATTGAGGATGCGCGTGCCGCCAAGATACATTCAGCAAGAGGCATAGATCCTCATGAGCCCCTGCGACTGCAGGGGCTCATGAGGATCTATGCCTCTTGCAAATGGAGAGATTAGGGTAAAGTCACTGACCCTAGCTGACTCGCTGTGTTTGTCTTCTCTGATGTCCTTGATTCCTGAGCTAGGTGTTATTGCCTTTGTGGCAGTTTCCACGGATATTTTTTTCTGTAGTTGATGTATATTCCGCTAGGTACGGTACAACAGAATACACAAAACCATGAATAGATCAATAAATCAATAGATCAATAAATTGGATAAGGCAGAAGTGGTCACTGTTGTATACTTTTCAGGATAGTATTGTATCTCGGATACATTGTCCTGTGTTACACTATACCCTTAACACACTGTCCTGTGTGACCGTAACAGTGTGACCGGATTTTCAAGTCTCGCTTGCTACGAGAGTGTCGATAAATTGACGTGCCGCGAAATGGCCGTTTCCGGTTGTTCCAATATGTCAGCTGTTGCAGTGGGCGGGATTTTTGTAGATCCCACCAAGACAGCATCGTAGGAGAAGGGAGGAACCCTTGCATCTGACGTGTCAAAAGGTCCACCCCGGCTAGAACGGCTTTCTGTGATATTTTTTCTTTGAGGGACATTCAGGAATTCGCGATCGTTGATCCCCCCCCCCCCCCCAGTGCGCAAATGGCCATCTGGCCGACGTCGGCCGCCGTTGACCCGCGCACGGCTGTGCGCGGGCCTACGGCGGCCGGCGTGGCCCCGATAGCCTCTGCGCACTGGGCCCCCTTGCCCATCCCCCCCCCCCCCTTCCACCTGAATTTTCTTATCTTTCAACTAATATTTCTCCTGATATTTTTCGTGGACCCTAGCAACAGCCCTTTTCTGTTATTTTGCTTGCTGGAATGTGATTTAGGACCATACGTCATTAAGGCGCGAGGTGCAAGGTCGCAGAATAAATAGCACACAAGCGTTATGGCTCCAAGCCGTTAGATCCAGCGACAGCAGCCACCACACATTTCTTTTTCATTCGTCACCTTGGTGTCTCGAGCCCCGCCGTTAAATCGGGCCGCTGATGTGGCTCAGTCCACGCGACCGCCTGTGCATGAAGCAGAAGGTCCTCGGACCGACGCGACCCCGGCCGACCTATGCGAGGGCCAGCTACAGCCCCAGATCGACCTGAGGACGTTTTTTTCCCACCGGGCGGCTTATCTCGTCTGGTCCCGTCTCTCCTTCCACTGAGCCGTTACGCAGCACGGCTCGCTCCAGTGGAACAGACAGATAAAACGGATTCTCTCCGCTCGGCTGGACCCGACGTCTGCTTGATGACAGTTGATAACTGAACTGAACGCCCAGTCTTGAAGAACAGATTTAAATTGGACCAGCAAGAGGCGTACGTTTTTACGAGTCCCTGCTTTGCCGCAGGGGCTCGTGAAGATGTATGCCTCGTGCAGAAATAAGTAGTTCTTAAATACATTTGTGGACTAAATTCATATAGGATTTGTTCTTCTGATGAGGAGGAACACAGACGCAAATTGTGACCGAGAGAGGCATATAACCTTCATGAGTCCCTACGGTCCCGCAGTGGGACATGTAGATGTGTGCTGTAGGCAGATAGACGGGCTTCACTTGCAAAAGAGTGGTGGTACAAAGTAGGTCGGTTAGCGCCCTTATTATTGGAGAGTTTATTAAAACCTGCCTGCGGGCGCGGATGTAATCCAGATGACTGACGTGCATTTATTTCTTAGGATGTAAATCTGGCTGGTTGGTCTTTACCAGCAGGATGTGGGCAGATTCTCACGAGCCCTATTTATCATGGGCTAATGCGAATCTATGCCATTAACAGATGACAGAAGGACTGATGTCCTTTTGTGGCTGCTTAGACGCTACAAAAAAACAAAAAAAACAAAAACCTCCCCGCCCCCTTCCCCTCCCCCCCCCCCCCCCAAAAAAAAAAAAAAAAGACAAAAAAGAAAATCGATTCTCATAAATTCTCACCCATTTGCAAGAGTCATAAATTCGCATGAGTCGCCGCTGTCGCGGGGACTCATGAGAATCTATGCCTCTTTGCAGACTCTCATTTACATCAGTGTTTCTTGTATTGAGATTTCTGTAAAGTCAGAGGATCCGGCATTGAAGTGACTAAAACCTGTTCATTGACGGGTTGTCCTTGAAATGCACTGCGAAGACTGACTGATGAGACGGTGTTTGTCACATTGCTACACTTACCAGAACACACACAGACGCACAGTTGCAAGTTTTATCACGCTCTGGTGGCAGCGGTGGGATTCGAACCCACGCCGTGAGCTAGCAGGTCAGTTTCCGGGACACTATGTGTTTGTGGCGACTCGCATTAACAGGGTTAAAATGCAAGAGCGATTTATATTGGTTTAGTTTGTCTTCGGAAACGCTGCCAGGAAGTTGTCGAGACACTGTCTGCGAGGCCAGCGGCGTTGAAGGGGTCGGAAACCAGGAGTGATAAGGGTGCAGGCGGACTTATAGAAACCTGCCGTTGAAAAGCAAACGTCAGTTTGTCCATTTTTGAGAAAAGCGAGATTTTCAGTCAGTGTTGTACAATGAAAATCACGCTTTTTTCAAAATTTGACATATTGGCCCTTGGTTTTTCTAAAACACAAATTTGGACATAATGGCGTTTGTGATATAAACGGCAGACACACAGGCAAGAAAAACTTTCCAGACAAATCGCGCGTTGTGACTCGGCATTGGAGGGGTTAGGAAGCAGGGGTCAGTTGCATTAGTGAGCTTAGTCCTGCGCCAGCCGCTAAGCAAGGTGCTCCGCTATAGCGGAGAACCTTGCTTAGCGGCTGGCGCAGGATTAAGCTCACTCATGCAACTGACCCCTGGAGTGATATTTGAGTGGGCTGACTTATTTGAAACACTCCCAGGGAGAGGTTATGAAAAATCCCCCTTTAATATACCGGTGTCTGATTTCATTTCCCGGTAGGTATTCAATATCGCTAGCCAGTCGGTTGCCAAGGCGTCGCAATACGTTGTTCTGGCTGGTCAGACGAGACGCCGCTGAGTCAAGCCCTAGTTAAGCCATTAGGTCCTGATCGAGGACGACATGATCAAGTTTTGCAGATATCCGCTGAAGTCTGCCTCACTGGTTTGGAGGTAGACCGACCACGATAGCTCAAGGGTTGTGTCAGAATAGCTTGGCGCCCTCAGGCGCCAAGCTATTCTGACACAACCCTTGAACTATCATCTCCTGTGAGTGCTTTATTTCTTAAGTTTGAGGACTGACGGCGTAGGTGTGCCCTGATCTATGCCTAGCAGGAGGAGATCGGCATTAGATTGTCATGAGCCCTTGCGGCTTGCAGCGGCAAGGGCACATGAGAATCTATGCCGACCTTCTGCAGTGGGACTGGTCTGGCTGAAGGTCTATAAGGATGACGTGCTTGAGTCACCAGATGTGTGATTAGGGTCACCAGATGTAAACAACAGGAAGGAAAGTGAACGGGAGGGAAGTGACGGTGTCGACTGAGTATGGGAATATACGAGACGGAAGTGTCTGTGAGGGGGGAAAAGGGGGAGAAAATGTATCTTATCTCCTCTCCTCTCATCTTAATCGTCTTATCTTATTTTATCTTATCTCACCTCACCTCACATCGCCTCGCCTCGCCTCATCTCAACTCAACTCAACTCACAACTGCAAGAGGCATTGACGCTCCCTCCCCCCCTCCCCGCCCCCCTTCCCCTCCCCCATCCCTCCTCCCCCCCCCCCAGCCCCACCCGGGTCTGCCCTGGGGGACTTGGGTGGGGTTAGGTATTTTTTAGTTCCCAGGGTCACCCTGGTCAGCCCCACAGGGTGGGTTTTTCTCTCTCTATTCTGGGGCATGTGTTTCTGTCTACCCTTTGTCCATTCACCTGTATTTGCCTTTTTAAAACTCTCCCTACTGTCTGCACTGCCTGTAGCTCTTGATATTGGGTGTTGCTAAATGGTCTTGGCTTTATTTAGGCTCCATGTGTTAGGTTTATTTAACGTATTTGACCGGCTGGCGACATACATTCAATGTTCTGTTTATTTTTTTTTTTCACAAGCAGTGCGGGCACGTCCTGAGAAAGCCTTGTTGCTGTCGGGACGTTAAGCAATGTACAATCAATCAAATCCTCCCCCCCCCCCCCTCGCCTCGCCTCGTCTCGCCTCGCCTCGTCTCGTCTCGCCTCGCCTCGCCTCGTCTCGTCTCGTCTCATCTTTGGCAGTAAACACAAAACAAACTGTAAGGGAAATTACCGAGTCTGTACGGTAGGCCGTGCTTCCACATCAACCCAAGGAGGCTTTTGTTTGCCGTGTAACTGCCGCCTTTACTGCTCCTTCAGGAGTCAAGCACGATTGATATAAAGCACTCTTTCTCAATCGTGCAGTTAACCTGGTGAGTCTTAGACCTTGCTCCAATAGGGACCGACCTCTGACAGCAAGAGGCATACATTCTCATGAAGCCCTGCTTGCAGCAGGGCTTCATGAGAATGTATGTCTTTTGAGATAAACTAGGTTGAGCGAGCGACTGTTGTAACAAAAAAAAAAAATCCTCGTCGAATTTCGTAATGCCCCTCTTCGATGCTAGCAAGAAACATAAATTCTTATGAGACCCTACAGACTCGCGGGGCGCACCAGAATCTGTCTCTTGAAGGTGACATATGATGGTCCAAGACCTGTTCTAACACACACAACTGCCTTTTCACACCTCCCCGTCTTCGATGCCAACAAAAGATATATCTCTCATGACCCACTCGTTGTCGCCATCATGAGAATATGTCTCTTCAAAATGACAAGTGATTGTCCAGCGTCCGTTGTGACACCAAAAACGACATCTATGCGCCCGAACTTCTGCCCCACCCCCTTCCTCTCCCCCCCCCCCGCCCCCCTCCCACCCCGACACCCCTCACCACCACCACCACCCCATACCCACTGTTTCCTCCCATCTCCCCCCCCCCCCTTCCCCCATTGTTGGTGAGAAAATTACACGTGTCGTCGACGCTTATGAACCTTGCTTGATCCTGAGAGCTTTGAGGGCTCACTTCCCTCGTTCAAGGGGCGAATAAAACAGGTCGAGCCTTGTACATCCAGCACCTCGCCTCTGCCGGAGACACAGATCCACATGAGCACATGCAGCCGAAAAGGGCTCACGATTGTCTATGCCTCAGGCTGACCAAAATCGGTATTTAGCTGTTTCTCCTGATCACATGATCATAAAACAATAATAACTTCTCCAGTCCCTTTCCCCACCAGAAACATAGATTCACATAGGCTCCCGCTGTCGCGGGGGCTCATGAGAATATATGTCTCTGGGTGGCGGAGGTCGGCTTCAGCTGTCCCTCACTCTGATATTGAGGGTGTTATCCGGGCGAGTTTAAGTTTTCGGCCGAAAAGCCAGGGCAGTAAATTCAAAAAGCAAATATTCCCTCCTCTTCGATTTTGTCCCGTCAACATTTTGTTAAGTCTGTATAAGAACACCAGATCGCCTGCTCTTTGCAAGGAAGACAGGCGTGCTGCTGATACAATAGAACTCGTTTTGAGCAGCCACCTTTTTTTGCAAGAAGAAAGTGGTTTTAAAACAAAGGTGTTCTCTCAAGTGAACTACCCTTGAACTATCAGTCACATTTATTTCAAGCAGGATGAACACGGTTATCCCATTCAGCCCTGACTCACTAAGCAGGAGATGGATCGACCATGATAATTCAAGAGTAGTGCCAGATTAGCTTGGCGCCTGTCGGCGCCAAGCTAATCTGGCACTGCCCTTGAATTATCATGGTCGATCCATCTCCTACAACTGGTGCATAGTCATTGGATGACGCCTCCCAAATTTGGGAAATACGGCCGTCGGGCTGAACGAGTTAATAGAAATGTGTGTGAACTATCCTTGAACTATCATATCATTTTTATTTCAAGCAGTGGGTGTATCAGGATGAAAAGGGTTAAGATGCTGCTGACGCTCCGAGTCAGGGGCACGAAACTGTCGCCAGTAGTTTGATCACTCCCTATGTGGATGTAGATTGGAAATAACACTAGTAAGGGAGAGAGCTGTGCATCAGAGACCAATGCTCGAGAGTCAAGAGTTCTATAATTAGTGTAGGCCAAGACCCATAGCTGAGTTTTTGGAGGTGAATGATCGTCATTGACGAATGATCATAGATCTAGGTGGCCACAGCACGCAGTGTAGTCACTTACTTAGTTCCACCCCTCCCCCCTCCCCCTCCCTACCCCCTTTCCCCTACAGTCACAGGGGCGGATCTGGCGGGGGGAGGGGGGTCCAGGGGTTCCGGACCCCCACCCAAAAGACCCCAAATTCTTTAAAATGCTATAACAAAGTCCCTTTTGAGGTGTTTGGAACCCCCCCCCCCCCCTCCCCCGTCCCCCGTCTCCCGTTGTTTGATATTTTGGCAAATAGCGAGAATGTTAACACGCTTGCGCCTACCCCTCCCCTCGTTGTTTGATAGTTTCGCGAATGGTGAGAGTCTTAACACGCACGCGCCTACCCCCCCCCCCCTCCCCCCCCCCCACTCGGCGCCCCCCTCCCCCCCCCCCCCACTTGGCGCCCCCCCCCCTCCTTTTGCTTTTCTATTTTTTACCCCTGGAAGGAAGGTCTAGCGCCGGGAGGCCTTTCGTATGAGGTTGAAGGTCCCAAACAAAAAGTTGGACCCCCCTTTACGAGGTAACTGATCCGCCCCTGAGTCACTTACGTAGTTCCCCACCCCAACCCTTCAGTGAAGATTCATGTCTCTTGTTAGTCCTGCGTTGTTGTGTTGTTTTGTTGGGGTGGGTTTTTTTTTTTTTTTTAATTTATTTATTTATTTATTTTTTGGGTTGCCTATTTTTGGTCCCAGTTGCATTGCGTTCTTCACGTGAATGTCGGTCAGGGTGCATGCAGTTGTTACATGCGCAAACTGAAATCCGTGATCACTGGGGCAAGCGAAGGGGTTAAGCCTAAAGAACTGTCAGGTCCAACATTTCTCACAAGCCTTGAGCACACAAATATTTTCTGGCCTGTCACAGGAAAGGGCAGAGTCGTCAACTAGAGGCTTGAAAAAAAAAATCTGTAGAAGTTATTAATATTGAGGTTGCATTGGCAATGAGCGACTCCGAACAACAAACGAGAGCGAAGTCCTAGCGTATAACCCCAGCTTGTGCCACATACATAGACAACACTCCAAACATCTTCAAGAGGCATAGATCCTCATGTGCCCCCCCCCCACGGGGGGGGGGCTCATGAGGATCTATGCCTCTTAAAGAAGCTTGGAGTGTTGTCTTTGCTTATTGTACAAAGGGATGAGAATGTATGCCTCTTGGAGACGTTTAGAGTGTTATATTTGCTGATTGTACAAAGGGATGAGAATGTATGCCTCTTGGAGATGTTTAGAGTGTTGTCTTGCGTATTGTACAAAGGGATGAGAATGTATGCCTCTTGGAGACGTTTAGAGTGTTGTCTTGCGTATTGTACAAAGGGATGAGAATGTATGCCTCTTGGAGATTTTTAGAGTGTTGTCTATGCTTCATGGTACAAGCTGGCTATCCGCCTTGGCTTCGCTGTCGTTTGTTCTTGGGAGTCGTTGGTCGTAAACGTAACCTCTCATTTAAACTTTCAGGTTTGTTTGTCTCAATTTGCATCATGAGGATGTATGTCTCTTGCAGCTCGGTAGCGTTCGCGGCCATGTGCCGGCAGTTTAGGGGTTGAAATAAGCGCCAGTTGTTTGTGTCGCTTGGTTTGTCTTGTTTCCTAACCCCACACTCGCTTTTGCTTCGGTACGACGTGATGCTCTAACAGTAATAGACAAACAGCACACAGAATAAACACACGCACGCTCGCTCGCTCGCTCGCACACACACACACACACACACACACACACACACACACACACACACACACACACACACATACGCACACACACACACACACATACATACGCACACACACGCCATAAAAAACACTGACGAACAACCCTCTCCTCCAACATAAAGAACGGACTCCTCCTTCTTCCCCTCCAACACAAAAAAAACCCCGAATCTTCCTCGCCTCCCACAAAAAAGAATGAACGTTTCTCGCCTCCCACGAAAGAGAGGGCGAGCGCGTTGCTATCTGGGAGGCTGAAGACAAGACAGAAACAATCGATAAGTCTTTTGAAATCAGGAGAAAGCAGTCGATAAATATGTGTTGGCCAATGCATCTCGCGCTAACGAAGGGTGGTTCCTCACGGAACGCGACCGATGTCCAGGCTGAATGCTTGCAGTACGTTCTTCTTACAATTTCTCGTGACAAAAACGGAATAAACGATGTATTGATAAGCTCGCCTATTGGAAGAGAATTGCCGGCCAGAGATGTGCCTTACAAATCAAAACCAAAACAGACGTATCTTGAGTCTGCAAAAGGCATAGAGTCGAATGAACTCCTGCAGCCTCTTGCCATACACTTGGGAAACGGACCCATTCCATTTATATCTAGGTGTTTCAAGCGCTTAGATTCTCTGGGGTGAACGTTGATGAGATGGCTCGTACGAATAAAATAAATCTAGAAGAGGCATAGATTCTCATGAGCCCATGCGGACTCAAGGGCTCGTGAGAATCTATGCCTCTTGGTAGTAGGAGTCGTGCTGATTTAAATCTTGCATTTTCAGATGGAGTTCATTTTTTTACCCGGGTGAAAGTTGGCGAAATCACGCGATAACATTGCGAAATTTCACTGATTGGCGTGAAAGCGTAATCTTGATCTGAGGGGACCTCGTGACACGCTCCCTGGCATTGAGTGATGGCATATTGGAATTTGATCTGTCAAAATTATTTTGGCCGGTTTGATGTTTTGGATGTAAGGCGTCAGACATTTTTTGAGTCGCAATTTGCCAACCCATTGATTTTATTTATTTGTGTTTTTATCTTTTTACTACATAATGTCAAAATTGGAAGAAGAAGAGTGCGTTCCGGACTTAACTCATTCGCGACCAGCCACATCCGGATGCGGCTGGCCGCGAATGAGTTAAAGAAGCAAATCCCGCTTTTCATTTTTGGCTGGAGGCGTGCTGTGTGTGTGTGTGGGGGGGGGGGGGGGTAGAAGGTGGCGGGGGTGGGGGTGGGTGGGGGGGGGGGGGTCTTGTACGAGAAACGTCCTAAATCAAACGGAAGTGCTTCTCATTTGATAAAGCAGAGCCAGCATTTCATGTGTTTCTTCCGGCGTCGCACAAAGAAAAATCGCATGGGTTTGGTCAAAAGAGGACGGGCATTGCCGGGCAGATGGGATCAGCGTCGCCAAAAGCGGGATAACTCCTCCGATCAATTGAGTTATTCCCCTTTTGATTCGGGATGAGCTGCGTGGAGAAAGCGGAGAGAACGGTTCAGAAGGTGCAGAACTGAACGGCTAGCCGCTTGAAAGGCACGCCTCTGGAATAATATTAACCGGTCAAATCGTGGTGTTTCTCTTTGAAATGACTCAGATTAGCTTGCATGGAACCCATGAAGCTTCATTGCTGAACCCATTCGAGACGTGCTGCATCCGGATACGCGGCTTGCAGTCGCGTATCCGGATGCAGGACGTCCAGAATGGGTTAAATCAGTGTAAAGCGTTCAAGATTTCTAAACTCTGATTCTATGATAATTGAAGGGTAGTGCCCGATTAGCTTGGCGCCTGTCGGCGCCAAGCTAATCGGGCACTACCCTTGAATTATCATGGTTTTGTTTCTCTCAACGACCAGATGCCACAATCGTCCAAGGGACATTGATGCAAATTGGTCTCAGCAACTGCGGGGGCTCATGAGGATCTAAACCTCTGACAGTTTGGTTGTGATTGTTTTTCCTTTGCAGTGATAGGATTAAGAACTACATAAAACAAGATTTGACTCTTTTTTATACGATACTTTTCACATGAGGATCTATTCCTCCTTCAGTTAGATCATGTTTCCTTTTTCTCACAGTGGAGAGGTGGGGGAAGGGAGGAGAGGAGTTAAACACTGTCCCCCAGTCCCCCCACCCATGTGAAGAGACATATTTTCATTAACCCCTGCAGTCTCTTTGCCTATTTCAATGAGCGTTAGACACTGATGCGTGAGGTTTATGCTCAGAATGTTAGAGTGAAATCGTGTGTGTGTGTGTGCGTGCGTGCGTAAGTGCGTAAGTGTGTGTGTGTGTGTGTGTGCACAAAAGACCTAAAATGGGTAACTGTCTTTACCATCCTTATGGAAAATGGGTGTGTGTAAAATTCTGGGTGCCCAAGTCAGACACCCATTTTTTCTGAGGATTGTTTCTGCATTGTCTTGGGGTAAAGATTCATAGAAAATAAAAAAAAAATCAGTTTTTCTAATTTTGGCGATAACTCATTTTACCCCAACACCGAAATCCCCACATGTTGCTGTTGTCCTCTGAAGACTGCATTGCAGTGCAGGACACCGATCGACCATGATAGTTCAAGGGTGATGCCAGAATAGCTTGGCGCCCATAGGCGCCAAGCTATTCTGGCATCACCCTTGAACTATCATGGTCGATCCTTATCTTGCTGTTGTGTGTCTGGGGTAGAATGAGTTAACACATGCACTTTTGTGCTTAACAGACACGCCTCTAGTGTGTTTGAACTTGTCCCAGCAGTGTGGGTGTGTGTGCACAAAACCCCGAAAATGGGCGTGTGTGTGTGACATAACCCTTCTCAGCTATAAATAACTTCATAGCTGATTTGGGTCGACTGCGTCGGTGAGCCGAAATGAAACGGAGAGATACAAAAGGAAGAGTGGGGGTGGGGGGGGGGGGGTATTTTAGTTGTTTGAGGGAGTAAATTGTTTATGTTGCTACAAAATTAGATTTGTTATTTGAGGGTGTGGTTTTGTTATAAAAAAAAAAAAGTGTTGAGTTGTGTTGTACTTCCGGGGTGATGTGGAGGGAGGTCATGACTAGTGACAAATTTGAGAGCCATGTATTCGTTCGCCAGCGACTTAGCCTATAATTATATTCGTGCGCCGGTTGCTATGAAGTGAAGTGATTGTATGAGTGCGCAGTGTGAGAGAGGACGTATAGACTTTGGGTGAGGCTGCTGTTGTCTTGTGTTGTGCCCGACCTTTTGGTTCAACCTGTTGCTTTGTTTGTGGGTTTGTTGGTGTTATGCTTTTGTTTCGACTGCAACTCCTGTCAGATTGTATGCACAAATTGATTGAATGCAAATGACGTCACACAGTCAGTGTTGTTACATGCGTCGTTTGCTGCAGTCGGTCGTTTAGTGCAGTATGAAGAGCGCAGGCTTGGATGGACCATTTTTCGATGTAATGCTATGTCAGAAAAAAAAAAACTAATGTTGCCAAAGGGTGTAATAGTAAAGTATTGTTTGTGAGAATGCTGCCCGTTTGAGGGAAGGACTGGAAAGTCGAGTGCTGAGCAAAGAGAGAAGGCGACAATGGGGAAAAGTATCCAGCACTATTACGTTGGAATAGATGCATAACAGTTACGACGCGCCTGTAAATAAAAACACTTTTAACATTAACAAAAGTTGAGTTTAAAGAGGTTTTAAAACAGTTTTAATAAAAACTGTTGCCCGACACGCTTCTAAAAACAACAGTTTCCTAGTTTTAAACCTTGTACCGCGCCATAAACGCCGCGATTGCTTCTCAGTCTTAGCTGTCCTATAGTGTGGAATGTGGGACTTGGCCAACTGGATCCATCTGGTGCACTCCAAATGTGTATTTGTGAGTGATTTGACGTGCAACTCGGTGCGCGCCTCTGAAATGACCTATTGATTCCAGGGATAATTAAAATCTTTCATTCATAAGAGAGCATTCAGCAGCTCTATAAAACCAAAAGTGATGACCCCCCCCCCCCCCCCCACACACACACACACACACACAACCCCGCCCAAACAATCATAACAAAATCAACCAGAGGTATGTTTAGTGAGGTATTTTGTTCACTGTGTGTTGTGTCATTGTGCTTGACATTTTTAATGCAGGAAAAAGAATGAATACACATTAAGTTGGAAAAAAAAGACAACAATCAAATAAATGTGGAAAAGAAGCATCAAATATTCCGTGAACTTTACCTTATTACAGACACCTAATTTTCTTGAGATAGTCCATGCTAAAATGAATGATTTGACGAGAACACCCATTTTCACTGTAATGCCAGTTTTTGTGTGAAAGGCACCCACTTTATTGGTAGAAACCCATTTTTTCTCCATCCAGTGGCTCTGTTTCTAGAAAATGTCTATTTTATTTTAAGTTGTAGAGCTTAGTTATAAGGTGAGTTCTAAACATTCGCATCAACTCCAGAGCCCTAGAATAAATAGAAGTATGGGAACCCATTTTCACATAAAAAGGTAGGTAACCCACTCTGAGGCTTTTGTCGCCATATGTGTGTGTGTGTGTGTGTGTGTGTGTGTGTGTGTGTGTGTGTGTGTGTGTGTGTGTGTGTGTGTGTGTGTGTGTGTGTGTGTTTTGATTCCTGTACATATTAACTTTTACTTCGATGTGTGTGTGTGTGTGTGTGTGTGTGTGTGTGTGTGTGTGTGTGTGTGTGTGTGTGTGTGTTGACTTAACCCTTTTACTGTCGGTAGCGCTTTTTGTCGCGATGATTCCTGCCGGAATCATCGCGACAAAAAGCCGCCACCAACAGCCAAAGGGTGCTCACATGTGTATTTCTTTCTTTAAAGTCAAATCTTAGACCACTTCCGTGTGACAATGGCGTTAAACCTCCCGCTAAATTTGCCGTTAACATTTGGCAAATGGCCGTTTTGCATTCGAGGGTCGGTTTCCCTATCCCTTAATGCACATTCTGCCGCTCCAGGACCGAAAAATCCGCAAATTTTAAAGTTGCCCCCTGCAAACTGTATTACACTTCTGGAAACAGATCGAGCGTGATAGTTCAAGGGTTGTGCCAGAATAGCTTGGCGCCTATGGGCGCCAAGCTATTCTGGCACAACCCTTGAACTATCACGCTCGATCCATGTCTTGCCCGTAGCGTGTCGGAGTTCAATGAGTTAATGTACATGCAGCGACGGAGGCACATCCAAACAACTGCTCCTATTCTCTCTTTTTGTCGGGGTGTAATCCCTAAAAATTATTATTCCTAACGTATTGAGCGCGAGGGGAGAAACTCACAAATTAGAGATTTTTCAAACGGGCCGCGGTAGAGAAATAGAGATTGAATTATGCCATAACTCTAATTAAGGAAACTGAAAACGAGTGATTTATTTTGCGGAATGGGAGGTCAATGATGAGTTTTATATTTATACGACTGTTTTAAAAGGATTTTAGCCCCCAAATCGACATTGACCTACTTTCAATGTCATCATTTCATGGTGACGACTGGCACTCTGGCCTCATGTATTGCGCAAAATTACGTCATTATGTACTAACATGTTTCTGGCATCGAGAAATATTGACGCCACTTCAAATTATTACGTCAAGATCTGCGCACCAGCCAACATGGAGGCTGTGTTGATGTGCAGATGTGTGCTTAAAACCAGCTCTTATCGGATTACTACAAAGAACAAAGGTGTGTTAGCAATTGATTCTTACGCCGGTGTCTCTGGTGATACTGAGAATCTTTCTGTCGTGGTCTTAGCACCTTATCCTACTCAAGAACATCTTATCCTACTCCCTTTCGCTAGTAGGATAAGGTTTTAAGACCACTCGAGTGATATTCTCAGTGTCACCCAATAACCGATGTAAGAATCTAGATTTCTCAAAAGAGATCATTGCATGATCCCGTCAGTGATAATGTGTTGTAAAATGCGAGTTCCATTTTGTGCCATTGTGTGATTTTGAACATTTTTGCATAGACTGGTAACGTCTAAAATCAAGGAACAGCGCACCACCGATGTTAGAATATATATAATATAGACGGCTTGTTTTACTGTGACTCGAGGAAAACTGACACGCATGGCGAAAGCACATTTCTCTACCCGGCCTCCAGCCTGTGAGTTGCTCTGACGATTTCTGAAATCAAGACGGAGCGAGCGATGCTAGTTCAAGGGTGGTGCCAGAATAGCTTGGCGCCTCTAGGCGCCAAGCTATTCTGGCTCCACCCTTGAACTGTCGTGGTCTATCAATGGCAGTTGTATCATGAATGAATGAACCTCATCACTGTCAGCAGCTCGTGTTTTGACCCACGTGAGCCCCCCGCGAATGCGGTGGCTCATGAGGATCTGTACCTCCTGCAGTTGGGCGGTGTTCGGTTTTCTTTCGGCAGTTAAAGGGGTTAAGAAAAGGCTAGGCGCTTAACCCTTTTGCAGGCCGTCTCCTCAGATCTGGGGATTCGTGACAGCTGCGTGGAACTGCATCGCGACCACACGTCATCAAGATGATAGTTTGGAATATTGGATTTGTGCGAGCGCGCTGGAATCCCTTTACTGACGAGAAAGAAAGAAAGAAAAAAAAAAGAAAACCCACACAACTGCAAGAGGTATAGATCCACATGAGCCCCCGCATTCGCGGGGGCTCATGAGGATCTATGCCTCTTGCTGAAACCACGCTGTATCCATGTTCCTTTGGACGGCTTTGATGTTGAATTTGCTGGAGTGGTTGCAGGGGGGCTCACGAGGATCTATGCCTCTTGCTAAAACCCACTTTGTGTCCTTGAACGGCTTGGGATCTCTGGGGTGAATTTGCAACGATTTTAAAAACACAATCTGCGTTCAATGGGCATTGAATAGATTCGAGTTTTATTTTATTTATTTTTTTTATTTATTTATTTATTATTATTATTTATTTTATTTTATTTTTTTTTTTTTTGGGGGGGGAGGGGGCAGGAAGGGGCTGGGAGAGGGGGGAGGAAGGTGTTGTATCCGACACATGATTTTCTGTACACGCGTGTTTAAGCGTGCTGGTCCGTGCTTTTGAAGCTAACGGGTTAAAGCCGTAACGTCCAAAATCACACATCGACACACAAAATAATCGGTAGGTTGATGTCTTGTGACCCTGACCCTCAGACTGCTATACAGACCATACCGTTCGGCGAAGGAGAAAAAAAAAAAAAAAAAAAAAAAAACCACAACAAACGCGTAGTTACGCGTCTTTTCCGTCGAGCGCTATCGTCAGCAGTATTAATGGTTTTTCACGGAGTATCTTTACGATAGCTACAAAAACGCCGACGAAAAGACTAACAGTAATTCCTTTCCTGGAGGAGGAAGGTTCTTCTCTTCTATCTTTACGTTCCTGCTGCAAACGCCACCGCTCTGTCGGGAAGTCACTGATCCTCATGAGCTCATTTGCACCATGTGGACACAAGGAAAAATGCTTTCTTCGCTGTGTCGATTTACATGATGTCCCAGAGTTCATCCCTTTAACCCCACGACCGCATTTCACAAACTTTGGAGGTGTCACTTGACGACTATGTACTAGTTGCAGGAGATTGCTCGGCCATGATAATTCCAGGGTAGTGTCAGATTAGCTTGGCGCCTGATGGCGCCAAGCTAATCTGGCACTGTCCTTGAATTATCATGGTCGATCCATCTCCTGCTGTATGGCGTTGGGGCTAAATGGGTTAAGCCTTCCAGGAGGACAAAAAAAATAAAAAACCAATTGGTTGCGCAATCTACGTTATTTATCGCTTGCACGCTCACTCCTTGCTCTAGTTCTTTAAATCCCACTGTTTCTTCTTGATCCAACGCGTCTCAATACGTCTGTGGTATGTGATTTTGGACATTCCGGCTCCAGGTCTTAAGGTCCATAATCATGGAACGGCGCATTGTTTTCTTTTCGATGAAAACCCGCCTCTTTTTTTTTTTTTTTTTTTTCCTTTTTTTTTTTTGTGTGTGTGTGATCCATGTGCGATAATTGAGGAGGAAAACGGAGCTTGGAATTCCTTGCACACTCTTTTTTTGTGGGGGAGGGCGGGGGGAGGTATAACGTATCGCTTTAGAATGCACCTACCAAATGCGCAAAAGGCCATCGGGCCGACGTTGGCCCCCGCGCACGGCCGTGCGCGGGGCCAACGTCGGTCCGATGGCCTTTTGCTCATTGGATAAATGTTAGGTTCTTCTTTTTTCTTTTTAGTTTAGTTTCTTTTGTTGATGGTGGTGGTGTTGATTTTAACACCTCCACTACAAAGAAAAAAGCAAACAGCACCCCAGCTGCAAGAGACGAGAGATCCTTATAAACCCACGCAGGTGCAGGGTCTCATGAGTATCTATGCCGCCTCTTGCTGGGCATAATTGGAAAACTTCGCGCACGTTCTGTCATTTTTTTATTTTTTTTTTTTTTATATTTTTTATATATATATTTTTTATATATACTTTTTATCACGGCAAATCAAAATCAGACATCACTCCACTGCAAGGGACATAAACCCTCATGCCTCCCCGCAGGTGCCGGGACTCCTGAAGATGTATACCTCTTACGACACCGCTGGCAAACCGCTTGGCGTACTTTTTGACTCATTCTACCCCAAACACCGAAATCCCCAACTTTTGCCGTTGTCCTCTGAAGACTGCACTCTAGTGCGGGATACAGATTGACCATGATAGTTTCAACGGTGATGCCAGAATAGCTTGGCGCCTATGGGCGCCAAGCTATTCTGGCATCACCCTTGAACTATCTTGGTCGATCCGTGTCTTGCTGTGGTGTGTCTGGGGTAGAATGGGTTAAGGGCTAAGTTATCGCTTTAACTCGTTCTGAGCCCCGACGGCCGTATTTCCCAATCTTCGGAGGCGTCATCTAACGACTAGGCACCAGTTGCCGGAGATGGATCGACCATGGTAATTCAAGGGCAGTGCCGGGTTAGCTTGGCGCCGACAGGCGCCAAGCTAATCCGGCACTACCCTTAAATTATCATGGTCGACCCATCTCACTGCTGTAGGGCGTCCGGGCTGAAACCGTTACAGTGCACCTATGTCATGGTCTTTTTCTGTTGTTGGGTTTTTGCAAAGAGGCAGAGATCCTGTTGGGCCTCCGCAATTGCGGTGCGGTGCGGGGGGGGGGGGGGGGGGGGTATGCGTATCTACGCCTCATGGCGGACATCTTTGGCAGACTAAAGGTCCGTTTATACAGAGCGCGAACGCGAAAGCCAACGCGTTTTTTCGTCCTGGAATATTTTAGTCATTTGTAGAGGAACCGTTCAAATAGAGTGCGAACGCGAAAGCGAACAATTTTTTGTTCGCGCGAACGACCGCCTTGATTGCCCCCAGAGCGAATTTTCTCAGAAGGTCGCGCGGCTTTTTTGCTATCAACCAATCAGCAGGTACTTCCCTTGCATCATTTCCACAAATAGAAACTTGTACGCCTGACCTGACAATGGACAAGACAGAAGCCATGATTCTTGAAATTGAGAAGAATCATGTACTGTATGACAAAGCAGACAAAGATTACAAAGACATCACGAAAAAAAGAGACATATGGAAAGCAATTGGACAGAGAGTCGGACTGACAGGTATGTGATTGAAATTTATTTTATTTTACCTGTGTCAACAATGTTATGGAACTGTAAAAAAAAAAATGTCTGCATTTTATCTCTCACAGCAAGAAAAAGATGAGCCGCTTCGAAAGCCGTCGACGGTTTTCCGCGTTCGGGTTCGTGCTATATTTGAATGGCAAAACTGCTCAAAAGTCGCGTTCGTGTTCGTGTTCGCGTTGGACGCGTTCGCGTTCGCGCTCTGTATAAACGGACCTTAAGCGTACTTTTAAAGGAAATGTATTGCTTAAAAATAACCTGCATGTCAAGTTTTTGTTTGTTTCTTTCTCTCTAGTTCTAATCCCATCTCTGCAAATGATGAAAAAAAAAAAAACAGAACCCAAGCGCAAAAGACATAGATCCTCATGAGCGCCCGCAGGTGCAGGGGCTCATGAGGATCTGTGTCTCTTGCTGACACCGCTTGCAAACTTCGAGCTGCGAGCACTTTTGCGGGGTAAGTTATCGCTTAAAAAATGCACCTATACGTCAGGCGTTTTTAGTTCTGTCACTGCAGAGGAAAATCAGACACAGAACAACTGCAAGAGACATTGATCCTCATGAGCCCCCGCAAGTGCGGGGGTTCATGAGAATCCATGAATCTTGCCGACATCACTGCTTGGCTTGTTCGTTATCGCTTAAAAAGTGCGCCTACATGTTACCCCTTTTTTTCTGTATTTTTCGCCCTATCACTACAAAGAAATTTAACTCATTCTACCCCAGACACAGCACAGCAAGATAAGGATCGATCATGATAGTTCAAGGGTGATGCCGGAATAGCTTGGCGATCTGTGTCCTGCGCTGCAGTGCAGTCTTCAGAGGACAACTGCAAACTTGGGGGATTTCGGTCTTGGGGTATAATGAGTTAAGCAAACACTGTCCAAGTGCAAAAGACATAAATCCTCATGAGACCTCGCAGTTGCCGGGTGGGGGGCTCATGAGGATCTATGACTCTTGCTGAAACCATTTGCAAACTTTGCTCACTAAATAATTTATCGCTAAAAAAAATACACCCATTTTTCACCTTGTCTTTTTCTACAGTGTTTTTTTGTTGTTTTTTTTTTTTTTTTATCGCCTCCACTGCAAAGAAAAGGCAACCACGACCTAACTTCAAGCGACACAGATCCTCACGAGCCCTGCCAGGTGCGGGGGCTCATGAGGATCTATGTCTTTCACTGACACGACTGTTGTTCAATCTTTCGCAGGAGTCTTTTGGCCCAAGTGACACCTGTGTCGCCAGTATATTTTTTTTTCTCTCTCCATGTGGCACCGATGCACACACGTGCGTTTTGCGCCGTTTCATGCCTTTCTAAAAGTTAAAGGTTTTCAAATGGTTCGATTTCTACACTGTCATCGAAGTAAAACCTTTCGAATTTCCGAGATTCAATCGGAATTTTCGGCGAAGGAGTGTTTCCGTTGGGAAAATAGCACCACCATCCTCCATCTTTCTCTCGATAACAGTAAGAAAAACAGCGTCAAGAACATTTACTGGTAAAAGGCAGCATGTCCAGTTTTCACAAAAGCGAGATTGTTATCGCTACTCGATGAAAATCTCGCTTTTCTCATAAATGGATTTACTGGCTTTTGCTTTGTAGCGGTAGGAATGTGTGCTGGTTTGTGATTTTGGACCTTACGGCTGACGCCGTAAGTCCAAAATCACAGACCAGCAAACACTTGATGAAATGAGACGAGGCCGTAAATTCGACAATCACAGACAAGCCCACACTCCACGGAATGAGAAAAACAATTGTCTTTTTTTCTCTCTCTCATTCCAGTCAAATTTTCTCTCGTCTTTTGTTTCATGTTATTCGGGAAACCGAGCAAACTCACTCAATTGCGTGTTTGGATCTGCCTCTGTTAACCCCCCTACCCCCTAGCAGTTGTAGCCTCCGGTGGCTGCAAGCACAAAGGGGTTAACCACTGCCCTGCCAACGGACGTACATTTCGTTTCTGAAATCTGCGTTCACTGAACGACGAAAAGCCACAAATGTCCCAAAACACGGACACAAAATGGTCACAGCAAGAGGCATAGATCCTCATGAGCCCCCGCAGTCGAAGGGGCTCATGAGGATCTCTGCCTCTTGCAGTTAAATCTCGCGCACTTTTTCTCGGCGGTGACGGGATCCAACTCTTCAAGGATGCGATGGTAGAATGAAAAGGGAGGGAATCAGATTTTTTTTCTAAGCGACACGGCTATCACCAGCACACATAGTGACAGACCTCGTGAGCGTCATTTTGTTTGTAAGATGCGAATCCTCCCCAAAGGGGCAAAAATAAAATCATTTTTTGATATTTATGAATTCTTCGTATGTCACTCAGTGGCACAACTTCTGCACCCTCCTTCGTTGGAAAACTTAAAGGCAGATCCTTCACTTCCCGATGTGTGGGAAACAGAGTGTCCTCAACACAAGACGGATGTTGCTGTTCGCTATTCTCCAACACGAAACTCGCCTTCGTCGAAAATTCCGATGATCTCCTTCACTGCCGAGAGAAATTGAACTGCAAGAGGTGCAAGAGGCATAGATCCTCATGAGCCCCCGCAGTTGCGGGGGCTCATGAGGATCTATGTCTCTTGCTGAGACCACTTTGTATCTGTGTCCCATTGATGGTCAAGACACATCCTGCGTTCACTGGCAGTGGCGGGGAGAGACATAGGAAAGACTTTAATCCGATGACAACGTACACATCGAATCGTTTGAAAACAAAATTGATGAGGGGGGAGGGGCAGGGGGGGGGGGGGGGGTTTGGGCGAGGGGGATGGGATTACACAAAGAAGGAAAGGCAAACAAATCAGAGTTGTTATCATTCCACGACAGTCTGTCAATTCTGCACAACGCGTGGTGGCGCAACTTCTGAGCATCCCTTCGTTGTAATGTAAGGGAGCACGTGCATATGGCACAATGTGTTGGAACGCCTATTTCCGGAAGAGGTGGCAGGGGGGTGGGAAGCCGAAAGGCGGGGGGAGAAGGGGCGAGGTGCTAGGGGATGGGACAAGTCCATGACCTCAATTTACTGTCGGTTGAACAGAAACGAAGGGGAAATAATGCAACCAGCGATCCAGCGTTGGTGGACAACAACCATCCTCTTCGCGTGGATCGAGATCTGGCCAACAAGAGGCATAGAGCCGCATGAGCCCCGCATTCTGCGGGGGCTCATGTGGCCCTATGCCTCTGGCAGATTTTTGGTGTTGGGTTCTCGAGTTGAACGCACGACCCATACTATGACTTCTTTTCCAGATTTTTTTCCCATGTGAAACCTCTTGAAACAGATTGTCTCCGAGATGCTATTTATGTTCCTCTCTCTCTCTCTCTCTCTCTCTCTCTCTCTCTCTCTCTCTCTCTCTCTCTCTCTCTCTCTCTCTCTCTCTCTCTCTCTCTCGTTGAGTCTTGTCCTGAACGGCAGGTGCAAGAAACAGCGTGGTCTGTGATCGTGTTAACACCTCTACTGCTATAAAAAAAATGTTTCTTTCTCTCTCTCTCTCTCTCTCTCTCTCTCTCTCTCTCTCTCTCTCTCTCTCTCTCTCTCTCCTCTCTCTCTCTCTCTCTGTCTCTCTCTCTCTCTCTCTCTCTCTCTCTCTCTCTCTCTCTCTCTCTCTCTCTCTCTCTCTCTCTCTCTCTCTCTCTCTCTCTTCCACCCGAATTTCACTGATATTTATATATATGCCATTTTGTGTTGAGGTGCATGTGGGCTTGCGTGTGTCATGCCTGGCGGGTGCGCATTGGTATACGGGTCTGAGGGTCGAACCCTCGCGTTCAGCGTGTGTGTCGCTTTTTGCTTTTGGTTAGAATTATTATTTCATTTCCATTCATGTACATATTAACTTTTACTCCGATGTGTGTGTGTGTGTGTGTGTGTGTGTGTGTGTGTGTGTGTGTGTGTGTGTGTGTGTGTGTGTGTGTTGATTCCTGAACATATTAACTTTTACTCCGATGCGTGTGTGTGTGTGCTGTGTGTGTGTGTGTGTGTGTGTGTGTGTGTGTGTGTGTGTGTGTGTGTGTGTGTGTGTGTGTGTGTGTGATGGAGTGTGCGTGAGCAAGGACATGATTGAAAACATGTCTATGGCCTAATAATTTATCCTTGGAAAATAAAGTTTCATTTCATTTCAATAAAGTTTCATTTCATTTCTCTCCCCCCCCCCCCTCCTCCTCCCCCCCCCCCCTTCCTCCCCCCCCCCCCCTTCCCCTTCGCTTACCTCATCACGATCATTTCACTGTCACTGGTTGAGTAATAGCTTCAGCCGTTATACTGTTTTACCAGGCAAGGTCTAGACCAAACAGAGCATGATACCATTGAAACGAGACATTTTGGCCATGCCAGAGTAAACCTTATTTTCATCAGTAAGTTCTGAAGTGGTGACGGTCGGCAAGAGGCATTGATCCTCATGAGCCCCCGCAGTCGCGGGGGCTCATGAGGATCTATGTCTCTTCTGTGCAGTCACTGGTCACTCTGGCGTAACCCAAAATGCTGGACAAGATTCTGTGATCTTCAAACGCCTCATAACATGAACACGGTTCGTATTTGTTCATGAAAGACCAACGTCTGCCTAAGTTGAGGAATATTCCAGCTGGCTGCGTGTAGCTTTTAGCTATAATGCAGCACCGTTTGCGCTTATGTAAGTTTTCTTGCATCACAAGTTAGGCTTTACCAGTGGTTCCTGTCGCCTCTCAGGTCCGATCAGGGAGTTTATTTTGAAGGTAAAAGTCTAGTGCTTCGCTTCGAGGGTTCGATCTTCAAAATAACTCCCTAATCGGACCCAAGGGGCGACAAGAACAACCACTGGCAAAGCCTAACTCGTAGTACAACGATTTTGTACTGTAAAAGTGTAAATGCACGACGGGTCCCCAGTACTTCTAGTAGTCAGGGGATGCAACTCTCGGTGTCCGTTAATCCGCCGTGAGATGGCCTTAGTCACCTGCTCGGCGTTAAACACCAATAATCAATCAATCAATCAATCAATCAGTGTCCGTTAATTACATCTGTTTACCGGCGGAACGTGGCTGTCGCATCGAGTGGGAATTTTGGTCTAAAGTATTATCTAACATCACATTTTCACTTTTTAGTTTTGCTGTTGTTTTTAACCGTTTGTGTGTCGGTAGTCGTTTTAGTCGCGATGATTCCTACAGGAATAATCGCGACTAAAACGCTACCGACACGCAAAGGATTAAATGAACTATGAACCCTAAGTAGCATATAGCGCGTGCACATAACTTATTTTGTTGCGTATCCCTCTCAGTTTTTCTTTATCTGGCTTTTTGCTTCTTCCCGTTTCGACTATGGTCTGTACAGCCTATGTATGGCCTTTGTTTGGCATTTTCTGTCGTTGTTGTTATCTAACATATCCAATTTTTTATTTATTTTTTTAAATCACATAATACCTCCACACAGTTGTTTTTGTTGTGTAACACCCTAAATTGTTAATTTATCAGCATTGTTGTGCTTAGAGGTTTGACTGAATGAAGCTGTTTGGCGGGGAAGTGGCGCAGTGGTTAAGGCGTCTGCCTCCAATGCCAAAGGTGCGAGGTTCGATACCGGGTTCCGGCGTTGGATTTTTCTCCTCTGGTGTCACCGTCTGGGCAGTGGGCAGATGTTCACATCTGCACGGGACATAGACGACCCCGGCCCCCACGAGTCCCCTGCTGCCTTGCAGGCCTCGCCGCTTGGGAAAGGCTAAGGGAGGAAACCCCTGACATCAAAGCCCCCGTGTCTCCGGGGAAGGCTTCTGAGCCAGAGACTAAGACAAGGACAGTCTGATATAAAACCTACGACCCGAGGACCTCGATGCCACCGTCCCAGCTTGCTAGGCCATGGCAAACGAACCAAGGGTTTAAAGGGTGGGGCCAGTACTGCGCACACTGCACTCCACCAAAAAGCTCCACCGCGCAGGCTTTAGGAAACGCCCACGGACTATGACACTGAACTTTCCAAGTCCTGTAGCGATGGGCAAGGGGCAAAACGGCAGGTGAAAGATGTCACTGGAAGCCGCAGTCTCAAACCTGCATGCAGGCGGTTCAGGATATTGGTCGCCTGATGTTGACCTGGGGATGACAACGTCACTCGGCACACCCTGAACGACCAAGCAGCCTTCTCTAGGGACAGCACTGCTTGCTCCACACGGAGAGGGGCCTAGAAAAGGTGGCCTAACCAAAGCTCATCCCCTCGTAACCCCAGTTGGCTAGCCGCGGTCGACGGGCATCTTCTCATACGGTCAGAAAACAAGAAAAAAACAATGGATCCACTCTCATGACGACCACGACCGGACTCAACGTAGCATGCTGGAACATCCGAACCATGCTCGACACAGCAGACAGCGGACGCCCTGAACGTCGCTCCGCCCTCACTGCCCATGAATTGCGGAGGTTAAACATCGACATCGCCGCTCTCAGTGAAGTACGCCTTACGGAGGAAGGCAGCCTCCAAGAACTTGGCGCTGGCTACACCCTCTACTGGTCAGGCAGGCCTGCATCAGAAAGACGGCTCTCAGGCGTGGGCTTCATGGTGAAGACCCCCATTGCGACTAAGTTGGAAAACCTACCAACGGGTCACTCCGACCGCATCATGTCCATGCGCCTCCCACTGAGACACCAGCAATACGTCACCCTTCTCAGTGTGTACTCCCCAACCCTCCTGGCAGAGCCTGCAGAAAAAGATAAGTTCTACTCTGACCTGCGCAGCCTCCTGCAGAGCACCCCTGCAGACGACAAAGTCATCATCCTTGGCGACTTCAACGCCAGAGTGGGCCAAGACTCTGAAGCCTGGAAAGGAGTCCTCGGCAAGCATGGCGTTGGGAACTGCAATGACAATGGCCGCCTGCTGTTGGAGTTCTGTCATCACCAACACTCATCATCATCAGTCCCTTGCCCGAACTGGGCGTTGGGGGGACTGAAAGGCAGCAGCAACAGACAGTGCTCTCCACTGAGTTCTATTTTGGGCGGTGGCAAGCAAGTCTGGCATCTTGAGTTCGGTCCATTCTTTTATGTTTGCGACTACTACCAGCAAAAGGACAGTCGAAAGACCACCTGGATGCATCCTCGCTCCAAGCACTGGCACCTTATCGACTATGTCCTAGTGTGTCAGAGGGACCGCAGTGACGTCCTCCTCACCAGAGTGATGCCCAGCGCAGAGTGCCACACTGACCACCGCCTTGTTCGCTGCAAACTCAGGCTCCGCCTCAAGCTGAAACCCAAGAAAGGGGGCCCCCACAAGAAAAAGCTTGATGTTGCCAGCCTTCAGCGTGACGACAAGAAAGCTGCCCTTCAGGCCGATTTACAGCGCATGCTCAAAGACACAGTTGATCCAGCAGACTCCTCCCCTGAAACACTCTCGGAACAACTGAAAACTGCTATTGTAAAATCCTCTGTGGAAGTCTTGGGCTTTGCTAGAAAGAGGAACAAAGACTGGTTTGACGAAAACGACGTAGAGATCCAGGAACTTCTAGCAAAAAAAAGAGCCGCCCACCAGGCCCACCTAGCCCAGCCTTCCTGCCCTGTGAAGAAGTCTGCCTTCCGCCTCATCTGCAGCAGTCTCCAGCTCAAGCTTAGAGAGCTCCAGAACGAGTGGTGGTCCAGACTCGCACAGAGGACCCAGCTCTGCGCTGACAACGGTGACTACAGGGGCTTCTACGAAGCACTGAAAGCAGTGTATGGCCCTAGGCACCTGGTACAAAGTCCCCTGCGAAGCGCTGATGACAGGAACTCCTCACAGATAATACCTCCATCTTGAACCGCTGGTCGGAATACTTTCAGGACCTCTTCGGCGCTGAACGCACTGTTCAAGAAACGGTCATACTCCAAATCCCACACCTTCCACTAAAGGTTGAATTGGACGAACCGCCCACCGCCGAAGAGACCCTCATAGCCATCCACCAGCTCAAGAGTGGCAAAGCAGCAGGCATTGACGGAATCCCGCCAGAGATCTGGAAACATGGAGGCCCAGCACTGCACAACAAGCTCCACGACCTCTTTCTCTGCTGCTGGGAAAAAGGAACACTACGAAAGGATCTCCGTGATGCAGTCATCATCACCCTGTACAAGAACAAAGGAGAGAAGTCTGCCTGCTCTAATTATCGTGGAATTACCCTGCTGTCCATTGCCGGGAAAATTCTCGCAAGGTTGCTCCTGAATCGGCTGGTACCTGCCATCGCTGAAGACCACCTCCCAGAGGGCCAGTGTGGCTTCAGAGCCAACAGGAGTACCACCGACATGGTCTTTGTGCTGAGACAGCTTCAGGAGAAGTGCCGCGAGCAGAACAAAGGGCTGTACGTAACGTTTGTCGACCTAACAAAAGCGTTTGACACTGTGAGCAGGCAAGGTATGTGGCAGATCCTGGAGCGACTAGGTTGTCCCCCAAAGTTCCTCAACATGATCGTCCAGCTCCACGAGGACCAGCAAGGCCAGGTCAGACTAAACAGTGACCTCTCAGAACCATTCCCCATTCGCAACGGCGTGAAACAAGGCTGCGTGCTGGCACCGACCCTCTTCACCATCTTGTTCAGCATGATGTTGAAGCAGGCCACAGTGGACCTCGACGATGACGACGCAGTGTACATCAGGTATCGTCTCGATGGCAGCCTGTTCAACCTCAGACGACTGCAGGCCCACACGAAAACCCTAGACCAACTGATTCGTGAGCTGCTCTTCGCTGATGACGCTGCCCTCGTTGCACACACAGAGAGAGCCTTGCAGCGCATTACGTCCTGCTTCGCAGATGCTGCCCAGCTTTTTGGACTCGAGGTCAGTCTGAAAAAGACAGAGGTTCTCCATCAGCCGGCACCCAAGGAAGAGCATCGCCCTCCCCACATCACCATCGGCGAGTCCGAACTGAAGTCTGTACACCAGTTTACCTACCTTGGCTGCATCATCACGTCAGACGCCAAGCTGGACAAGGAGCTGGACAACAGGCTGGCAAAAGCGAACAGTGCTTTCGGGCGACTATTCAAGCGGGTGTGGCACAATCAACAGCTGAAAAAAGGCACCAAGATCAGCGTGTACAGAGCTGTCGTCCTCACCACCCTGCTGTACGGTTCCGAGTCCTGGGCCCTCTACCGCAGCCAACTACGACTCCTCGAACGCTTTCACCAGCGCTGCCTGCGTACCATCCTCAGCATTCACTGGAGTGACTATGTCACCAACGTCGAGGTCCTTGAACAGGCGGAAACTGTGAGCATCGAGGCTTTGCTGCTGCGGACACAGCTTCGCTGGGCGGGGCACGTCTCCAGGATGGAGAATCATCGCCTACCCAAAATCACTCTGTTCGGCGAGCTCGCCACTGGACACCGAGACAGAGGGGCACCAAAGAAGAGATACAAAGACGGTCTCAAGAAGTCACTTAGTGCCTGCCAAATCGACCACCGCCAGTGGTCTTCGCTTGCTGCGGACCGTGACACCTGGCGCTCCACCATTCACAAGGCAGCCGTCTCTCGCAGAGCTAACCTTAAGGACAAGCGGCTCAGAAGAAAAAACAGAGTTGTCGTAACTCAGAACCCTAACCAGACCTTCCCCTGCAGCCACTGCGGTCGAACCTGCCTGTCCCGGATTGGCCTCCGCAGCCACGAAAATGCCTGCAGACGACGTGGGCAAGCCCTATAGAATCTTCGTTCGCGAAGTCAAGCCAAGAGAGAATGAAGCTGTTTGTACTGAGAAGTGTGACTCTCCAAAGACGTATTTGGGGCGAAACATTTTGCTCAGCGAGTGCTTTGTCATGGTAACATGTGATAAGGAGATTCCCATTGCTTTCAGAACGGGCCACCATAGTCGAAAGGTGAATAGAGCTAGGCCAATGAGAAAAAGTGTAAAGAGTTTGAAAGAAGACAACACTTTTATTAACGCTTCATCAAGATTTCTATCATTCTGTTTTCATTTTGGTTTAGTAGACGTAGTAGTAGTATTAGTAGTATTATTATATTTATTATTATTATTATTATTATTATTATTTGTTATTATTATTATTATTATTATTGCTGTTAGTAGTAGTAGTAGTAGAATAGACAATGATAGGTGAGGCAGGCGCATGCGGATCAATCAGCGCTGGACATACACAGATCCCTTGACACTTTCCTTACGGGGTGCCAGCCCATGACAAATGCAAACACCCAGTAGGCCAATGTCCTCGGGCCCACGACGGCCGCATTGGGCCCGAACACGGCTGTGATTCAAGGGTAGTGCCAGATTAGCTTGGCGCCTTCAGGCGCCAAGCTAATCTGGCACTAGCCTGTACACACAGCACATAGAGTTGTCTGGAGTTCCTTATCCCTTTCTCGCTGCCTGTTTATCAACAGGCTTCTGTCATCTCGCTAGGGTACACACAGCACATAGAGTTGTCTGGAGTTCCTTATCCCTTTCTCGCTGCCTGTTTATCAACACGCTTCTGTCATCTCGCTAGGGTACACACAGCACATAAAGTTGTCTGGAGTTCCTTATCCCTTTCTCTCTGCCTGTTTATCAACACGCTTCTGTCATCTCGCTAGGGTACACACAGCACATAGAGTTGTCTGGAGGTCCTTATCCCTTTCTCGCTGTCTGTTTATCAACACAAAGTGTCATCTCGCTAGACGCTGCAACGTTTGGTCCTATTTACTGTCCCACTGGCACCGACTTGATCGGGGAGCTAGACACTGCAACAAACCTGGCTTCAGTTTTCAAGCGGCTGACGCAGTCGCCTCAGGGGACTGTACACGCGGCGCCGCGTCTTTCATCAAAGAGGGGATTAACTCCTGTCTGTCACACACACATCCGGGAGCTTCCTGCAGGAAAGGGACGTCACTGACGAGCAGTGCTTTTGTTTTCCCGGTTCTGAGAGAGATTTATTTGTATATTTCCCCAGAGGAAGGCTAGCCACTCATAGTACATTCGATCTTGGCAGTGAATTCGTCGTCGATCGCCAGTGCTGGGCAGCTCGGAGACAGGGATGGATTGGTGGTGGGGACTCCACTCAAGGGTAGTGCCTGATTAGCTTGGCGCCTTGACGCGCGTCAAGCTAATCATTCACTACCCTTGAGGCATCGTGGTCCACCTATGTTCCGCGACGTGCAGTACGGACAGTTCGAAAATGGCTAGACAGATGGCATGTTTTTTTGTATATTTTTGTGTGGTGAGGCGCAAAAAAACGCATCCCATTCCTGGCACAGGTATAGGAATCCTACCAGAAAATCAGTCCCCAGGCACTGGCGTACTGATTTGTGAAGAGAAAAGACAGTCCGTTTGTGAAAAGCGAGATTTCCATTGTATTGCAATGAAAATCTTGTTTTTCATGAAAATGGACAGACTGTAGTATGCTTTCACTGGCGTACTGATTTGTGAAGAGAAAAGACAGTCCGTTTGTGAAAAGCGAGATTTCCATTGTATTGCAATGAAAATCTTGCTTTTCATGAAAATGGACAGACTGTAGTATGCCTTCACAAGGGAGTCCTCTCTCTCTCTCTCTCTCTCTCTCTCTCTCTCTCTCTCTCTCTCTCTCTCTCTCTCTCTCTCTCTCTCTCTCTCTCTCTCTCTCTCTCTCTCTCTCTCTCTCTCTCTCTCTCTCTCTCTCTCTCTCTCTCTCTCTCTCTCTCTCTCTCTCTCTCTCTCATGTTTGGGGGAGGTGAGTGGCTCGGTGGTATAGAACTGTTTGTTTCACTCTCGCCCGAAAGGTCGCGGGTTGAAAACCAGCTAGGGTCAAAATTTGTTCAGACCTTATTCGGTGCCCCGTCTTTGAAATCACCTTTGTGGTGGACAAGCGACGTTAAGCCCTAAACGTTTTTTTCTGACAGTTCTTCTTTTATGCGAGAAAGAACCAGTTCATAAACTCAGGGAACTCTTCGTGCTGGATTCTTGTTCCTGTTGTGCTAGTCCATTACGTCTGCTGCGTGCAAGGGGGTGGCCACCAACTCTTTGGCCATCTTGACAGGGTTGTCTGCACTTGACAGACATTTTTCGATCCAGCCGCCGTGTATGACAGAGTTGTACTTGAGATAGAGTCGCGGTGTATTCTTGGTATTGAATGATACTCATTTTTTTCTCAGTAGCCATGTACTTTGGGAGTTGACATGGTGTCAATTTAGACCTGCGGGTAGATTTTTAAAGTTTTTCCCTGCAACTGTAAGTACACTGTACGAACATTTTTGTTACTGAAACCACCAAAAGCTAACACCGTCCAAGAAACATGGATATAAATTGGTCTCATCAAGAGGCATAGATCCTCATGAGCCCCCGCGACTAGCGGGGGCTTATGAGGATCTATGTCTCTTGCAGTTGCATCGTGTCCGCATATTTCTCGGCAGTGAAGGAGTTAATGACTGTTATAACGGAGCTTTTGAATCCAGTCGCCTTGTATTTGTGGCTATTAATCGAAAAACTTTTAAAAAATCCACCCGCAGTGTTTTCTACACCTGTGTATTCAATTAGATACGTTTTGAATCGTTGTACATTATGAACACGATTTACTTAGAGTGCATCTCGGTTTTTGTTTTATAATTTCTTTTGAATTTTATTTTTAGATTTATTGTGAATCGCTGTGTACTTTTGTTTTTGGTTTTCATATTTGAACGAGATCCATCCATTTTGGATCTAGTGTTAATGGTTCTTGATAATGACGGGGAACCATTTTAGATTCCTTTACCGTGTTTTCAGATTATTTCCCGGACAGAGGAGAAGGGTGGGGGTCAATGAGAATTTTGGAATCTAGTCGCCAGATTTATTTTGCATGCAGATTAAGAGCAATTTTAGATCCAATGGTACTGTTTATCTAGTGTATCGCCTGCTGTTTTGATAGGAGGGGCGCATTATTCCGCGGACTGTGACAGGCGTTTCGAATTCAGTCGTCTTGTGTTTTTGTTATCGAGCGAGCGCCATTTTGGATCCTGCCGCTTTGTATGCTGGGTATTGATCATTTTTCACGCTTGGTGGCTCCCGAAGCTGTCCCGATTTATCGACTGTCAGCGCCTTTCCGTTTCATCAGCGGAGACATTATCGCAAATCTGACTCCACCCCCGCGCGGCCTGCAAGAGGCATAGATTCTCATGAGCCCTTGCTCATGAGAATCTACGCCTCTTGTTGATGTAAATCTGCTTCATTCGTTTATGTCCAGTTTCCTTTTGTGCGTTCCTCGTCGATAGAGATATTATCATCTTTGTCTTGCCAACTTTTCATCCAGCCCTGCTACGCGTACAACAGGCATAGAGTTTCATGGACTCTTGCAGCCGCGTGGACGCATGCGATTCTATGCCACATTGCTAATAAACATCGGCTGCACTATTTTTCTTCTTTGCCGTTCATCAGTAGAGATATTGTTCTGTCTGTCTCGAATTATTTCCTTGGCCCCATTTCGTCTGCAAGAAGTATAGACTCTCGCGAGACCCTGCTTGCGCAGGGTCTCGTGAGAGTCTGTGCTTCTTGCTCGGTTCATGAGAATCTGTTCCTATTCCTAGTGATGGGGGATGTCTTCGGGGTTTCAGCCCGTGACTTGTCGCGTGCAGATTGGCGTAATTAAAGAGTGGACTGAGATATTACCGGGTTTCGCTTTGATGAACGGATGCCGCTTGACCGTATCCAGGGTGTGACTGCCGTCCTCAGTTGTCGACATGCACTGAGGACAGGTTGACCTTCTCTGCCTTGAGACTTGTCGTATCAGCTGGACGCATGAATTCTTAACCCTTTTACTGTTAAGGCAAAGAGAGCAAGGGGTGCTTCAAAACAGCCCGCGAAATGCGAGTAGCATTTGTGTTGTGTTGTCGCGAGTTTGACAAATGTGTACCCTTTGTCATCACTGGAGTAATGAACACGTGCAACCCGTTTACTGCTAAGGAAAAAGAGGGCACAATTCAGCTGCAAGAGACATCGATCCTCATCAGACCCCCCTCAGGTGCGAGGACTCATGAGGATATATGTCTACTATGGTCGACACCACTTTGTGTCCGTGTTAGCCCCGTTCGGTGCCTGCTGATGGTGTGCTGATGGCAGACTGTGCTGATGGCAGACTGTGCTGATGGCAGATGGCAGAGTGTGCTGATGGCAGACTGTGCTGATGGCAGACTGTGCTGATGGCAGACTGTGCTGATGGCAGACTGTGTTGCTGATGGCAGACTGTGCTGATGGCAGACTGTGCTGATGGCAGACTGTGCTGATGGCAGACTGTGGTTCCGCAATCTTCGTTCGCTGAACACAAGAAAAAAAACCTAGCTGTCCCAAGAACATGGATTCAGATTGGCCAAGAGCAAGAGGCATAGACCCTCATGAGCCCCCGCGACTGCGGGGCCTCATGAGGATCTATACCTCTTGCATTTGGGTGGCGTTCAAGATTTCTCGGCACGGAACGGGTTAACTGGACGGCTGTGGCCTTTTGGTGTTGAATTAACCCATTCAGCCCTGACGCACTACAGCAGCCGGGAGATGGGTCGACCATGCTAATTCAAGGGCAGTGCCAGATTAGCTTGGCGCCTGTCGGCGCCAAGCTAATCTGGCACTGCCCTTGAATTAGCATGGTCGAGCCATCTCCTGCAACTGGTGCATACTCGTTAGATGATCACTGGTCTATGATCACTGGTCGATCATGCACACTTCTCTCCCTTGACAGTGCCTTTTCCTACTCACTTGGTAGTTTTTTCGTTAGATGACGCCTCCAACATTTGGGAAATACGTGCATCGGGCTGAATGAGTTGATTGAACACCCACAAAACCTAGGTGTCCCAGAACATGGATTCAAAGTGTTGTCAGCAAGAGGCATCGTGAGGATCTATACCTCTTGCAGTCGGGTGGTGTTCAGCCTTTCTCGGCACTGAGCGGGTTAAAGGCGCAACAGCCGACAGTTGACTGTCGCGCAAAAACGCCGGCGCAATGCTTACACCCTGACAGCCAGGCATCCGGACCCGCGCTACACCTGCGCGCTCTTTTTGCATTCGAGACGCGCTGCATCCGGATACGAGAGCCGCGTATCCGGACGCGGCACGTCGCGAAGGAGTTAAAATATTGTTGCCGTTTTTTTAAGTATTAAATTGTCTCTACCCCTGCCTGTGTTTTTTGTCACTGAGGAAAAAAAATGTTTCAGCCCACCCGCAATACTGGTTCTTTAACAGTCAGCGGACACAGAAATAGTTCTTAACTCATTCAGCCCGACGGCGGTATTTCCCAAATTTTGGAGGCGTCATCTAACGACTATGCACCAGTTGCAGGAGATGGATCGACCATGATAATTCAAGGGTACTGCCAGATTAGCTCTCTCGGCGCCAAGCTAATCTGGCACTACCCTTGAATTATCATGGTCGGCCCATCTCCTGCTGTAGTGCGTCAGGGCTGAATGGGTTAACAATGATTGCAGGAACACTGCATCAGCTAGCACTGAACGGGTTAAGCAGAGCTAGAAAATCTGCAGCATATCTTGAAATAAAGATAAACACTTATCTTCCTTACCTCTTTGACAAAGGAGGGGATTTCTACGATTTCCTGTCTGTGAGGTAAGCATGAGTTACTGGCCGTTCGGTGCATTAAGCTGCATTTTATCTAAAGATATATACTTTTTATGGCGCAATTCCTTGGTCATGGTCACTGGTGCGAAAAGAATGGGCAGTTTGAAGATTTCCGCGCGAGGAGATAAGCTTTTGTTACTGTCCCGTAGATGCTCAGTTTTTGTGAGTGCATTTTTGTCCAAAGAAATACACCGTCTTTGGCACAGTTTCTTTGACGTATCAACTCATGCGAAAATGATACTACCCGGCGAAAGCAGGAGTGCTTGAAAACGGCCCTTAAAATGCTGAGTGGCGCTTTTTGCAAGTTTTTCAAATGTGTACCACTTCTGCATCACTGAAGTAAGTGCCCCGCCACCCCCACCCCGACCCCCTCACACCCCCCCCCCCCCACACACACACACCCCCTAAAAAAAAAAATAATAATAATAATAAATAAATAAATAGAATAAATAAATAAATAAATACAAATTATAAAAAAATCTGTCTTACATTAGTGTTGTTGGTGTTGTTGGTGGTGGTGGAGGTGGTGGAGGGGTTTTTGTGGTACGTTTTTCTCTTTACTGTGAGTGGTCGTAGATCGTGTTCCTGATTTTTGTTTTTAAACTCAACTCCACAGAGCCCCCAGCCGTCCAAGAAACTCGGATACAAAGCAGTGTTCAGCAAGCGACACAGATCCTCATGAGCCCCCGCGACTGCGGGGGCTCATGAGGATCTATGTCGCTTGCAAACGGATCCTGTTCGCTTTTTTTTTCCTCGGCGGTAAATGATACGTATTTAAGGCGGTCCAGTTCTGCCCAGTTCAATGCAGTTGCCCGCACTTCTTTGCGTGTCCGTGATAGACTGCTTACCCCTAGTTTGAGAAAACAGCTTCCACGACAAACAGCTGCCAAAAAACCTCTGAGCTGGTCTGGGATTCTGGACCGTACCGGCCTTGCGGTTCAAAATCCCAGACGAGCAGACTTCTCTCCCTTTCGTTTGGAGATGCGGCGAATCGGGTCTAAAGAAATCTATAATAGGGGCGTCAAAAAGTTGCACGTACAGCGATTTGAGATCTGGCTTTTGTTGAAAATTCGTTTTCCGATTTTTCATGTTCAGTCAAGTTGTCATATATCCGAAGTTCGTTATAAGCGAAGTTATTTGCATACAAATAGTATCCCACCTTGCTGTAAGGGATTCGACTGTGCAATTATATTGACTTTAACTTATTTTAAGGCGGTTCCGTGCTGCCATTTTCAATAGCAGAAATTTGAGGCGGACGTTTACCAGATAGGTGAGGCTAGCGCTGGTAGAATTGTACACATATCAAGGAGAACTACTCAGCGCTGGACAGACAAACCGTTAGATCCCCTGCCCATCTCCCATCAGGCACCCAATCGCCAGCCCACAGAAAAATACGCAGGTATAGAACCAGACGATCATCTACATCCCTCGGAATGTAGATGATCGCCTGGTTCTATACCTGCTTATTCTATACCTGCGTATTTTTCTGTGGGCTGGCGATTGGGTGCCTGACAGGAGAGGGCAGGGGATCTAACTGTTTGTCTGTCCAGCGCTGAGTAATTCCCCTTGGTATGTGGACTTTTGACTGTATACTTCATGCTATTTAATTACCATGAACTTTAAATATGACAAAGCAAATGAGGACCCATGCTGTTTTGCTGCTATATCCGGAGTTTGTTATAAACGAAGAGATTTATGTAGAAAGAGTGCTGTTAATTAGGACCTCAGAAATATGTTGACTTTTTAATATCCGACTTTGTTATGAGCGGAGTCGACTGTGGAATTACATTGACTCCTCATTATTTTCAAGCGAGTCCGTGCCGCCATTTTTAACACATTAACCCATTACATCCTCAGGCTGATTTTTATTTTTTTTTTATTTTGTATATTCCTATGAAGGCTACATTACAGATATTGAGACAAATCAATCATTTTAGTTAAAGGGTGGTGCCAGAATAGCTTGGCGCCTCAGGCGCCAAGCTATCCTGGCACCACCCTTGAACTATCATCGTCAAAATTTCAAGGATGAAAAGGGTTAAGCCCTAAGCGCGAGATGCCAAAAAAGCTCAGACGATAAATCGACCATGATAGTTCATGGCCGAGCTGTTCTGGCACCACCCTTGAACTATTGTGTTCGACCTATCTTCCAGTGCAGTGCATCAGAGCTTAATAGTAAAAGAAAGTTTTGGCATACTGTTTTTTGGATACTCCATGCTGTGATCCTTGGATATAACAAAGCACACAGTTAGTTAGTTATTGGGGTTTAACGACGAGCAGGCGACTAAAGCCACCTCACGGCGGGAAGGGTAAAAGTCTGGTGAAAGAGAAAGTTGTAAAAACAGGATGTAAATACAAATTTAAAGTATTGTTGGCTAAAAAAAAAAGTCGCACAGCTCAATCGTACCTGTCTACTGACTTTTGAAGTTCATAAGAACAATCAGATTTATATAGACTGCAGAGACTAAATTAAAAAGCAAAATAAATTGGCTTCCTTTAGAAAGTTGAAGATTTTAGGGACACACGTTGTGTGTTGTTATAGAGGAAGTTTGTTATAAGCGAAGTAATCTGTATAAAACTGTGTAGTCGGGACCTCCGAACAAGTGTTGTTATATCTGACTTTTGTCCCATCGACTTTGTTATAAGCAAAGTCGATTGTAGATGTATCGGCAGTAATGGGGGGGGGGGGGATGGGGGGGGGGGGGTGAACTAGGTTGACTCAGATGGCAGAGCGTCGGACTTTCTATAACTATGATACGGACGCGGGGTCGAACCTGATTGGGAACGAAATTCGTTTAGACCATATTTCTCCGCCCAGACGTTGATACCACCGTCGTTGCGGACAAAAGACCTTGAAGGCCCACTACCGCCGTAATTGTTCAAAGATACACCTCTGTAACAGATGGTTTCGAAACGCTACACACGGGTCTAGCCATGGTTCATTTGGACACAGGACAATCCAGTTCAGCACAAGTCGTCTTTATGTTAAGTAACCTGATAATGAGTCCACTCCGTTCTAGAAAAACAATGCTTTCAGTACGAGAAACATCTACAAATAGACTGATACGCTAACGGCTGCGCAGAATAACACGTGCGATTACGCGTGTGTTTTAGCTGCGTGTCCCAACTGCTGTTTGAGTTCATTAGGTGTGTCGACAAGGCATAATAAACTCAAATCGTGCTGAAATGTGTCTTCAAATTTACGCGTGATCAGTCAGTGGTACTTTAACTCATTCTACCCCAGGCCACAGCAAGACTGATAAGGATCGACCATGATAGTTCAAGGGTGATGCCAGAATAGCTTGGCGCCTATAGGCGCCAAGCTATTCAGGCATCACCCTTGAACTATCATGCCCTCACCCGGGTCTGCCCTGGGGGACTTGGGTGGGGTTAGGTATTTTTTAGTTCCCAGGGTCACCCTGGTCAGCCCCACAGGGTGGGTTTTTCTCTCTATTCTGGGGCATGTGTTTCTGTCTACCCTTTGTCCATTCACCTGTATTTGCCTTTTTAAAACTCTCCATACTGTCTGCACTGCCTGTAGCTCTTGATATTGGATGTGTGTTGCTAAATGGTCTTAGCTTTATTTAGGCCCCATGTGTTAGGTTTATTTAACGTATTTGACCGGCTGGCGACATACATTCAATGTTCTGTTTATTTTTTTTTTTTTCACAAGCAGTGCAGGCACGTCCTGAGAAAGCCTTGTTGCTGTCGGGACGTTAAGCAATGTACAATCAATCAATCAATTGAACTATCATGGTCGATCTGTGTTCTGCACTGCAATGCAGTCTGCAGAGGACAACGGCAAAATTTTAAGGATTTCGGTGTTGGGGTAAAATGAGTTAAGCTGTACACGTTAGTTGTTTTGCTGTTGTTGTTTTTGACGAGGTGTGGGGGGGGGGGAGGAAGGGAGTAGGGGACGGGGCGGGGGGGGGGGGGCCTATTCTAATTAAATTATATGTATTCCATCTTTCAAGAGTTGGCAGTCGAAATCGTTCTCAAAATAGCTTTCAATCATGACCGCTCAACGGCGTCTTGAATAAATGTGTGCTCGTCTGTACCTTTGACCTCACGGTTTCTGGCAGAGAAACCACTTGCGTGCTGGTCTGTGGTTTTGGACCTTACGGCTTCCAGCCGTAAGATCCAAA
>BTPG01000003.1:116352306-116394806 GCA_036245525.1 Semisulcospira habei | reverse complement strand
TTCCTACATAAACTACATGGCCTACATTACCTCTTGGAGATGTCCGGGCTCATGAGGATCTATGCCTCTTGGAGATGTTTGGGCGTTGCGTATGCTTATGATACAAGCGGTTTGTCAGCAGTGACGTCACTCTCGTTCGTTGTGGTCGTTTGTTGCAAATAAAACCTCACTATTTTGAATCTTGAAAATCTTGAACCTGTAGTTCAACAAGAAACACTTTTAATCACTTTGTGAAGAGACCCTAAAAAAAATCATTGTTTACTTCAGTGCATGCAAACACGATCGATGTGACCATTTTCACTACCATAATCATCGTTGTAGTCGTGGTCGTTGTAGTCCTCACCGTCACCATCCTCATCGCTGTCGTTACAATGGTCATTACAATCTTTAAGCTACGCTTCCATAAGCACGAATCCGATACGAATACGATCAGATTCCGAAGTGCATCCCAAACAGGAAAGTTCGTGCAAGTTGTTTTCGTGAGTGTGTATTTCCACACATCTCCGAAGCGGACCCGAATTCGCATCCGACTGCAAAACGAACACGTCACAATTTTTCAACGAAAATTGCATTGCCGTATCAGGTTCGGGATCGTATTCGCATCGACTTTGTACTCATTGAAGCGTAGCTTTATGACTTTCAGATTCAGACAACTTTATTATCCAGAAAGGAAAATTGTTGCATGGTGGTCATTCTAAGTAATTCAATTCAAAGAGACGAACAGTATCACAGCTTTAAAATGCTACATTACAATATATAATAAATACTAACTCTCTCTACTACACATACACACACACACACACACACACACACACACACACACACAAACACACACACACTCACACACACACACACACACACACACACACACACTGCAATACCTTAACTCATTCAACTCCGACACGCCACGACAAGACATGGATCGAGCGTGATAGTTCAAGGGTTGTGCCAGAATAGCTTCGCACCCATAGGCCGCGGCGCCAAGCTATACTGACACAACCCTTGAACTATCACGCTCGATCTGTTTCCACACACACACACACACACACACACACACACACACACACACACACACACACACACACACACACACATATTTACTTACTTTCGTCACCGTGCAACGAGCGTTATCGAGTGTTTTGTCTGCCTGTGTTCCAGATGTCTATATGGTGGTTCACACTCTCTCGCTTCAAGCGCTACCGCTGTCCCAAGTAAACCAGCTCGGCTGCCCAGCAAAACATGGTGGTAAGTCGCCTTGTCTCTCTTGTCCCTTCTTCACTTCCCATTTGAAATACCCCGGCCCCGAGGTCATTGGGAAACACTCTTGTTATGTTGACGTGATCCCTCTAATTCATACAGCCCTGACATGCTACTATATTCAGTATATGTATCGACCATGATAGTTCAAGGATGATGTCAGAATAGCATGGCGCCTGTAGGCGCCAAGCTATTCTGACACCACCCTTCAACTATCATGGTCGATCTGTCTCCAGAAGTGTGGTGTAGACCGCCAAAGATACCTTTTAAAAAAATTAAATCATTCTCATAATGTAATGAGGTGGCCTACATGTACATGTGCACACGGCGCCCGGGCGAGCGGATGCGAGGCTTGTTGTGGCCTTCACCTCAATCATAAATATGCCAATAAGATAGGTCGCCGCGACCTACGCCATTCTTTCGATGTGATTCTTTGCAGTTTTCATCTTTAACTCTTAGACTCCCAGAGCTAAATGACTTCCATTCTATAGAGTTAATCGTTCCAAAATGCGACATCTGTCTTGATCTTGGATTCGAGGCCTGCAGTGACGTGAAACTCAAAATAACGCCAATTATAGCAACGAGGCCTCGCTTTCGATTTGTTGCTCTCAAATCGAAAGCGAGGCTTGTTGTGAGCCTCACCTCATGAACATTCTAGCGACTTAGCCAACCAACGTGTGCATGCACAGGAAGGGTGTGTTTGCCTATTAATGTCGTCGTGCACTTTGTAACAGGACAATTTGCAAGAAAGGCAATATAATGCCTAAAACGTTATCTCAATAAACGTTTCATCACCATCATCATCATCATCATCAGTCATGAACAACTCTCTCTCTCTCTCTCTCTCTCTCTCTCTCTCTCTCTCTCTCTCTCTCTCTCTCTCTCTCTCTCTCTCTCTCTCTCTCTCTCTCTCTCTCTCTCAACACGCTCACACACACACACACACACACACACACACACACACACACACTCACGTGTGCGTGAGTTGCACAACAGTTAACCCTTTGTCTATTAGAGGACGCGCGGATTTCGTTTATGAAATCTTGGTTTATTCAACGCCAAAGAGTTTCAGACGTCCCGGCAACATGGACACGTGCAAGATAATTTCAGCAAGAGGTATAGATCCTCATGAGCCCCACGCAACTGCGGGGGGCTCATGAGGATCTATACCTCTTGCATTTCGGTGGTGTTTAATTGTTTTCTCGGCAGCGAAGCGGTCCTTTTGCCCTTGGCCTAATGGTTTCAAATTGGTTTTATAACACACGTTCCTGAATTAGTTTCTTTCGCGTACCTTGGCTGGTTTCAATACACTTTTCTTTCTTCTTTTGTTCTGATCTTTACATAACGCAAAACAGAATCTCGCCAAAGTCTCTTGGATTCCCCCCCCCCCCCCCCCCCCCCCCCCCGGGGCAAAGTTTTCTTCTTTTCTTACCCTCTGCAGAAAAGATACCTTTGTCTTTTGTCGGAAAGTGCAATGTGGTTTCTATTCCAGAATATTTTTTTTTTTAATAGGCGTTTATTAAGGGCATAATTTTCAATAGTTGAAATTTTAACTGGATAATGGATTCGGTATGGCTCTGAAACCCTCATTTTCCTCTGTTGATGTACAAGAGACAGCTTCTCCGAAGCGAGTGTGCATTAGGCTTAACCGGGCCTGTCTCTGCTACTGACGATGCTGGTCTGCGGAAAGAAAGAAAAAACGCGCGGCTCCGCGTGTTTTCCGCCGAGCGGTATCGTCAGTAGCAGTCAAGGGGGTTAAGGTGCTTGCTGACCCGCGATTTCGGACTTAACGGCTTAACCCATATCATACTGAGGCTAAAAGCTTCAAATTTGTACACTGCCATACGCAAGCTGCATTATAGTACTTACAGATAAGGATATAGACCAGTGGCTTTAGTTCAAGGGTGTGTGCCATGCTTGGCGCCTAGAGGCGCCAAGCTATTCTGGCACACACCCTTGAACTATATTAGTCAAACTTATTTGACACACTGGTGCATTCCGAATGATGAGATTTAAAGCCTTAAGGTCAACGAACATCGAGAACAAATGCGCATTATTGAAAGCGATCTGCTACGTGGCCCGTTTTGATTGCTACCATTGGCCGATACAACGGGCTATCAGTGTTGTCTTGCCTCGACTACAATAATGCCCTCCCCTTCTTTTCACAATCCATGTGAGTAGGCACACAATAATGGCCTCCCCTTCTTTTCACAATCCATGTGAGTAGGCACACAATAATGGCCTCCCCTTCTTTTCACAATCATGTGAGTAGGCACACAATAATTGCCTTCCCTTCTTTTCACAATCCATGTGAGTAGGCACACAATAATGGCCTCCCCTTCTTTTCACAATCCATGTGAGTAAGCACACAATAATACCTCCCTTTTTTCCCCCACAATCCATGTGAGTAGGCACACAATAATTGCCTCCCCTTCTTTTCACAATCCATGTGAGTAGGCACACCTACCTGCGGTTTTCCACTTGCTTTTTGGCGTAAGGGAAGGAACTCTCCTGCGTGCAAAAGAGCAGAAACGATTTTTTTTTTTCATTTTACCACAGTCGTACATCATAATAAGTTTGGTCTTCAGTCAAGAATTATTGCAAGACATTCGAAAAAAGAAAGGAGATATTGTAATCTATTAATCCGTTGCTGCCTTTCAGCAGGTCGCTTTACATGTTGTGACGGTCCGCGATGTTGGACCTCGCAAGGTCCAAAATCACAGACCAGCACGGCCGCATTTCGAACCTCGTCATTTGGAATCATCCTCCGTCTCGCAAATCTCGTTTCATATGTGGCGAACAGCACACCGCACGTCCGGCTTGCTTTTGCGTTGAGGAAACGTCACTGTCGCTCTTTCTTTGAAGGCGCATTAAAGTTGCAGATTTCAGGCTATTTGTATTTGCCGTCTGCTTTTGTTACATGAGCATGCAAGCTATTTGTGTAGGTTACGGACGACAACACTAGCAAAAACAAAACAATTAATGACGATAATAATGAGAATGAGGTCAGCGCGAAAGCGTACGCCATAAAATGCAACTAGTCCAAAGTAGTATAGAAAAACACGATAAAAATATATTAACCCATTCAGCCCTGACGCACTACAGCAGGAGATGGGTCGAGCTTGATCATTCAAGGGTAGTGCCAGATTAGCTTGGCGCCTGTCGGCGCCAAACTAATCTGGCACTGCCCTTGAATTATCATGGTCGATCCATCTCCTGCAACTGGTGCATAGTCATTAGATGACGCCTCCATAATTTGGGAAATATGGCCGTCGGGCTGAATGCTTTAAAAGTTATAGGGTGCATTGTGAAATTACGACTATTTTTTGGTTAAGCTTTTGTGTACAGGTGCACTTGGCTCTGTGCACTCGTCTCTGGAATGTTCCTGTGCAATTGGCTCTTGCGTTTGGTTGTGCACATTGGCCTTTACATTTGGCTATACGTTGCTTTAGCATTAAATTTTGATTGTGCACTTTGCTAGATCGAATTTGGTTCTTGCATTTGCTCTTCACGTATCTTTTGTATTTGGCTGAGCATTTGGCTCTTGTATTTCGTTGAGCACTGGGCTCGTGCATTTAGCTGTTCACTTGGTTTTTGCAATTGGCTGTGCTCTTGATTGTTGCATTAGGCTATACACTTGGTTTTTGTATTTGGCTGAGCACTTGACTCTTGCATTTGGCGGTGCACGTTGTTCATGCATGTGGCTGTTCACTGGGCTCTTGCATTTGGCTTTTCGCTTGACTCTTGCATTTAGCTGAGCTTTTGGCGCTTGCATTTGGTTGTGAACTTGGCTTTGCATATGGCCGTGCACTTGGTTCTTAATTGCGTTTGTCCGTACGCCGGCAGTATAGGGGTTAACTCATTCTGCCCCAGACACACCACAGCGAGATATGGATCGACCATGATAGTTCAAGGGTGATGCCAGTATAGCTTGGCGCCTATGGGCGCCAAGCTATTCTGGCATCACCCTTGAACTATCATGGTCGATCTGTGTCCTGCACTGCACTGCACTCTTCAGAGGACAACGGCAAAATTTGGGGATGTCGGTCTTGGGGTAGAATGAGTTAATGCTTGTCAAACATTCACGCGGAAACTGGCTGGATAATGTTTTTCCTTTCTAAGGCAGTGGTGGGAAGAGGATCAAAGAGAAAATAGCAGTTAGGGCAGGCTATTTCTAGAATTTCTGATGGTTGCCAGCAGTTATGGTTCCTGCACGCCACGACCCTCTTAACCCTTTCAATTCAAAGGGAAAAACAACACTAAAAGCGATCCAAGAGCAAGAGCATAGATCCTCATGAGCAGTCGCGGGGGCTCATGCGGATCCATGCCTCTTGTGGACAGCGCTCTGTATCCCTGGTATATGCTTTCGACGTTCTGTACTCTTTATTGTTGTTATTAGCGAAGGTTCCAGAAACTCACACTGCGACCACCGACCGGAAAGAGGCGCCCCCCCCCCCCCCCACCACCACCCTTCACGGCCAGTGTCCATGGAGTGCATCTCATGGGTTAACTCTTTCGAGACGTACCGCATCAGGATTCGCGGCGTAAAGCCGCGAATCCGGATGCGGCACGTCTCGAAAGAGTTAAACCGTTGGCTTTTAGCAGCCGTTTTTTGTTTGTTTATTTGTTTAGGTGATTCCTGTCAGGATTCTCTCGACAGGAAATGCTTCCCACTGACAAAAGGTTATTGCGCATATCGTCGAGGCGCTTCCAGCAGGAATCATCTCAAAGATAAAAGCACTGAAAAGCAAAAAAAAAAAATAATGGATTAATTTTTTTTTTAATATATTAAAAATACTAAATAAAGAAATAAATAACTTGTTTTAAATGACAGATTAAGATCTCGAGAAACGTAGATATAAGAGGGGAAGCAAGAGGCGTAGATCCTCGTTACCCCCCTGCAGTCGCGGGGGCTCATGAGGATCTATGCCTCTTGTATTTAGGTGGTTTTCAAATTTCGTCGTCCAAAAATAGATTGCACTGATGCTTTTTTCATTCTACAGCAAACTCGTTAATACTTTGAGCTTTAATAAAGTTGCTTCTAAAACTTTCCATACGCTGTAAATGACGTGGTAAATCCAGCAAAAAAATAGGCCGAGAAATAACGAGAACGAACCAGGTTATTCACAGTCACTGTTCAAAGTCAACCACGTATATGTTGATTTTCTTTAACTCATTCAGTCCCGACGCCCCACAACAAGACGTGGATCGAGCATGATAGTTCAAGGGTGGTGCCAGAATAGCTTAGCGCCCATAGACGCCAAGCTTTTCTGGCACCACCCTTCAACAATTATGCTCGGTCTGTCTCTACAATTGTGATACAGTCCTTCAGGGGCCAACTTCAAACTTTGCGGATTTCGGTCCTGGGACAGAATGCGTGAAAGTTGTTTACAGTTCATGATATACTACAATGCAGTTGCTTCTCTACAACAGAGAGAGAGAGAGAACAATAAACAATGAACAATGAACCTTTATTTTCCAACGGTAGAAGTTATTGGTAACAGGACCAGTTTTCAAACTTGCCGTTGCTACATCTACTACATAAGTGACATAGACATGTAAACATACACATACCACACACTGCTGCATGCACTGCTGCATTCGCTCACGCACGCACGCACGCACCACGCACATACACACACACATACCCACACACGTGGGGGGGGGGGAGAGAGAGAGAGAGAGAGAGAGAGAGAGAGAGAGAGAGAGAGAGAGAGAGAGAGAGAGAGAGAGAGAGAAATGAAATGAAATGAAATGAAACTTTATTTCTGAACGGAAGAAGCAGTTAGCACATGTGCCATTTTTCACGCTTGCCGTTGCTAATCTACAAAGGTACAACTCTGCTAAAGGTACAAGGCTACTAACATACAGAAGTACAAAGCTACTAACATAAAAGTGCACATAATAAAACAAGTCGTTCAAAAAGAGATGGATAAGGCAAAATGGAGCGCACCAATTATGATTACTAACAATGTGAACGGGGGAAAAAAAATAAAAAAAAAGAAAAGAAGATAGTCTTTAAAATTCCTTTTTTCACAGAAATCAAACACGCGCGCACGCTCACGCCGCATGCTCACACACACACACACACACACACACACACACACACACACACACACACACACACACACACACACACACACACACACACACACACACACACACACACACACGCGCGCGCGCGCGCACACACCCACATACACGCACGTGCGCGCGGAGGTTAATATCAAGGCTTTAGGCGATGGAGATACCCGAACCAGTGAATGAGCTGTTAGATAGCAGGTACTTGAAGAGGCTTTCCTTGAAAGAGGGGAGTGAACCAGTGTGTGTTATGTGCGCTGGCAGTTTATTCCAAAACGAGGCGCCCGAGAAAGTGAGGGTGGTTTTAAATAAATCTATCCTCGGGCGTGGTGTGATGAAGTTTCGCCTTGATGTTGAATAGCCTGAAGCTGCCTTGGTGAAGAGATTACACAAGTATTCTGGGTGGATTTCATTCCAGATTTTATACATGACTACCCCTTTGTTAAAGAGATGGTGCTTGTCAAGAGGAAGCAATTTTAGTTTTTCAAATTTTTGGTCAGTAGAAAGAGCTGGATCAGGCAGGATCTGCTTCACTGCCCTGCGATGAAAGGAGTTAAGCCTCTTCATGTGTATGTCACCGCTGCCGTCCCATGTCGTGGAGGCATAATCGATGTGGGATTTGACATGGGCATTGTAAAATAGTTTGCGAGTGTCGACATCAATAAGATATTTTAGCTTAGACAGTATAAACACATTTCTGGACACAGTTTTACAGACAGCATTGATGTGAGATTGCCATTTCATCTGGTTATCAACAATAACTCCAAGTAGGCGATGTTCAGTTACTTGTGTAATGGTGTGGTCTTGGATCTCCAGGCTAAGCGAAAGTGGCTTGAGCTGATGCTTCTGACGGGTTGCTATCGTCATACATTCGGTTTTGGTGGGATTAAGGATCATTGCATTATTTTCACACCATTTGGAAATTTCGCTCAGTCCCTGTTGCAAACGACCATTTAAAGACTCAAGACACTTATCTGGGGTGTGGATTGTTGCGTCATCGGCAAACAAGTCACATGCAATTTTGTCATTCGTGAAATGTAGTGGCAGGTCATTGATAAATATGCAAAAGAGAAGAGGTCCCAGGACAGAGCCCTGGGGCACTCCTCTTGTTACTAAACCACTTGAAGAGTAAGATCCATTGACCATCACGCGCTGCTGTCTGTCTGTAAGATAGGAAGCGAAAAACGAGGTTGTTTTAAAGGAATGAATAGATGCCTGAGAACTGCCGTCTGATGTATGAAAACAGTTTCTTGAAAATGAACCATCCAGATATATACTGAGCTTGGAATGGAGAATTTCATGATCTACCATGTCGAAAGCTTTCCGAAGGTCTATGAAAACAGCACCTGTGAATTCGCCTTTGTTCATTGAACTTAGCCACGTGTCTGTAAGTCGCGATAAGGCTGTATGACAACTATGCTTCGGGCGAAAACCTGACTGGAGGGGGTGGATTAATTTGCGTTTTCCCAGGTATTCTAACATATGCTTATGAATGTGTCGTTCAAGGGGTTTACTTAAGACAGACAAAAGTGAAATGGGGCGATAATTGTTAACATCGGACAGATCTTTTGTTTTAGGTAGGGGAATAACTTTAGCCTTTTTTAGTTCTTTTGGGAAAACATTTTTCTGTATGCATAAATTGTAGACATAAGTTATTGTTTCTACAACATAGAAACTTTATTTTCCAAGGATTGAGATATTAGGCGCGCAGGCCTTTCTTACAATCTGTCCTTGCTAAGCTACTTTAAAATAAAAAAAAAGGAACACCAACCAAAACAACAAAAACTAACTAATAATAAAGGACACACACACGCATACACACACGCACACATACATACATATACATGTACTCGTGCACATGCGCACTTTTGTACATCCACATACACACGTACGTGCGCACATAATTATCTAACATATAAGTAGGTATGATATTTTGTGTACTATCAGAAACAAGTTAGAAAACAGAACAAACAATTTGGAGGCTAGATGGGGGAAAAAAATAGCAAAAATTTAAAAACATGAAGCGTATTATGTCGAGAAAAAAAAAAGAAGAAGAAAGGATCAGCATAACGTTGTCTTAGAAAGGTAATCATGTACTCTACTTTTAAACAGAGAGAGGGACGTGGTTTGTTGAATATTGGGAGGAAGTGAATTCCATAAAAGATCACCTGAATAAGACAGGCTAGATTTGAACAGGTCTATACGGGGCCTTTTTATAGAGAGACTGTTCCTGGAGGTGCTGTATTTTTTTTTTTTTTTTTCAGTTGGCGAAAAGAGCCTAGATAAGTAAGGTGGAGCTTTCTCGTTAAGAATTTTGTGCATCAGTACACATTTGTTTAGTGCGAGGTGCTTAACCAGAGGGGAGAGAGAGAGAGAGAGAGAGAGAGAGAGAGAGAGAGAGAGAGAGAGAGAGAGAGAGAGAGAATGACCCTTTATTTGACAACGGTAAAAGTTTTGGTAGTAACAGGTCCCGGTACACAGTTGTGTTTCCGTACTGTACAGTCTCTTAGCCATAGTCAGTCCCAGGCATCCCCTAATATTTCAATCCCCTCAAAAACACTACTGCCCACCAGCTGCACATTTGCCATGCACAAAATAACCATAAAAACAGCACATTGACAGTCTCATTTCTTGGCTATGAACCCGATTCCTTACCAACCCCACACCCAAGCACAGCTGAAATCAGCGTGCCCCTCAAATCACTACGTCAACGGCAACTCAACATAGGCCCACAATTGTCCACTGAATAAGCTCAGGATGGTATGAATCAAAGCACCAAACATGTCTCCTTTCATGTAACCAGAAATTTCCAGCAAATTCTAACATTCAGCCCTACTACAACATTTCAAACAAGGCAAAAATTATTTTTAAAAACACCAGTCCTCTTACTGCCTGAACTGCCCAAATTTGACTATGTAATGTGACCTGACAAGGAACTGTCCCACCTGAACACCATTCAATCTGCCATCAGTGCAACCATTAGACACTAGCTAAGTCAAACCCAAAGTGACACCATTGAATGTTGCTGCATCTTTAAGTTATGGCCCATTATGTGAAGCGCGCTGTTGTGGCATTCAATATGCTGTTAATGTTTTGGATCATGTATATCTGATGCCATGAAAAACAGACTAGATACGGTCAGAATGCCTCCAAAATTGGCATGTACATCAAGTAATATATCTGATCTTCAGAAATGTTGCATTTGAGACACAGGCACCTGCAAGTCTTTTTTTTTTTCATATTTTTCCACTACCCACCCCCCTACTTTGTCTGTTTTTCCATGTTTACAAACACATGCAATACAGTCAAACTGACTTCTGGTGGGCTGGACAACTAAAAACGCTTACCATGACACTGACATTGATGAAAAATGAGCTTTCAGACCCAAGGCCATTTCCTTGTGTATCTCAGGGCAGCCAAAAAGACAATGCCCTGGCATCCTCATTGCCCTGTTGTCTGGTGCCAACAAGCAGGAAGAGACCAGTAACCAGCTACCATGCCCTATATACTGCTGGCAATCTTTTCTACAGGCAAAAGGGGTCATGAAACAGCTGTGCAATTTAAACATTAAGTCTGCTGAACTAACCCACAGGCAAAAGACTACACAAAACAGCCAAAACTATGCTACGCGGGACACACCGCATACCTAAACAAGTGTCTGGAGTGCTTATTTAGGAGATAGCAGGGAAAAATGGTTATGTACAGTTCATTTTTATATAAAACACACCTGTCAGAGTCTCAAAAGGCCTAAACTCATGTTGCAAATGCAGCAGACATGTGTGTGCCAAACCTGTCAACACTCCCGTAAAAGCCTGTACTGGTGGCCGCAGCTGCTGGTCCCATAACAATGCACTCAAATGAGCTTTTCGCAGAGTAAAAATGCTTGTGTTTGGCTCAGAATAGACACCAGAGACATCCTTAATGACAATTACAGCAGAATGACACCTCAGACGCAGCCAGTGTAGCTGGATCATGCAAAATAACACATCTGCATGTCACACTATTTTTCACTCTGAGGTCAGCTGTCTAATAAAATGAACATGCTGACACTGTTTCATTGTAGTTTTGATATTAACTTTGACCTTAAGCCCCCCCCCCCCCCCCAACCCCCAACCTACCCCTTCCCCCCCCCCCCCCCCCCCACTTCACCCCACAACTTCAATAACCGAAAAGTGCCTCTTTTGTTTACGCATTTATAAAACTAACGCCCTAAACCCCACCCCTTTCAAGGTCAAGGTCACAGCTCAAGGTCGAAGGTCAGACTCATGACTACTTGTAAACTCATGACTACTTGTAAGACAAAAAAATAAATCAACAAACACACTAACCATAGCTCACAGTGCAGGTAAACAGGGTGTTTCAACGCAAAATATGCAAAAACGCCTAAAAAACTGCAATCGCAGCAATTTTTTGGCAAAATTTGAAATTTTTCATGATTTTCTCAGTTTTCCAACTGCAAAAGTCCAAACTGAATGATATGGTTACATTAAACCAGTTTCTGATCTATGTCACATATGGCATGTGGTGCCCTGACAGGTCCCGGTACACAGTTGTGTTTCCGTACTGTACAGTCTCTTAGCCATAGTCAGTCCCAGGCATCCCCTAATATTTCAATCCCCTCAAAAACACTACTGCCCACCAGCTGCACATTTGCCATGCACAAAATAACCATAAAAACAGCACATTGACAGTCTCATTTCTTGGCTTGTGAACCCGATTCCTTACCAACCCCACACCCAAGCACAGCTGAAATCAGCGTGCCCCTCAAATCACTACGTCAACGGCAACTCAACATAGGCCCACAATTGTCCACTGAATAAGCTCAGGATGGTATGAATCAAAGCACCAAACATGTCTCCTTTCATGTAACCAGAAATTTCCAGCAAATTCTAACATTCAGCCCTACTACAACATTTCAAACAAGGCAAAAATTATTTTTAAAAACACCGGTCCTCTTACTGCCTGAACTGCCCAAATTTGACTATGTAATGTGACCAACAACCATTTTTCGAACTTGCCGTTGCTAATCTACTGATTACAGAGTTACTATCGCACTAATTGTTTTCTACTACTGAAAAGGGAAAAAAATTACATGACACAGCACAAGCCAAGAATGAAGAAAAAAAAATGTAAGGGGGAAGTGACATAGGAATTACCAACTTTATTGGTCGGGCATAATGACATGTTGTGAGGTTTAATTAAAATAATATAATAAGAATACAGACAACCTAATACGCATACATATCGTATGCACATTTGAGCACGCCACTCTCTATCTCTAATATACACGTACGCACACGCACACACGCACAATGCACACGCACACACACACACACACACACACACACACACACACACACACACACACACACACACACACACACACACACACACACACACACGCTTACGCGGCTTATAACGTTAAGCTAGTCAGTCATATGAGTAGCTGGCTAAATACAAGCTGTACCGAATAAATATGAGTCATCAGTCGAAACCTGTGATACACGCAATTAATAATCTAATGAGAAATAGTATTTTTCAATATGTGCACAGTCACGGGGATGCTGCTGACAAAAATAAGTACTTGGTGAGACTGACTTTAAACGAGGAGAAAGTAGCTGATGTCGTGAGGTTTCTAGGCAAGGCATTCCAAAGACTAGAGCCAGAGAACGTCAAACTCGTTTTATAAAGAGAGAGAGAGAGAGAGAGAGAGAGAGAGAGAGAGGAGGGGAGAGGAGAGTCCGAAATAGCTCAGGCGGTTAAACGTCGGAGCAGGAGAGCGAAGGGAATCGCCGGGTCGTGGGTTCGAATCCCGTCCCGGCCCCGGTAGCTGGACTCACAATCCAGGGGGAAAAAACGGATTTGTTTATTAGCATGTCTGTTAAAAGGTCCTGGTAAATCAAAGTGGCACAGTTGGAGTGCGCCTGAGTTGATCAGTGTTCAGGTCGAACTCCATAGGCAATAGATTTCTCTGTCCCCCATAACCCGCCCGTCAGGGCCGTCCATGATCACCTCGGTGCTGTGGACGTTAAACCCGAACTAACCAACCAGAGAGAGAGAGAGTGAGAGAGAGAGAGAGAGAGAGAGAGAGAGAGAGAGAGAGAGAGAGTGAGTAGGGGGCCTACTCGAGTGAGTGGAATCTTTTATTGCAGGATAAAGCCATTAGGCAACTCAATGCCTGTCTTACAAGCTGTCCTGTATACAAAACAAAACACAACAGGAAAACAAACGCTTCATAAAAAGAAAAAAAAATTAACGAACACAGTTATTGAGAGAGAGAGAGAGAGAGAGAGAGAGAGAGAGAGAGAGAGAGAGAGAGAGAGAGAGAGAGAGAGAGAGAGAGAGTTGTTTATAGCCACCAGCCTTGAAAAAAGTCTGTCTTCCGCGACCTTTCTATTCCTAGTCTTAATCCCCTATCCTCTCGGACTCCCCCCCCCCCCTTCCCTAACTCCACCCCTCTCTCTCTCCCTTCACCCACCCCCACCCGGGTCTGCCCTGGGGGACTTGGGTGGGGTTAGGTACTTTTTAGTTCCCAGGGTCACCCTGGTCAGCCCCACAGGGTGGGTTTCCTTTCTATTCTGGGGCATGTGTTTCTGTCTACCCTTGGTCCATTCACCTGTATTTGTCTTTTTAAAACTCTCCCAACTGTCTGCACTGCATGTAGCTCTTGATGTTGGATGTGTGTTGCTAGACGGTCTTAGCTTTATTTAGGCCCCATGTTGTAGGTTTATTTAACGTATTTGACCGGCTGGCGACATACATTCAATTTTCTGTTTAGTTTTGTTTTTTCACAAGCAGTGCAGGCACGTCCTGAGAAAGCCTTGTTGCTGTCGGGACGTTAAGCAATGTACAATCAATCAATCCCTTCACCCATTTCTTGTTCCTTCGCCTCCACACTACTTTTCCACTGTTGAGATGAGAAGATATGGTTTCCATTCCGGTCTGGGTATCCCAATAATTACTGTTTTATGGGCATTGTTCTTGTGGCTTTTAGGAACTTTCTCGGAGATGTTTTGAGCGTCGCAAAAAAAGAAAAAGAGGCCCTACGTCAAACCCCTTCACTGCGGGTTGACACTGATTGGGTTTTCTGAAATCTTTCTTTAGGAAACATGGATACAAATAGGTCACAGCAAGAGGCATAGATCCTCATGAGCCCCCGCGAATGCGGGGGCTCATGAGGATCTATGCCTCTTGCAGTTGAATCGGGGTCACTGACTCTCGGGAATGAACGCGTTAACCCAAAATAACACTTAATTTGAGGAAGAGGTGAGGAGAATGTTGGTCATCAAGAGGCACAGTTTCTCATGAGTCCCTGCATCTGCGCGTGCTCATGCGGATCTATGTCTTGCGGTGGAGAAAAATGACATAGTTCAGGGACGGGCGGAAAAGGAAACGTGAAATACACGCCGGACCGTGCGAATGTGATATTTACATGACAGGGGTTTTTCTATCGCCGACATTTCAGAAATATTGCAAAGTGAAACGTGAACGCGTTCGTCTGTGAAACGTGAACATGGAGATGAAGATCTGGTAGTTTATTGTTGTCACAAAATGATTCAGTAGACACAAATCTTTTTGCGAGAGGTGGAGGAGAGAGGACGCGGGGTGGGGGGGGGGTGTGGGGGGGTGAGGGTGTGCATTTCAAACAGCAAGGACTATTTCATAGCCAAAACAGAAAGCAAACACACGTTTGCTGTTGTGCGTGGTTTTGTTTTTCTGAAGATATTAATGAACATAATTATGTTGCCGCGTAAAGTACGATTTCCTTTAATTTGAGTTTGTTTGTTTTTTTTAATTTTCTGATCTCTGATTCTGCATTGTCTGATCCTTTGTGTGTGTGTGTGTGTGTGTGTGTGTGTGTGTGTGTGTGTGTGTGTGTGTGTGTGTGCGTGCGTGCGTGCGTGCGTGCGTGCGTGCGTGCTTGCATTCGTGCATGGGCGCACGTGTTTGCCTGCATGTCAACCTGTCTGCTACGCTTGATTCTTTAACATACTGATCACCGTCTGTATGATACATTGACGGATGCCTGATTTCCCCAAAGGCTCCTCCCTTGCACAATTTAACAATGCGAATAATTGTGTGGACTAAGAAGAAAACAACTCTCAAGCAGTCTTTTAGTCATTGCCTTCCATCTGCAAGCGGCATAGATTCTCATCAGCCCTGAATTTGCAGGGGCGCATGAGAATCTATGCCGCTTGCTAGGAATAATCGCCGGCCTTCATTTGCATCATCAGACTTAGACGACCGTGTTGATCTGAGCGAACATGTCAGCGTCAGCATTACGCGAACATGTCTCTGGCTGCCAAGTGGATGCTCGCTGAGCAAAAGGTTCTTGGGCCGACGTCAGGCCTGTGCTGGCCAGCTAGGGCTGGCGTCGGCCCGTGCACCTTTTGCGCAATGGGTGGTGGTTCTTTTTTTTATCTTCCTTTTTACATGCCTATCGTCGAAAGTCAGCAATTTCGTCCACGCCAATACTTTTAACTGGATCTAATTTTTTTTTTTTTTTTTTTTTTTTTTTTTTTTGGGGGGGGGGGGTGAGGGGTGGGTGGGCGTGGGGCGCACACAGCGATATCCCGAAGCTTACCTGTACCATTCCAATCTCTCTCTCTCATCTCTCTCTCTCTCTCTCCTCTCTCTCTCTCTCTCTCTCTCTCCTCTCTCTCTCTCTCTCTCTCTCTCTCTCTCCTCCCCCCCCCCACCCCCCTTGGGGCGCTCCTAGGTCGACTATTCTGGCGGGATAAAGTCAAAAACTGTTTTCCCAACGGAAGGTCAACCGACTTAATACACTCGTCTAAAGGAGACACTTGGAATCTCAGACGGCCTATAGGGGGTCCCGGAAACCTTTAGCCGATAATAGCGAGCTTTGCCCACTAAATCCTCGTCCGAAAGTGCTATTCTGGAAGTGAGACTGTCGGTTCCTCTCAGTGATCTCATAGCACGCATCGTCACACCGAGGTGAAGAGAGAAAGGGACGAAGCACGCTATTAGCTGGCCTGTCTTCATCCGCGTGAAAAATTAGAGTTAGCAGGCGGCGCGGAGGGATACCGGGATCCTAGATTAGAGTCCGGCGGTGACGCGGCTTCGCTCGTCAGCACTGATAGGATTAATGCCCCAATTCATCCTTTTTCAGAGGAGGGGTCTGAATTAGACTTTTGCTTTACCGTATCACATTGTTTGTAACAAGAAGGTTGTGTGTAAATGAGACTTAATTCTCAATGATCGGATGATCATCATCATGATGATAATGATGACGATGATCATCATCGTCATCGTCGTCGTCGACTGGTCAGCATAATTAAAATGAGATGGAATGATACGACACGACGTGAGATGACATGAGACGAGACGAGATGAAATATCTTCTCTCCATCTCCTCTAGTGTCCACAAAGACATTTTATTTTGTACCCGCGAGTCGCAGACGGAATTGTGCCCCTTAGTTCCTATTATTGTTATAATAATAATAATAATAATAATAATAATAATAATAATAATAATAACAATAATAATATCAAGTTATATTTTTAAGTTATCATATTATTGTCTTTTTATATTGCTCATAACAAGCTTATGATATAGCAAAAAGAAAACAACAAATATGGATCCTCCGGCGCTTTGTTATATCCAAAGTTTCCTGTTCCTGGAACGCATTGTGTGTTCTGCCGCATGAGTGACACCTGAGTATCTGCATCTGTCTGAAACAACAAAGAACAAACTAACGAAAGGTTTTATTTCAGCTGAAGCTTTAGGCCAGGAAGCCTTTCTGACAAACAGTCCTGCGTTTTCAGCACAACTTTAAAGTTTTTCTAAATTTCTTATTTCTTTATTATTTATTTATTTATTTATTTATTTATTTATATAAATGACGGCTTTCCAACTGTACATCATCGGCTACGGACGCAGCGCAGGCGGCTGTATGCTTTCGCGCTGACGGCTAGAATTGATATGACGTTCAAACTGGTCATAAATTACGAGTGGGTCACCTCAACGTTTCCCATCTTTATAATAAGGTATCTGACCTGTCGGCGTTTCTTAACAGTCCCACACCGTTCGACATTTTCGGCCTTACCGAGTCACGCCTAAATTCAAATATCAGTGATGATGCCGTGAAAATTCCTAATTTTAGTATCATGAGAAGAGATTCCTCCTGTCACGGTCAAACAGGCATTGCTGTATACGTTCATCACTCTATTGAACACTTAGTCCGTAGGCGTAAAGACTTAGAAACGGCTGAAGTAGAGTGTGTGTGGATTGAGGTCAAAAGCCCGTACTGCTCACCGTCATTTGTTGGTTTTCTTACCGCAATCCGGCATCTAACTTCGAGTGGTATGACAATTTTACTACTAACCCAGACAAAGTGTATAAAGGGCAAAATGACGTCATTCTTCTTGGTGACTTTAATATAGATATGCTTAAACCCCATCCCGCATGGGACACTACATTTTCTTTATTTGGCCTAGTACAGCTAGTTAAATCCCCCACCAGAATTACCGCCGCGAGCTCTACGCTCATTGACCACGTCTATACAAACAAACCGCAGGCGGTGTCCGATGTTAGTGTCTCAGATCTTAGTGTTAGTGACCACTGCCCCGTGATTTGTTGCTGGTCTATAAAACTCCCCAAATTAAAGAAACATCGTCATACCACAACAACCTACAGGTCGTTTAAGCATTTCAGTCGTAATGAGTTTCTACACGATCTTAATAACACTCCTTTTGACGATGTCCTTCTCACAGATGATCCAAATATTGCGCTGTCTACTTGGTACAGATTATTCCTTGGAGTATTAGACAGACATGCGCCGATTAGAACAAAAAGAGTAAAGAGTGAGATACTTCCCCCATGGCTGACAACAGAAATAATGCATGCCATGTCGGTGCGAAATGACCTAAAAAGAGAAAAGAACTTTGATGAATTTAAAAAGCAGCGAAACCGTGTGAGGTCAATGGTGCGAGCCGCGAGGAGGGACTTTATCCGCAACACTGTCAAGGACAACAAAGATGTGTCAGCAGTGTGGCGGGTACTGAATTCGATCACTCGAGGCAATAGCAGTAGGTCAACAACCATCCCCAGTAATCTCTCCGCCGACACATTCAACGAACATTTTTTGTCTGTTGCGGATTTGATAACTACTCCTAGTCGTGATACAGAGGCTGACATATGCCCCGATTACTTAGTTAATTTCTGCAACAGAAAAACAACTGGCACACTACCATTTAATATCCCCATACTTGCTGTGCACGAAGTGCGCAAACTAATTAGTGACCTAGCTAATAAGAACTCCTCCGGCCATGATGATATCAACCCACAAATATTAAAGTTGTCTGTACCATACATCGTATAAACCCTTACTTATAATTATTTACAACTTATGTATTCAAAAGAATGTATTCCCTACAGACCTCAAAGTTGCAAAAGTCGTTCCACTGCCAAAATCAAAAGATCGTACTGACCCTAACAACTATAGACCCATTTCTCTGCTGTCAGTATTATCTAAACCTCTCGAAAGGCATATACATAAACACCTGTCTGACTACTTAGAATCCGGAAAGTTGCTACATTCGTCTCAGTCAGGATTTCGCCCTCGGCACTCATGTCATACGGCTCTGAGCAGATTAACAGACACATGTCTTTCAAATATGAATAATTCGCAGCTGACAGGTGTAATTTATCTTGACTTTAAAAAGGCTTTCGACTTAGTGAACCATACAATATTGATTTCCAAACTTAAGCATTATCTTCGAAACGACATGGCTGTTTCCTTTTTTATGTCATACCTCGAAAACAGAAAACAGAAAGTAATTGCTAATGGAGCCTACTCTTCTACTAGAGATGTTAAACTCGGGGTTCCGCAAGGGTCAATCTTAGGTCCTCTTTTATTTTGTATTTACATCAATGACCTGCCTCTAAGTCTCACTTACGAAGCAACACAGTGTGATATGTTCGCCGATGATACCTCAATCCACACAGCTAACAAAGACATAAGTGAAGTTGAAAACGGCCTTCAAAAAAGTCTCGACGATATATCAGCATGGTGTAAAGTCAACTCAATGATTCTGCATCCTACTAAAACAAAATCTATGATTATTGCAACACGCCAAAAGCACCAGTTAAAACCTTTAAAGCTTAATCTATCACTCGGCGACGACATCATAGAACAGGTAGCCGAACATCGTCTATTGGGGGTCACAATTGATAATCAGCTGAGGTGGCAGATGCACATTGACAATGTCTGTAAAACGGTCTGTAGAAATGTATTTATGTTATCGAAATTAAAGTATTACACAGATAGTGAAACCAGAAAATTGTTCAGTAGTGCACACATCATGTCACATTGTAAACTACGCATCGACGGTGTGGGATTGTTGCAGTGATGTCCACTTAAAAAGACTAAATTCTTTACATAGGAGAATGGCAAAATTATTTTTTCCCGACCCGCACTTGACGACCGAGGAAAAACTCAGTAAAGCTGGATTCCTGCCCCTTCAAAATCATTTTAAATATAACAAAGGGGTACTGATGTTTAAAGTGTGGGACCATAGCGCTCCAGAATATCTAACAGAGTTGTTTAAAAATTCAGATTCCTGCTATGGGAACATGAGGGGTCTTTATATTGTTCCAAAACCCCGAATAGATATATTTAAATCTACTTTGTCATTTGCGGGTTCCACACTGTGGAACTCACTCCTACATCACGATAAAGCCACTCCGACATTATCTCGTTTCAAGGCAAGGCTTTATAGGTAGCTGACATTACTCAAATAATAATATCTAGTTATTCGTCGACACACGAATGTACGTGTATATTCTAACAATCATGTGTATATGTGTGCGTGTGTGTGTGTGCGTGTGTGTGTGTATGTGTGTGTGTATGTGTGTATGTGTGTGTGTGTGTGTGCGCGCGCGCGCGCGCGCGTGTGTGTGTGTGTGTGTGTGTGTGTGTGTGTGTGTGTGTGTGTGTGTGTGTGTGTGTGTGTGTGTGTGTGTGTGGACGCGTGAGTGCGTTTGTGCGCGGCGTATGCACATGTTTGTGTTTAGTGGACTATATATTTTGTATTACTGTGCTTTGATGTCTCTTTTATATGTATATTTTGTACTTAGTTAGTCGTAACTGTAGCAACGGCAGGTACGAAAAATGACATAGTCACTGACTGTGTTAATATCTTCACCGTTTTAAAATAAAGATTCATTGATTCATTGATTCTCTCTCTCTCTCTCTCTCTCTCTCTCTCTCTCTCTCTCTCTCTCTCTCTCTCTCTCTCTCTCTCTCTCTCTCTCTCTCTCTCTCTCTCTCTCTCTCTCTCTCAACGGCAAGTTTGAAAACTGGTCCTGTTACCAATAACTTCTACCGTTGGAAAATAAAGGTTCATTGTTCATTGTTCATTGTTCTCTCAGTTTGATTTACGAAGACCGCTTATAGAAAGTCGGTTGACCTACATTTCAGTCCGTAATTTTCGTTCTTTTCACTGGCAATTTTGGATAGCTAGCGTTTCAAATAGACATTGGATGAGTTCGTAATCCAGCGTTGTCAGTACCTCTTGAACTTTTTGAATAATAATTAATTCATTTTTGCAAGTTTTGGATCCAGTATATGCTCCCTCCAAAAGTCAGCCCTGGCAGAGGCTGTGTGGAAGAAAACAGTCAGCCCTGGAAGAGGCTGCGTGCCTTTCGGATGTGTGACGTCAAACATCAAATGCGTCACTGTGTACAGCGTCGTGAGACTAGCGATGCCATGCCGTCAAGCTTATACTGACGTCATTGTGCTGCTCGTGCTATTAATTCATGTCGCTACACGAACACACAGAGCGTACTAATGGCGAGAAGCGCCGTGTGTCCGTCTTTATTGTGTGCGCCTGCATGTGCATTGATAACAGATTGACTTCGAGAGGAGTGAAATGGATCAGAAGGATAAGCTTAAAAATATGATAAACTCTTGAATGTTTTTAAAAGAAAAACGCATGTGAGCTCCAATCAATACTGCAGACTTTGGGATGAAATCCTCATCTTGTTATTTTCTTGTCTTAAGCTTTCGAAGATTGAAAGTCCTACAAAACGGTGCGAGAAACGCAGATAAATGAAACAAGGAAGTGGCAGAGATTCTCATGAGCCCCCGAGAACGCGGGGTGACATCGGGATCTATGTCTCGTGCATTTGGATGTTGACCTCTGTGATCTGACGGACACGGAATCCCTGGCTATATTTCATTTTGCTTTTTATTCCGACTACTTTGAGTGTTGCCTTCAGCAAGTATTTTTTTAACACACTTGTATTGCGATAGTGTGATTTTTTTTTTTTTTTTTTTTTAGCATGTTGTATTAGCCGCATTTAATGGATTTTCGTTTTTATAGGACAAAGACCTTATTGAATTGATTTTCGTTTTTGTAGTATAAACGCCTCCATAAAGGGATTTTCGTTTTTGTAGTGCAGACACCTCATTGAGTGGATTTTCGTTTTATGGCGTAAACATCTCATTAAATGGATGTTTGTTATTTGTAGTGCAGACACTTCATTGTGTGGATTTTCGTTTTTGCGGTGCAAACACTTCATTAAATGAATTTCCGTTTTTGTATTGCAAACATCTCATTAAACGGATTCTCCCTTTGAATTGCAAACACCTCATTAAATGTATTTTCCTTTATGTACTGCAAACACCTCATTAAAGGGATTTATTTTTTTATAATGCAAACATATCATTAAATGGATTATTTTTTTTGTTGTGCAAACACCTCATTTAATGGATTTTCTTTTGTGTCATTACATGGATTTCTGTTTTTGAAGTACAAACATATCATTAAATGGATTTTCATTTTTATTTTGCAAACATCTCATTAAACCGATTCTCGTTTTTGTATTGCACACACCTCAGTAAGTGAATTTTCCTTTGTGTAGTGCAAACACCTCATTAAATAGAATTCCGTGTTTGTAGTGTAATCATCTTATAAGCCCTCTCTTACATCCCCAGCATGTCTTATGTTTATTTTTCTTATTAGACTAGATAGCGTCATACTTTTTTTTTAACTTTTTTTTTCACATGCAGCGCATGCACCACCTGAGAAAGTCTTGTTGCTGTGGGGTTGTATAACGAACCAACCATTCTTACACAACACAAACATTGGAATCTTGCGAAATATGTTAAAGCACTGATATCACCTTTCAATCAATGTATTTGTTGACCCAATGACGCCACAATTTAAATACTTCCATCTTATATAATGGGAGTCACTCAGTTTCTGGGGTAATGGGTTAACCCTTTGGCTGTCGGTAGCGGTTTTAGTCGCGGTGATTTCTGCAGGATTCACTAAAACCGCTACCGACAGCCAAAGGGTTAATATTGGTACAACGGGATGGGGTATTCTCGTGTGTCGCCATAAATAAATTCTAGAGTTTCAGCATCGGGCAAACAAAGTATTTGGAAACTCTCTAATGTCAATGCCTCTTAAACTCATTCGCGGCCAGCCGCATAAGCCGCGCATCCGGATGCGGCTGGCCGCGAATGAGTTAACGTCAGTGCCTTCGGCTATAAATCCATTTTGTGGCACATACGGGTGACTACACCACCTGATCCTGGGTTGCCTTACAACGACTCTGCCGGTGTAACACGACAGAATGACTCCCTTGACACAAAGCGACCCCGGTTCGATATGCTTTGACAACCATCTGTTACCTCACGCTTTTTTTTTTTTTAGGCCAAGTGACGCAGGCTCAAACCAGTTTTATTCTAAAAAGGCATCGACAGTAATTTCATTGTTACGAAGAGTGATCCTCGGTCGATTTGACGTGAGAACAATTTTTGCAAAACTTACGTCAGGTCAGTTTGGCATGTTAGTTCGTTTGGCGTGGTACACGCAAAATTGGCACGCCGATTTGCCCTCTGGTCAATTTGGCGTACTCTAATGACCTCGTGTCCACCTGGCGCGAGATTCATTTTGGCGTGTTACTCGCCTCACGCAACGGTGTAACGCCAAAGTGAGACCTGGTTTATAAGGCGTTCGATAAAGGTCCATCTGGCGTATGGATCAGGCTGGTCTGTGACACCGGCGTTTGGAAGGTTCTCTCTCTCTCTCTCTCTCTCTCTCTCTCTCTCTCTCTCTCTCTCTCTCTCTCTCTCTCTCTCTCTCTCTCTCTCTCTCTCTCTCTCTCTCTCTCTCTCTCTCTCTCTCTCTCTTTCTCTACCAAGAACAAGACGTATAATATAAAACTAGCCTGTGTCTGGCCTTTTCAGGTGCAAAAGCATGGAATAATTTACCCCAAGTCTTAAGTCTGTTTCTAAATTTAATATTTTTAAGGATCGCCTTTATCGCTTTTTACTTCTAAACTAATATCACGATGCAATTATCCTCTATTGATGCTGAACTCTCAGAGACATGTTCTAATTACACGATGCCCTTCAGATCATGTCGCTGTTATTATGTTTGTTTTCGCCTTTTATGCTTTTCGTACACTTAAATGTTCTTGACACTATGTTTGTTTGTTTCTTTCTTTAAATAAATTATTGTGTTGCTCGATGTATATTTATGTGTGTAGAGTAGCAGGATAGTTTGTAAGAGAGGCATACGCATGCCTAAAACTTTTTCCTGAATAAAAACTTTTCATCATCATTATCATCTCTCTCTCTCTCTCTCTCTCTCTCTCTCTCTCTCTCTCTCTCTCTCTCTCTCTCTCTCTCTCTCTCTCTCTCTCTCTCTCTCTCTCTCTCTCTCTCTCTCTCTCTGTTTGCCATTTCCTGGGATAATTTCTCTTTAAAACGAAACACAATTCTTATAATAAGGTTTGAGACATGTTCGGCATTTAGGTATTATTCTTGACTCATTCAGCCCGACGCACGTATTTCCCAAATTTTGGAGACCCAACGACAGGCGCCAAGCTAATCTGGCACTACCCTTGAATTATCATGTTCGACCCATCTCCTGCTGTAGTGCGTCAGGGCTGAAATGGTTAAATGTGTTGTTTTTCTACTGTGTGCTTTTCTCACTTTTTTCTTTCCTTTTTCATATTATAGTTGGTGTCTTAATCCCTTTCAGCCCACACGCAAGAGGCATGGATTCTCATGAGCCCCCGCATCCGCGAGGGCTCATGAGAATCTTTCATTCGCATAAGCGGTGCCTGAGGCAGACGGGCTTAACCAGGGATGGTTTCAGTGACACATTTGCAGTCACTCACAATGACAGGCTTAGAATATGTCCTCAAAACGGACATTTAAAAATGCAGTACCTAAAATACAATTATTTAATAAAGAGACTGTCCTAAAAAAAAAAATTTTTTTTTTAAATATCCGCTCAACCCAGGGGAGCCTTCAATGAAGTCAGGCACGTGTGCCCCAAGAAAAAATGTCCTCGGGCCGACATCGTACGCAGTTGGCCCGCGCACAGCCGTGCGCGGGCCAACTGCGGCCTACGTCGGGCTTAAAGTTTGTTGCTTATCGGAGGACTACACTATTGAACGGTCCAGGCAAAAGCATCAGCAAAAGACTGCAGTGTTTATAAAGTACCTGTTTATAAGGATGTTGTTGTTGTTGCTGATGATGATGATGACGATGATACTGCTGCTGCTGACGATGATGATGATAATGATACTGCTGCTGCTGTTGTTGTTCAGTGTTGCTGTTGCTGGGGTTTTGGGCGTTAGGTGTATGGTGGGGGGAGGGGGGGGGGAGAGAGAGAGTGTTCTGTCAGTGAAGCGAGTAAACGCAAATACACAACACAAGTGAATTCATATATGATAGTAAGTCTACAAACCTACTTCAGAAAGGTTTGATTGACTCGTTTGCACGTGTTCTTCAGAAGAAATAAAAGATACTTGCATGGCTCCCACGATAGGCCGAATGGGCTGTTTACGTATAGGTACATAGAAACGGTATTCGTGTAAAAACAATTTTTCTCGGATGGAACAGACTTCAGGGCTTCGAGCAAAGGCCGAATTGGTTGGGGGGGGGGGGGGTCACAGAGAAGGGGTTTTCCTTTGGAAATGTGCTGCTCGGACCTGCGCCAGCCACTAAGCAAGGTGCTCCGCTGTAGCGGAGCGCCTTGCTTAGTGGCTGGCGCATAACTAAAGACATCAGGGCTTTGACCATCGACCGAATTGGTCGGTTTATGGAGGAACATAGAACGGGTTCTCTTTTGAAACTGTGTCCCTTAGCTGGAATAAGTGTTCAGGGTTTCCACTAAAGACTGAATTGGTCGCTTACGTATAGTAGACACATACCCAATGCGCAAAAAGAAATCTGGCCGCCGTTGGCCCGGTGGCCGCCTATTGCGCATGGGAAGGATGCGGTATTTGTGTGGATGTGTTTCTCAGATAAAAGAGATTTTACGAGCTTCGACCTAAGACTGTATTGGTCGTTTACGGAGGCATATAGTACAAGGGGCTTTCCTGTAGAACTGTGCCCCTCGATTGGAATGAATGTTCAGGGTTTCCACTATAGACCGAATTGGTCGTTTACGTATAGTAGATAAATACGGTATTCGTGTGGATGTGTTGCTCAGATGAAATAGCCTTTATGGACTTCGACCAAAGACTGCATGAACTGGTCGTTGATGGAGGTACGTAGGTACGTCTTCCCTTCTTCAGATGGAAGAGCGTTTAGGGCTTACCCCTGAAGATCGAATTGGTCGTTTACGGTGGTACATAGAGGTCTTAAAATGGGTTCACTGCACCAGAGTCCTCTTCCGTTGGGACCTGTTTTTTGTGTGTGGGGGCACCATCACATTCTGAACTCTTGACGTAAACTGAGGAGAAATACATCAGCGGGGTGGGCAAGAGGCGTAGATCTTCATGAGCCCCCGCTCACGCGGGGGCTCATGAAGATCTATGCCTCTTGCAGATGGATGCATGGTGGTGGGGTGGGAGGGAGGTGGGGGTGTCTGGGCCGGTCCAGAAGGGGCCGTTTATTCTGGGTCTAAATTCGTTCTCCCGTCACAAGCTCTGATGAGCCTGCCGTTTTTTTAGCTGGCTTCCCCGCCTCCCCCCCCCCCCCCTTCTCTCTCTCTCTCTCTCTCTCTCTCTCTCTCTCTCTCTCTCTCTCTCTCTCTCTCTCTCTCTCTCTCTCTCTTTTAAATTTTATTGTTACATGAAATAATATGTGTAAATATAATTATTATTATTATCTTTTAATCTATTTTATGTTGTAGATGTTAGCAACGGCAAGTTTGTAAAATGACGATTTGTTTCTAACTTTTTACCGTTGATAAATAAAGTTTCATCATCATCATCATCATCATCTCTCTCTCTCTCTCTCTCTCTCTCTCTCTCTCTCTCTCTCTCTCTCTCTCTCTCTCTCTCTCTCTCTCTCTCTCTCTCTCTCTCTCTCTCTCTCTCTCTCTCTCTCTCTCTCTCTCTCTCTCTCTCTCTCTCTCTCTTATCCATCCATTGCAGTCAGGTTTCAGACCAAACCATTCCTGCCATACCGCGCTGATTAGGATGACAGACAGTAGTCTAGTATTTCATGATTTAGGATCAGACTTGACTGATGGGTTTTCCTTGAATTGACAAGCTGAGTGAGAGAGAGCCTAGCTGGTGCTTTTGACGGGTACTTAATACCATACATTCAGTCTTCGCTGGGTTTAGGATCATGGAGTTGTTACTACACCAGTTGTCAATGTCTTGTAGTGCGCTTTGTAGGCGTGTATCAATAATAGATAAATCCTCGTCGGGCATGTGTATTGCAGCATCATCCGCGAACATATCGCATGAAAAATTATGATCGTTAATTGTGAGCGGAAGGTCGTTAATGAACAAACAAAATAAAAGAGGGCCTAAAATAGAGCCCTGGGGCACGCCATGCTTGACTAAGCGGTGATTAGAATATGTACCATTAAGAAGGACTTTTTGTCTTCTGTCATCCAAGTAGGATTTGAAGAACGTGGCAGCGCTGTTGGTGTACAACGAAATTTTCTTTATCAATATATCATAGTTTACTAAATCAAAAGCTTTACGGAAGTCTAAAAAGACTACACCTGTTAGTTTGGATTCATTGATAGATGCTAACCAGGTGTCTGTCATCCTAATCAGCGCGGTATGGCAGGAATGGTTTGGTCTGAAACCTGACTGCAATGGATGGATAAGATTTCGGTTTTCTAAATATTTAGATAGATGTTTATGAATATGCCTCTCTAAAGGCTTTGACAAAACTGGTAGTAATGAAATGGGACGAAAATTATTAATTTCACTTAGATCTTTTGATTTTGGTAGTGGGATTACTTTTGCATCTTTAAATACATCCGGAAAACAGTTTTGTTTTATACAGAGATTGTAGATGTATGTGAGACTCTCAACGCTATATGGAAGAGATGTCTTGAGTATTTTTGAGCTGATCTCATCAGGCCCGGATGACTTTTTATTTTCCATCGAGGTAATTAATCTGCCCACTTCATGAACCGCTATAGGCGGTATGATGAAAGGTTCGTTGTTTTTATTTTTCTGGTTACAGTAGTCTAGTAATTTGTCTGGACAAATATACTCATGTGAGTTATTTCCCAGTGGCATTAGTGATTCCGCCACAGAGACAAAATGGTCGTTAAAACTGTTTGCAGTGAGGTGGGGTGGTAAAGACGCACTACTTTTATTTGTACCTTTGGTTACTAAATTTATGGCACGCCATACAGTGGAGGAGTCTTTACTTTGCTTAACTACCTTACTGAAGAGAGATTTTCTTGCTTCTAAAACCATTGATTTTACGCGATTACGCTGTGTTTTGTATTCAGCAAAACGCTTCTTTTTTTTTTTTTTAGCTCGTCCCTGTGTTCCATAGCCTCTATCAGATCCGCAGTTAGCCAGGGTGGTAAGGCGGCGTACTTAACTCTCTTTTGCTTCAGGGGCGCGTGTTTATTCAGCACACCGAGAAAGACGCGGTACCAGGTGTCCAATGCTTTGTTTGGGTCACTATCGTTATAAACGTCCGTGAACTGTGCTCTATCTAAATCAGTCAAAAAGGCAATTTCATTAAAGTTTTTAAATGATCTATAAGTGATGCACGTGTGACCTTGCTTTTTCATTTTTGGAAGTTTTGACAGCCATATGCAGCTAACTGGATAGTGGTCGCTGACACTCAGACTATCAACTTGAGTGTTGCTAACTGCGAGAGGTTTGTTGGTATAGATATGGTCTATAATTGTGGCTGATGTTGGCGTAACTCTCGTGGGGGATGTCACCATTTGTTGGAGACCGACTAAGGTAGTAGTACACTCCCATGATGGATGAGGTTTCAGAAAGTCAATATTAAAATCTCCAAGAAGCAGAACATCTTTGGTCTGAATGTCTGTTTTATCGATCATGTGTAAAAAGCTATCGTACCACTCAAAGGTGGCTGCATGGTTTCGATACAGAAACCCGACAAGTAAAGGAGGGGACTTAGAGTGTTTGATTTCTACCCAAATACATTCTACATCATCCGTTTCTAGGTCTTGTCTCCTGCGGGTTATGTGTAGAATTGATTGATGGATGTATACCGCTACACCTGTCTCACCCTGAACTGACGGATCTCTCCTAATAATAGAATAATTTGGGATGGTGATGGCTTCATTACTGATGTGGGAGGCCAACCGAGTTTCGGTTAAACCCATTAGGTGAAAATAGTCGGGGGAATTAACATAAACACAGACATCTTGAACTTTGTTTGCTAGGTGGTAGACATTGAGCTGACCGATACGGAATCTTTGTCCTTTTTTCGATGGTCCGCGCATGGCTTTACAATGTTTAAAGAACCAGGTAACAAAATATCAACACAAAGTACCAAAGCAAAAACTAGAAAACGAATACACATACAAGTAAATATCTACAGGAAAAAAAAACACACAACTAAAATGAAGTTAAATCAAGTGTCGGTAAGTAAACTGAACGTTTAACTTCAAGAACCGTGTGATGTAGCACCCCCGAAATAAAAATGGAAGTGAAAGTATAGTGACTACAAGTACGAAATCTAAGAAACAGACAAGAGTTAATATCAAAGTTCACGTGAAATGAAGTCCATATGCTATTAAAACACACTTGCTTCGCCACTGCAAACATATAATATACGAGTCCGAGAGTGCGGAGGAAAACCCATCAGTCAGGTAACAGAACATCGTCTTCTCGGTGTTACTGTAGATAACCAGTTTAAATGGCAGTGTCATATTACTAACATATGCAACATAATATCAAAGAAACTTTACATTTTAGCCAAATTAAAATATATCACTGATGTAGAAACACGTAAACTGTTCTTTAACGCCCACATCAGGTCACATATCGACTATGCTTCTACAGTGTGGGATGGAGCAAGCGAGGTCCAATTGAAGAGACTGAACTCTCTTCATCGTAGAGCCGCAAAACTTATCCTACCTGATCCTAACTCAACTACCGATAATAAACTGAAAACCTTGGAGATTCTTCCCCTGAAAAATCACTTAATGTACAATAAGGGAATAATTATGTTCAAAACATTGAATAGCAAAATGCCTGATTATATTAAGAAACTATTTTCCTTTCCATCACCAACGTACTCAAGATCAAGGCAATTCATTATTGTACCACGACCTAGAATCGATCTCTACAAGACAAGTTTAGCGTTCTCAGGCCATAGCCTGTGGAACAATTTGCCTAGGAAAGTTACAACAGCAACAACCCTTTCGTATTTTAGAGCCAGTATTTTCAATTACCTCACGTCATTATCTTAATACTTTCACTGCGACCCTATAATACTCAGTGTGTGCGTGTGTGTGTGTGTGTGTGTGTGTGTGTGTGTGTGTGTGTGTGTGTGTGTGTGTGGTGTGTGTGTGTGTGTGTGTGTGTGTGTGTGTGTGTGTGTGTGTGTGTGTGTGTGTGTGTGTGTGTGTGTGCACGTTTTTGTTGTTGTTGTTGCTGGTTTTGTTTTGTTTTTATATCATTTATTATTCTTCTTCTTTTTTTTTTTTTTTTTTTTTTTCTCATATAATATTTTTACACTTTGTGCATTATTTGTAGATTAGCAACGGCAAGTTCGAAAAATGGTTGTTCCAGCCAAAACTTTCACCGTTGTAAAATAAAGAATCATTGTCATTGTCATTGTCATTGTCATTCTCTCTCTCTCTCTCTCTCTCTCTCTCTCTCTCTCTCTCTCTCTCTCTCTCTCTCTCTCTCTCTCTCTCTCTCTCTCTCTCTCTCTCTCTCTCTCTCTCTCCCTCTCCCCCCCCCCCCTTCCCCAAACTTCTCATTTTTCCTGTAACAAAAGACGCACACACCAGTGACCTTTTCAGAAGAAGGTGATGTCCTGATTGCCTGAGAAGGAAGGTATGGTAGAGAATAGAGGGTATTTTTCTTGTTGTTGTACTCTAACAATACCATGTGACGTATGCTATGACGTAGAATGTGTGCACATCAGCACACACTTAATACTATTATAGTACTGGTGACTATGCAATGCGTAGAACTCTGTGAAGTCTTCCTGTTGTGGAGCTCTAGTGTCCTACAAACTAGATCTTAGTCCTGCGCCAGGAGGCGATCTTTGTCCTGCACCAGCCACTAAGCAAGGTGCTCCGGTATAGCGGAGCACCTTGCTTAGTGGCAAGCGCAGGACTAAGCTCACTCATGCAACTGGCCCGGGGCGGAGCGAGAATATCTCTTCACTCCCATTAAAATTGTTGATTCTTTGTAAAGGAAGAGTGTAAGGGAAATGTGTGTTCCCGCTCCCGCTGACCGTTCGAACTCCCCACCCCCCACCCCCACCCCCTTCCCATCCCCCGTCCCCATCTGCCCCCCCCCCCCACCTCCCCACACACACACACACACACACACACACACACACACAAACACCCGTCGTTTGATTTTCTTTCGCTAGAGTAATTTTTTTTCCCCACTTTCCTACGCCCTCTGTTCAATCTTGCCTAAAAGACGGGTGTAGTCTCAACAAAAGAAGGTTGCTATTAAAGTCAGTAGATTATAATTTAAATGGTGATCACTTAACTTCTATTGGCGATTATCGGATATCTGGGCGGAAAAGACGCGTTACTAAACGCTTCTTCCGCCGACGGTTTCGTCAGTAGCATTAACTCATTCGAGACGTGCCGCCTCCGGATACGCGGCATAAGCCGCGCATCCGGAGGCGGCACCGCCGTCTCGAATGAGTTAATCAAGATTTTAGCGTAAAGTTCCTATAATCAAACTAAGACTCTACATACATAAAACGTCGTTCTTGAGCTGTTCGGTGGTAATGTAATGTCTACTCACAATGTACGCGCTTCTTTTTTTTTTTTTTGGTCTTTTTTCGGTGGGGGGGGGGGGGGGGGGTGTCAATGCAGAATACAGTGTACTGCTCGGATCTCCTCCCCGTGTAGAAGGTGTTCAGTCTTGCCGCGCGAAGTCTAAAAAAATCAGAAGTAAGATGTTTCCGTCTTTTTTTGTGTCTTTTTTTGTGGTTTTTTTTTTTTTTTTTTTTTTTTTTTGGGGGGGGGGGGGGGGGGGGCAATGCAGAATACAGCGTACTGCTCGGATCTCCTCCCCGTGTAGAGATGTCTTTTTTTCCCCCAATGATAAACTACAAATGAAACCGCAAAACGGCCAAACCAAGGAGGGTAGCGACAGAACTAGTTGTTTTTGTTTTTTTTTAACTTGTGTGCTGGTCTGTAATTTTGGACCTTACGGTCGGAGGCCGTAAGTCCAAAATTACAGACCAGCACACAAATACTCCAATCACGATCCTCCCAGGCACGCGCGCACACGCACTGACGCTTCAGGGGGGAGACCCCATCTCGTCTCACAAAGATGGATACATTGTGGCCAGAAAATTTAATCACTGCAAAATTCCTCATTATCTCCCTTTTTCCGGGGAGTCGCGGGACCTTGTCGCTGGAGGGCCTTAGCGTCTGTTGTCTATCGGAAGTGGCGTTTTGGGGGCTAAGATTTAAGCTGATGGAACCGTTGGCTCTGTGTGCGTGTAGTCTGTGGCTGAAACCGTGTTACCCTGCCATGGATGACGTGAACTCCATTTAACCCTTTGGCTGTCGGTAGCAGTTTTCGATGCGATGAGTCCTGCAGGAATCATCTCGACAAAAAACGCTACCGACAGTCAAAGGGTTAATGAGAAGATAAGTTGTCTTGTACAATGAGCCAATGTTTTCTCACTTGGTGTATCTACCTAGCTTCGCAAAATGCAACATTGATGCAAAGGGAGAAATATTTCACCTTACCTTACCTTGGCCTGGCATGGCTTGCCTTGCCTGCCTGCCTAGCCTGGCCTGGCCTGGGTTTGCATTGCTTTGCCTTGATTTGCCTTGGTTTCGCTCGGCGTGGCACGTCTCGGCTAGGCTTGGCTTGGCTTGGCTTGATTTGGCTTAGACTGGTTTGGCTTGATTTGGCTTAGACTGGCTTGGCTTGATTTGGCTTAGACTGGCTTGGCTTGATTTGCCTTAGACTGGCTTGGCTTGATTTGGCTTTGGCTTGGCTTGACATGGCATCCACTCCTCTGGTTTGGGCTTTTAACCCTTTCAGCCCCGACGCACTACAGCATGAGATGGATCGAGCATGATAATTTAAGGGTAGTGCCAGATTAGCTTGGCGCCTGTCGGTGCCAAGCTAATCTGGCACTACCCTTAAATTATCATGCTCGATCCATCTCATGCAACTAGTACATAGTCGTGAGATGACGCCTCCAACATTGGGGAAATACGACCTTGGGGTTAAATGAGTTAAACACATGCAAACACCTTGCCGTCAAAGGTAGAATTTTCTTCGATTTCCTGCAGCCTGAAATGTCTCACGAAGTTCTGTGCCTCTGGCGCACGTTTTGCACTCTCTTATCTTCCATTTGGACTTGTATATTCAAATCCCTTACCGCCTATGGCTCTTTTGAGTCCCAGCGGTCTGCAACGGCCCATGGGGATCTGTGCCTCAAGCAGAGGGAAGTGATTTGCTGTCAGCGTTGACTGGCAATTGGCCCGAGCGGAGCTTGTGTCCTCGGGCTGACTGGTTGTCCTGGAAGGCGTACGACCTTTCTGAGTTAGTCTTTGTCTGAACCCCACTGAGCTAGCTTTAATCCCTTGACTGTTACTGACGATACCGCTCGGCGAAAAAGACGCGTAACTACGTAACTACGTCACCAGCTAACTACGTAACTACGTCATTAGCTAACTACGTAACTACGTCACTAGCTAATTACGTCACTATCTAACTACGTAACTACGTCACTAGCTAACTACGTAACTACGTCACTAGCTAATTACGTCACTAGCTAACTACGTAACTACGTCATTAGCTAACTACGTAACTACGTCACTAGCTAATTACGTCACTAGCTAACTACGTAACTACGTCATTAGCTAACTACGTAACTACGTCACTAGCTAATTACGTCACTAGCTAACTACGTAACTACGTCACTAGCTAACTACGTAACTACGTCACTAGCTAATTACGTCACTAGCTAACTACGTCACTAGCTAACTACGTAACTACGTCACTAGCTAACTACGTAACTGGTGTCACTAGCTAACTATGTAACTACATCACTAGCTAACTACGTAACTACGTCACTAGCTAACTACGTAACTACGTCACTAGCTAACTACGTAACTACGCGTCTTTTCCGCCGAGCTGTATCGTCCGTAGCAGTCAAGGGGTTAAAGCTAGCTCAATGCCTCAATCTCAGGACGTCATTAATAGCCGATTTCTGTTAGCTAGAGAAATCTGTTCTCGTGAGCCACTACTTTACTTTACTAATTGATTCAACAAGTTCGACTTGATGGTAGTGAGATGGCGCTTACCAGACGTTTCTGACTTTCCTTGACTAAGCTCAACGCTATTTTTCCCTTCTTGTTTTGTGTATTTATTCATCTTTGATGATTCGATAATATTATAATTTATGATGTTATCAGTGCTTGTTTGCTTGGTTGCTTGCTTGCTTGATTGATCGATCGATCGATCGATCGATCGACCGGTCGGTAGGTCGGTCGGCCGGCCGTCCGGCCGGCTCGCTGGATGGCCAGCCGGCTCGCTGGATGGCCGGCTGGCTGGATGGCTGGCTGGCTGGCTGGCTGGCTGGCTGGCTGGCTAGGTGGATGGATGGATGGATGGACGGTTTGATTGATTGATTGACGGTCGGTCGGTCGGGCTGGCCGGCTGGATGGATCAATGGATGGATCAATGGATGGACGATTGATTGATTGATTGATTGATTGATTGATTGATTGATTGATTGATTGATTGATTGATTGATTGATTGACAGGGAGGGGTGTGCAATGGGGTACAATATATTTTGTCACGGGGTGGGAAATTTGGCCTGCCTTATTACCCAGGGAAGGTTCGTCGGCACAAAGCACAGCTACCTGATCAATCTAGCGACATTTTTTTAATATTTTTAAGCGGTGTGCTATATATTATTCTGGTCTGGTGTTGTCTACCTATTTAGCATGTTAAATTGGCCCAATCTTCACAGCCCGTAACTCCATGAGTCCAATTATTATATAAATGAGGACGTGCAAGATTCTGGCGTCTTCAGGGACTCGGGATGGCTCTACAGATTGCAGAAGCCCAAGAGAATCTGTGACCTGCGCTCGTGGAACCGTCTAGGCTAAGGCCGGGATTGTTATTCCGGACACATGCCTTTTCAGTCTACTGTCGACAGCGCCGGCCCAGTAAGCTTAGCCCTCGGGCCGACGTTGGCCGTAGTGGGCCCGCGCACGGCCGTGCGCGGGCCCACTGCGGCCGACGTCGGGTGGTGGTCGTTGTGCTCACTGGATGACGAATCCCCAATCTGGCTGAGAGTGGTGTTTTCTATAGTCGCATTAATAAGCTCCTGCCCGTCCGTTTCTTGACATAGTACTTCAGTTAAGTCTTCAGATACTAAACCCGCATCTGCAAGAGGCATAGATCCTCATAGAGCGCTGCTGTCCCAGGGCTTCGTTAGAATCTATGCCGTTTGCTTGAATGTGCTGTGCCATTATCATCTGTGCTACCCAGACGCGAGAAGACGAGAAATTGCAGCCTCGTACAAGAATCTCTCTCTCTCTCTCTCTCTCTCTCTCTCTCTCTCTCTCTCTCTCTCTCTCTCTCTCTCTCTCTCTCTCTCTCTCTCTCTCTCTCTCTCTCTCTCATATCGTCATGAGTTTAATTTCTCGTTTGATTATCATCATCTTCAACGTCATCATTTGTAGAACACATTTATCTGTCCAGTACTGAATGCTCAACGGAGCTCTTTTGGGAGCTGTTTTCAAAAGACGTGATTGCAAAGCTTCAATTTATAGACCAGAAGAAGACTTTTGCCGCATGGTAAAAAAAAAATAAAAAAAAATATTTGACTACGCTTGGTGCTTGGAAGCGAAAGAATTGACCCCTTCAGTGCTAACAGTCGCAGATTGTGTTTCTGAAACCTTTATCAATTCAACGCCAAGATTTCTTACCCGTCCAGGGTTACATGGACGCAAAAGGGCTGCCAGCCAAGAGGCATAGATTGTCATGAGCCCGCGCAACTCCGGGTGATCATGTCGATCTTTGCCTCTTGCAGTTCGGTCACGTCTGCTGCGTAGGTCTCGACAGTGACAGGGTTAAGATCTCCTGTGTCTGGTAACGGATTTATCTCCCATTCTCCGTCTTCGTCACCGCGAGTTGACTGCTCTTTCTGTGCCCGTGGCGCCGTTAAATGTCCGCTCGCTAATTAGCACAACGACGTGTCTTGGAATTGCCCGTGGGGTGGGGGTTCTACAAAACCTGCCCCGGGGGATACAGGAGGAGGGAGGGAGCCGAGGGAAAGAGGGGTGCGGGCTTGGAGAGGTTTTATTTAGAGACTGCTTGAACGGTTCTAACTATGCTCAGAAGGAGTTGTGGGTGGGATATAGGACTGGTGGATGGGGGGGGGGGGGAGTAGTTGTGGAGAAAGAGATGGGAAGGGAAGGGGGAGGGGGGAGCTGGCGAGGTATGTTAAAACCGTGACACCTACAACGTAATTATGTATGACGTACCGAAAACATTCACACTGAAGTTATTGTGCACTATTAAACCCTAAGGTCGCTTCACGTTTTCTTAGTCATGACTGACCCAAAAAATATTCACGAAGCTATGGCAGTAACCCCCCCCCCTCCCCCCTTCACACACACACACACACACACACACACACACACACACACACACACACACACACACACACACACACACACACCTACGCCATACACTTCATCACAGAACGAATTGTTTTTGTCCAATGACGAAAGGTCAGACGTTTGCAAACGATATAGATCTACATGACACCCCACCACCGGCGGGGTGTCATGAATATCGGTGCCTCTTTGCGAGATTTTTTTACCTCTGTGTTTCTAAGATCGAGGCTTGCTTTTTTTCTTATTTGTGTGTGTGCCGTGGGGGAAGAGGGGTCCATGGTGTCTTTTTAATTAGACACTCAAAATAGGATGTGCTAAGCTGAATTCTTGCTCAGTTATGGCAGCAGTTAACAGCTATCTCCTGAGCTCTAACGAGTTACAACCATCGGAGACTAAACCCGTCAATATCTCTCTCCACTTCCACCCACTTGTGCTTTGCCTTCTGCAATGCATATCTGTGTTTGTCAAGTGGAGATATGCATTGCAGAAGGCAAAGCACGCAGAAGGATGCGATAAGACGTGTTGATCCGCACGAGCCCTCGCAAAATTGTAGCGATGGGCGGACCCAATGCGCTAAAGGCCGACGTCGGCCCGATGGCCTTTAGCGCATTGGAGGGAGACCTACAGACGACCAAAGACAGTTCTAGTCTGGTGTGCACACGACCATAGACAATTTTGTAGTGTTCTTCACTGCTCTGTTCTGCTCCCTTCCGTTCCGTTTTCTCACTACGTCTGCTCTGCTCTCCTCTTCCTTTCCGTTCTGTTCTCTGCTTCTGTTCTGTTATGTTCTGGCTCTTCGGCCTTTCCGTTTCGCCGTACCTTTCTGTTACTTTTATTCTGTTCCGTTCCCATCTGACCGTTCCGTTCCGTTTGTGCAAACTATCAGGGCTTGAGAGAATCTGTGCCTCTTGCAGTGCCGTAGCCGTTTTGCTTCAGGAGCGTAAAACAGAAGTTCTAGAACTGAACGGCCGAGGCTCGGCCACTGAGGCCTCGTTACGGTACAGGTTTGGCTTCGTGTGGAGAAGTCTCGCGAGAGGATAATAGCACGGTTGGCAAAACTCCGTCGGACCGACGTCGGCCACAATCGGCCCGCGAAAGCGGACCGACTGCGGCCGAGAGACGGCCCGATGAGCTTTTGCATGCGCAAGGTGGGGGAGAGGGGGAACGTGAACGGGGAACAAGCGCCGTTGGCCAGGAACCGCACTAACCAGGGATACTTTGCTTCTAGGTGTTTTCAGGTCTTCGTCTAAAATAAGGGCGAACTTTTCCAACTGGCCAAATGTGCGGTTAACTTGAGTGGGTGCCGCCCCGTGGTTTTGAGCCGCCGTGCGGCTCCGGAAGCCGCAAAGTTCAAAATCACAGACCGACGCTAAAAAAATTCGCCCCGCGGCGGAGATTTGTACTCGACAAATATGTTGTCCGCCTTTGTGTGCAAATGAACTTTCCAGTCATTAAATGCGAATTAGAGAGATGCTGTATTTGGTCTTTCGGGCATATTTGTTTGTATTTGCAGTCCTCATTCTGCCTACAAAGGAATGCAGGTCACATCTCTGTGCGTTCGAGAGAACAAAACCTTACAAGGTAAATAGGCTACATCTGATATTAACACATTCTGCTCCAGGACCTAAATCCGCAAATTTTGAAATTGCCCCCTGAAGACTGTATTACACTTCTGGAAACAGTTCTAGCGTGATAGTTCAAGGGTTGTGCCAGAATAGCTTGGCGCCTATGGGTGCCAAGCTATTCTGGCACAACCCTTGAACTATCACGCTCGATCCATGTCTTGCCGTGGCGTGTCGGAGTTGAATGAGTTAATCTAGCGAGTGGGAAGAGCGGTATGGGGGGAGATGACGAAACGACGAACAAAAAACAAGAACGCAACAGAACTAGAAATATAGAGATAGGCATGCAGAAAAGCACAGACAGACAGTGTGGATATTTCCTTTTTGTTCTGTTCTGGTGTCTCTTCTGGTTTGGGCTGGTCTGGTCTGGTCTGATTCCGTTCTGTTCTGTTCTTTTCTGTTTCGTTCCACTCCCACTCTGCTCTTCCTGTTTACTTGTGCGCGTAAGCGTGTGTGCGTGTGTGCGTGCGTGCGTGCGTGCGTGCGTGCGTGCGTGCGTGCGTGCTTGCTTGGTTGGTTGGTTGGTTGGTTGGTTGGTTGGTTGGTTGGTTGGTTGGTTGGTTGGTTTTCGGATTCGTTCTGTTATATTTTTTTCTGTTGTGTTTGTGATTCTCCGTTCTGTTTTGTTCTGTTCTCTTCACTTCCCTTTTTCACTTCCCTTCCCTTCCCTTCCCATCCATTCCCTTCTCTTCTCTTTTCTCCCTTCCCTTCTCTTTCAGTCCGTTCTGTTCATATCTGCTCTGTTCCATTCCTCCAGCAAGCCTCAACACCTAACACAAATCTAAGCAAAGTCTGTTCTTAGCAATGCCGTTCGTTCTGTTTTATTCTGTTCTGTTGTGTTTGTGATTCTCCGTTCTGTTCTGTTCTGTTCTGTTTTGTTCCCTTCCCTTCCCTTCCCTTCTCTCCCGGGGAGCTGGGTGGCTTGGTGGTAGAGTGTTGGTCTCTCGACCGAAAGGTCCCGGGTTCGAATCCAGCTTGGGTCAAAAATTTGTTCAGACCCTATTTCGGTGCCCCGTCTTTGAAATCATCTTCGTGGCAGACAAAAGACGTTAATCCCTAAACGTTTATCTGTTTTCTCTCTTCTCTCCCTTCCCTTCTCTTTCAATCCGTTCTGTTAAATATCTGTTCTGTCCCATTCCTCCAACAAGCCTCAACACCTCAAACAAATCTTAGCAAAGTCTGCAGAATTCACTCCTGTAGCATGCACTGTAGCATGCAGCCGCCACCACACACCCCCACCGCTAACACCGCTTCGTCCATCAGACGCGAGACAACATATTTGACAGCGGTTCTAAGTTTGTTCTGCTTTCAGAGTGTGATAACGCTCGTTCTGCTGCGAACTTCTGCTGAGGCCCCCTCATCTGCAAGAGGCATAGATTCTCGTAGCAGGGGTCCACGGGAATCTAAGCCTCTTGCTGTCGCGTATCGATTTTTATCTACAACCGTCCCCCTCGCACGAATCTGGTGATTTGGGGTCTTTACGGCAGCGTCGCACAATATTGGCTAACAGGCGGACGGGCAGATGTCTCGCGGGAGACGAGAGCTGACTCGAGAGAACCAAAGTCTTCCTTCAGCGCAGAAGAGCGCCCTAAAATACCCGGATCTTGCGCAGTCCAGTCGGATATCCGCATCGGACACGTGGCCTACTTTGTGGAGAGGCACAAATGAAACCTTGTTTGCGAGAGGTAAAGATCTTTTACAATCACCTAATACCCGGCATCAGTCGCGAGGATTTAAGAAAGTCTGTGTCTTTGACTTTCTTTCTTTTTTTTTTTTTTTTTTTTTTTTGTCGAAGAGAACTTTAATTGGCGCCGTGCTGATTATTTTTCGTCGAGAAAAATGGACCATGGTGTTGTTTTTTTCTTCAGTGCTGAAGAGCCCTTTACAAAAGACCGTATCATGGCGGTGTCGTCACCGTTGTCTCAATCACAGCTTGAACTCTCGATGACGTCCTTCAACTGAGGAGTTAAGCATTAAAAGACCAGAGCTAAGCTAACACCACCCAAATGCAAGAGGAATAGATCCTTATGAGCCTCCGCAACTGAGGGGGCTCATGAGGATCTATACATCTTGCTGGTCTCATTCACATCCGGCTGCGTCAAAAAAAAAAACAAAAAAAAAAAAAACTGCTGTAAATCTGCGCTTGTTCCAAAGACGTCATTTCCGGATGCTGTCAGTAAAGGGGGGGGGGGGGGCGGGGTCATAGATTGATTCCAGGAATGTGCAAAGGTTGATGCATATCTGTGTTTTTGGCAGAGTGAAGGGTTTACTGTTGATGCAATATCTTGAGGGTGCAGAAAATACGACAGAAGCGGCCGCTGTCATTGTGTTTATTCTGGTTTCATCGGGCTGTTGAAGAGATTGTCATGTGCACAAAGCGGTTGCGAAATCAGGGGCATTACTCTTCTAAATGAAGATGAACTGAGAGCTCTCTCCGTCTCTGTCTCTCTCTGTCTCTCTCTCTCTGTCTCTGTCTCTGTCTCTGTCTGTCTGTCTGTCTGTCTGTCTGTCTCTCTGTCTGTCTGTCTGTCTGTCTCTCTCTCTCTCTCTCTCTCTCTCTCTCTCTCTCTCTCTCTCTCTCTCTCTCTCTCTCTCTCTCTCTCTCTCTCTCTGCGCGCGTGTGTGGGTGAGTGTGTGCAAGCGCGTGTGCGTGCCGGCGTGCGTGTGTGTGTGTGCGTGTGTGTGTGTGTGTGTGTGTGTGTGTGTGTGTGTGTGTGTGTGCGTGCGTGTGTGTTTTCATGTAGTTTGTAGCAAGGACGAAATGAAAAAAGGTCTGCGCACCTATTCTTTTATCCTTGGAAAAAATAAAGTTTCATTTCAAAGTTTCATTTCATTTCATTTCTCTCTCTCTCTCTCTCTCTCTCTCTCTCTCTCTCTCTCTCTCTCTCTCTCTCTCTCTCTCTCTCTCTCTCTCTCTCTCTCTCTCTCTCTCTCCAGAGTAGAGTAGCAACGGCAAGTATGAAAAATTGCACATGTGCTAATTACTTCTTCCGTTGAGAAATAAAGTTTCATTTCATTTCATTCATTTCATTTCATTTCATCTGTCTGCGTGATACGATATGTGATACAATTTCTTTAACATAAAACAGTCTTAGAATAATATTTGAGATATTTTCTGCTTTTTGATTTTTTTTTTCATCTCTCTCTTAACACATTGTACCCCAGGACCGAACGCCCCAAATTTTGAAGTTGCCCTCTGAAGGACTGTATTACATTTCTAGATACAGATCGAGCATGATAGTTCAAGGGTGGTGCCAGAATAGCTTGGCGCCTATGGGCGCCAAGCTATTCTGGCACCACACTTGAACGATCATGTTCGATCCATGTCTTGCTGTGGTGTGTCGGGGCCGAATGAGTTAAGGAATTTTAAAGAATATTCTTCTTCTGTTCACATTGCTAGCGATTATAAGCGGTGTACTCCATTTTACCTTATCCATTTGTTTTGAATGACTTGTTATAGCCTGTGCTCCTAATATTTGTGCTTATTCGTTTTGTACAACTATACTGACTACTAGCAACAAAATCTATCTCCTAATCTATAATGTAACCTTCATAGAACAATAAGCATTTTTTTAAATCATCCTCAGGATGTAATGGGTAAAACTAAAACCACATACCAGAATACACGCTTTGTTCTTAAGCTAAAAGTATATTCTCTTCCATTTCCGAAACAAAAAAAAAGTAATTGCTTCTCTTGGAAACAAGACAGATATTTCGAGCGCTCGCGAACAATGGACCATGCCTTATCCTTCGTGGTTTTTTTTTTTTTTTTTTTTTTTTTTTTTGTTGTTTTGTTTTGTTTTGTTTTGTTTTGTTTTGTTTTTTTGTTTTGTTTTGTTTTTGTTTTTTGTTGTTGTTGTTTGGTTGGTTTTGTTTTGTTTTGTTTTTTTCATTTTCATGTCGTTACCAGTCCAGTTATTTGCACAACCCACGCTTTAACCGGTTATCCGCCGAGAACACGTGAACGCCACCCAGCTGCAAGAGGCGTAGAACCTCATGCATAGCCGTACTAGGTGCGGGGGCTTATGAGTTTCTGCGCGTCTTGCTGAGGTTATTTTAAATCTGTTTTTAATGTAGGGGATGGGGTTCTTTGTGTTGGGTTTACACTGGGGGTTTAGTGTTGATAACGCGGTGTCTGGTCACCGGCATTGAGGGGGGTTACAGTGTTCTTTCTGACAGAAACTTGAGCTACTATCAGACCATTAATTTGCGGCTTTGCAAAGCAAGTCACAGACTGAAAGAAAATGTCCACTAGCTAGTTGTTTTTTCTTCTTTGGGTTAGAAATCATTCTTTTTCTTGTTCTGATTTTCAGCGTGAAGGAAAGCATCTGAAATTGAATTTCCAGTCATCGGCTCTTTTTACAGAAATGCCTTAACTCATTCAAGACTTGCAGCATCCGGATACGCAGCTGAAGCCGCGTATCCGAATGCTGCACGTCTCGAATGCGTTAATCTTTTTCACACTCCGAAGTCGACAGAAATACACCGACGAAAATGTCAAAACT